>CM038227.1:28269368-28701452 GCA_021442155.1 Cymbidium sinense | reverse complement strand
AATATAGTTACATAAGTTTATTTTAGAGTTTTAAATAATAATGTAATAATAATACTTTAGTGTGATCGAAAAACATGTTTACAATTATTAAATATCATAAAATAACTCATACTATTCTAGCATATTATCAAAGTAAATAACTCTCATACGAGTCACATATTTATGAAATAATTTAGGTGGTGAATCTTTTGTAATTAAATCTACAATAAAAAGATTTGTGGTCCATAGAACTTCGAGAACCTTTTTTTTTACAATAAAAAATTTTATGTTAATATGATTTGATTTTGACGAACTTCTCTTATTCTTTGAATACAACTTAGCTGTTATCATAATTTATTTTTAATGATCTCTCTATTACATCAAATATATTTATCCCGATAATAAAATTTCACAGTCATATTCCTTAATTTGATGCCTCATAACAAGCTATAAATTATGCTTTCATAGTGAAAAAAACTATGATTGATTATTTAACACTCTTCTAAGATATAGCTCCCTAGCTAATATGAAAATAATGTATAAAGTGGATCTTCTACAATTGAGGCAATCAGCAAAATCAAAATTAGAGTACCCCACGATCTCTAAATGATCTGATCTCCGATATGTGAGCATAAAATATATTAATCTGTTTAGATACTGCATAACCCATTTTATTATTTTTTAATTATTCATTTTGGGTTACTTAAATATCTATCAATCATTCCAATAATATATGTAATATCTGAAAGTATACAAACTTGAACATAGACAAGACTCTATACTACCGATGCATAAGGGATCTTTTCTATCTCTTTCTTTTTAATTCATTTCTTAGACAATGAAGTAAACTGAACTTATCACCTTCAGCGATGTGTGTATCTTTTTTTGCACAATCTTTCATTCCAAATCTACTAAGCTCTTTATCGATATATGTTGTTTGTGATAAACTAAGTATACCAAAAGAACGATCTTGATGAATTTGTATACCCAATATAAAAGACGCATTCCCAAGATCTTTCATTTTAAATTTATTTAAAAGAAATCTCTTATTTTCATGTAAAAGGTCCATATTGCTACTTGCCATTAGAATATTATCAACATATAGCATTAGAATATTGAATTTACTCTCTTTAATCTTGTGATAAATACATTGATTAATAGTATGTGGTGTTTATTTTTATTTCTCAAACTCTTTGGGGGAATTTGAAAAATAAAATTTTTGGTATGTTGTTGGACGCCATGTAGATCCGCAGATGTTCTTATTAGAGTGATCGAGTACGACATTGAGGAATGATGTACTATCTCACGAGAGAGAAGTCACCATCCTACCATAGACCTAATCACCTATTAAGGACTCCTAAGGACAATGGGTCTTCGAATGTACTAGAGATTCTTCTCCTACTTTACATGAAAAAGTAAAGCAGGGTTTATTTTAAACCAGGTTCGTTAAGTTCCCTATGGAGGCATGCCCCCATTGTTAATTACATCATAAATAATGAGATTCCTTAAAAATACTCTCGATTAAGGTAAATGATCATTATCTCCAAAAATTTCAAAGATAGGACTATCAGCAAATTAGTTATTTTTGGAAGATCAAGTGAGATTGATCAAAAGGATGGAGTTATTATCGAAACCAAATGGAGATGAGTAGATGATGCTCACGATGCTAGGAAACCTAGTGAGTATCCTAAACTATCCTATGGTTGGGCTTCATATTTTTAAAATTTGAAGAGATTTAATTATTTATGTTGAATTTTTATTAGAAATCTAGGGCTTACAACCCCATAACACAAGATCATGGAAATACCTAAGAGGTGAGGATTTATGCTTATAGCCACAAAAGAAAACATCGACCTCAACCTAAATCTAGGGAGATTTGGCGAGAGCCAAAGCATGACCGAAAATGTGTATATTGTTTACCTCCACAAGAGAGGATAAATCACCCCATTTGTTTTTCTGTAGTGAGTATAACTAACTCCTCCTATGATTTTAAATACTGGTAGACAAATCTTATGCTTTGCAAGATAGCTAGGCTATTATTTATTTAGAAAGATATTAAGTCCTTAAACATACTCCCTAAAAGACTAGATCATGAAGGACATGAATAAATGACATAATCTAATGCTAATTTTGTTAAGTTTTATTATAATTTTTGGATAATTTATTTGACACAGGCTATGAGATTTCATATGCTTAATGAATAAGAAGTTTTATTATAGGCTAAAATCAGTAAGAAGGAGGTGCATTTTCACCATGGGTCTCAAAGGTCAAGCCATTTTCTCATGCAAAGGTGGAAGCCCTCCATTAACAAGAGTGAAGCAATATATTTTTATGCATGATGTGAGACATACAACATCAAGCTAAGGTGTTAATTCTTTTATTATCTTGATTTATGTCCTAAGCTTTTTAGGTGAGGTTATGAGTTGTTAATTTTAATTTTGAGTTGATTAATTGGATAGAAAATTTATTTTTTTCCTAAGAGTCTAATCGCATCCAGGTCATTCATCAATCAATGAAGAAACTAGAAAAATTATGTCATCTTAATGCACAAGCTAAACAAACACCAAATAATTTTATAAAACTAGTGCAAAAGAATAAGAGGCTGATGTGGTCGGGCTCCACTGCATAAACCTGAAAAGAAAAGTGGGTAGCTGAGCTCTACCCTTATACAACCTAGATTACAAAAGAATAATTACAATTTAGAAAAAATTCATGTTATGGGGGTAGCCGAGCTCTTCATTTCTTTCTTTCTTTCTTTCTTTCTTTCTTCTTTCTTCATTTGGACTTGGGATATAGTTTGCTCCAAGGTTTCACATGGTACATAAGAGTCTTATGACCAATGTTCACCTTCATCCCCCATAACATTCATTCTTAATCTTAAATACAAAAATTACATTAAAATGGGAATGATAAATCTAACTAAACTTGCAAAAAAGAGATTAGCTAAACATACCATACAACCCAAGAAGTTATAGGAATAATTTTGGACTTAGTACTCCACACTTGGGTAATCAAGTCCACATATCCTAGTTTGGATCATGCTTAGGGATATAAGCAACCTGCACAAAATTATTTATATATATTTTATTATAGTGCGCCTTAAGCACAATCCACACAGATGACATGATTAGACTAAGATCATCCTACCCTCCATTCTACACACATGCATCATAATATCCAATCTAAAAATATTACATCACAAAATAAAATCAGGCATCAAACTATGCGCCTAACATAGAGCTAGAAATAGTGACTTAGCCTAATGTGTGTGTGATTTAAGGCTCGTGTGACATGTCTTAGCTAGGCTTTAAGGTTGGAATTTTCTAAGTGTGGAGGATTCAACTTAGATGGTGGTTTTTTTTAAGTTATTTAGTTGATTTGTTAATTTTATTTGATGATTTGATTTAATTTTAATGAACCTATACTTATTTACTAAAAATTATAAAGAGAAGAAAAGAGAAGAGAACTTCTCTTTCATCTCCACCTTAAGTAACTTCTAAGGTAGATTCATTAATGATTTTTTTAGTGAATATTTTATTATATGTTTTAATTAACCCTAAGTTTAGATTTCTCTAAATAAATCTATTCAATAGGAAAGGCATCTTAGGATTAATCAAGGTGAATTACTATCACATAACACACAACAATTTATTTATTTCTAACATGTATACCACACATATGAAAACACCTAAGCATAACTATACATGCAATGCAAATCTCAGCACACCTTAATGATGAATGCAAAGAGATGTTGCTTAAGAAAATTTGGATATTTCCATGAATGTATTTTTTTATTATTTAGAAAAGAGGGACTTTTTTATCCATTAATCAAATGCACCTTTACATGTATAAAAGAAATAAGTGAGTATGGCGCTATTATTTTTTACACATGGGGTGTAAGATACAAGACCTACTTGGGGATACTTAAAGTCTCGCAATCCCGGGATGTCGATACTAATATATCACTTTTCTTAAATACATGTGCATGTATAAAAATAAACATATGGATGAAGAATCATGTAAAAGATTTTGTGTTTGTTTGATTGCGTTGTATGAATAAATGTAAATGGGATTTTTCTTAAGTCATAACATATAAATGCATAAGAATAGATTTAGGCAAGTGTTATGTTCTTTTCAAATTAACTATACACTTTACAAATCCTATTCAAATCCATGCTAAAAAAGGAGAAGAAAATCATATAAAAAGACACATCTTATACTATAATCACATGCAAGCTTATAAGTACTTATAAGTAGCATATCTTTATTTATAATCTTTGATTTATTAGTTTTGAAAATAATTTTGGTTTAATAATGATAATAGCCACTCATATTCTTACTTGAGCCAAAACATGTAATTTGACATAAAGGAAATATTTCATTTATTTGATTTTTCAAAAGATATGAATGCATGATTTTATATGGCACACAATATTTATCATGCTTAGAAAGAAATAAAGTGATGTAAGAATATGACTTCATTCACCCTAATTAATTCCTAAGGACAATCCCAAAAGATAAGATTATTCAAAGTAAATCAAAATTCTTTAAAGATATTTTTATTTTTAGATTTGATTTGAGTTAGAAAATGTGAAAAGAGTTTGCTGGTCTTAACCTATTTCCCCCATGTATGAATTGGTTTAGTTTAATTTTTAGAACAATTAGATTGATTTTATATTTTGTTTAGGTTAAGGTGTGAATTAAATCCATTAATTACCCCTTACCTACACCACTTTAACATAATTAACCAAACAATTATAAGCCAACATATGATATGCAACCACATGGAACTTAAATCAGCAATGCACCTAATAAATGAAGGGGCGTAATGTAATTGGCTCATAATTATTGATTAATTAAATAAAGGGTTTAATTAAGTACTTTCATAACCATCCCACGCATGTAGATTGGATATAATTTCCTTTGAAGCCTCTTATGTTAATGAACACCTAAGAATCTACCCAAGAATTAAGATGCTTAAATTCATGATTTGATTTGAATTTTGATTAATTGAATTTATTAATGAAGTGATTAAGCCATTAATTACAACTTGATTAAATGTTTTCCAAATGGAGTGAACTTAGGAGAAGAGATTGAAAATGGAATCTAATCTCATTCCCTAAGTCTATTAACTATTTTAACGTGATTAGAAAACTTAATTAATGGATTCATCACTATTTAATAGTTTAATTAATCACTTAATTAATTAAGTGAGTAGGGGTATGCAATTCTCTAATTAATCCAACAATAAATTTCAAGAAAATAATGGGAGGCAGAGGTCATCCCATCAACTCTAGGAAGTTTGAAATTAATTACTGGAATAATTAAGGAGTAATTAATATAATTACATTCTCAATAAAACCTAAATTGAGTGAAATCTACTGTTCAAAATTAGTTTATCTTAATTTTATATTATTTCCCTTTGAATTATCTTTAAAATGAACTCAAGTTTGTATTTCTTGGATTTTTTTATATTTAGTTATGAATTTATGAAATTTTTGTGATTAAAGGATAATAAGAATACCTTAATTAATTAACTAATCCCGTCAACGCCATGTGGACTGCTGATGCGGCGTGCTTTCCATGTGGTGCGATGGGATTAGTTATTTATGTTATTACATCGTGCACCGCATCAGCTGGCGGTGCAACGTGCATTCCTCTAGGCCATCTAATCAAAGATCGGATGGCTAGGATTAATCCCGTTGTTATTAAGGGTTTAAATTAGAGATCTAGCAAGATTTAATCATGGTCATCCATTTAGAACACGCCGGATGGACTGCCCATGATTCATCCCTGCCTAAGTTGCGGGAGATGGAGGCCGTCCATTCTCCATGGCTTGATTCGAGCTCACCTAAACTCGGATTAGGCATAGATTCATCCCACACCATCAAGAGGTGTAGGAAAGAACATCCAACGGCTAGGATATAATGGGATTACAATTCCCTTCACAAAAGACCAAGAAATTTTCAACTTAGGATCAGTTTTGAGTCATACTTCACGAGATCAGGTGGTTCCAACGAAGGGGGTAGCTTAGTCTAGTGGAGACAAAGCTCTGTTGAAAGTTCCAAGCCACAATTTGAAGTGGATGTATGGGTTGACCAAGCTCCCCTTTAATGGCTTGCAACTTTGATCAAAATCCCCCTTCCTGAGGCTTGGATGCTTGAGAAACACTTTGGGTGAGGTCGACTTGCTTCCTTGATGGTGCTTGCAAAGTGGATTTGGATTTGGTGGAGAATTGAGCAAGTTTGAATTTCACCTCACCTCCCTTGTTTCGACGTTGAAGGAAACTGAGAAGGAGAAATTCAATAGAACTTGGGAATGCTTAGAAAAACTTGGAGAAGATTTCTTAGAGTTCCTAAGGCTCTATCAAATTCAGAGTGTGTGCATTGAGTGGGAATGAGGGGGAGTATATTTCCCCCTACTTGGATCAGACTGTTGAGAGCCATCTTGCTATTTTCCTTCAATTGCTTGAATTTAGTGGGTTGTTTTTGCTGTTAGGGACTCCATGTGCTTCCATTTTGGTAGAGGAGTGGAGGAGGGGGAAGTGCACATGTGCTAGGTCAGTGTAGGAGGTGATCCAAGTGGAGAATTTCCATTGGAGGGGGTTGGTTTGGCTTTGGGTTGGGTCATGGCTGACCCAAAACCCATTGGTTCATGTTCAACACCCTTCTTGGTGTCCATGTGGTCCACTAGGAGGATGCCAAGTAGCCATGAGATGGCCAAATTCCAAATGAATTTGGCCATAGGTTTCCTTGACCCAAGAGTAAAATGGTCATTTGGCCTTGATTTTTTATTTAGGAAGATTTGAGATGTATAAAAATAGGTTGGGCCAAATTTCAAAAAATTTGGAGTTGATTTGAAAAGATTTGGCTTAAGTTGACCCATTTAGGTCATAATGGGTCAACTTGGGTCAATTTGAAATTTGGGTCAAACCATGGTTAGGTCAAGTTCAAATAAGCATTTGTAACTTATGGATGTCATTGGTTTGTTTCAATTTGATTTAGAATTGACTTTGGTTCATTGAGTTCATTTAGGTTAAATGGGTCAAGTTGACCAATTTGACCCATTTGATCCAATTGGATTTGGTCATGGGTTGACTTAGGATTATTTGAAATATTTTGCAAGTTTTGATTTCAATCAATTTTGGTCTGGTTAAGTATCAAGATGATTTGACCTTTTAAGTCAAGTTGGGTTCATTATCAATTGGGCTAGGTTGGGTTTAGTTGGCCAATTGAAGCTTTGGCCAAGTTCAACAAGTGATTTAGAATGAATTTGACCCATTGGTTGCAATAAATTTGGCTTAGATCAAGATTTGATCAATTTTGACTTTTAGGTCAACTTGGGTCAACTTAGGTCAAGTGGCCAATTAGGCTAGGTTTAGCTCAATTTATGGCATGGTCATGTTCAATCATTGATTATGAATTGGTTTAGATCTGGTTTCAATCAATTTAGTTTGTGGTGGATTTGACTAGTTGAGGTTTCATTTTAAGTGTTGACTTGGTCAAAGGCTAAGTTTGACTTGGTTTGACCTAATTTGAGTGATTGATCATCCTAGGATGATTTTGCTTATAATGTGAGGCTTAGATGGGCTTAATTAAATCCAATTTGGGTTGAAGGTGCTTTAGGTCACTTTGGGTCAAGTGAGCCTAAGTGGGTCAATTGGCTTGATCAAGGCTTCATTCAAGTTTGGTTGAACTCACATATGGACTTATGATTGAAATATAAATCCATTTGGAAGTGATTTGGAGTCAAATGGGTTTTGATTCATTTGACAATTTCAAGTTAAAATGGTGAACAAGGGTTTGACTTGGGTTAGTTTGATTTTGATTTGATGATTGAAGTTTATGTTTATATTTAGTTTGTGATTGAAGGAATGATTGTTTGAAGAGGGAATCCAAAGGTTTGGATTGATTTGAGAATGATTTTGTTAAGTTCAAGAATTTGACTTGAAAGAGCATAAGTTAGATTTTGGTTAGATTTGGATTTGAGTTTTGAATTTAGTTTTGGTTATTTGAATTTATATTTCATTTATATTTAAGAATATAAATGAGAATATAAATGGGTTATGAAAATATCTTTTGAGTTTGGAGTGATTTGGATTTGATTTGAGCTAAGTCCCCAAGATGAAATCAAAGGCTTAGGAAAGATTTTGGATTTAAAATTGATCATGGATTTCAATCATTTGGAATTGATTCATGATTTGGATTTTGAATTTGATTTCAATTTGAAAAAAAAATCAACGAGTTGGAATTAATTTGAGTTTGAAGTTGATTTGAATTTGAAGTTGGTTTGAATTTGAAGTTGATTTGAATTTGATTTGAATTTGAAGTTGATTTGAAAGAAGGAATTGAGTATTTGGTTCAAGCTACAGGGTAGGAATATTTTTCTAATACCCTTAAATAACATATTCCTATGTCTAACCCTTCTAAATCTCTAGGATTAGGTTAAGTGTTCACCTAATCACTAGAAGTATCTTAAGACTAAGGAACTCTTAATGTCTAGATGAGTCCTATGTCTAAGATGAAGAAGTTGAAAGCTCACTCCAAAAGTGAGGCCAACATAGTATTTTTTTAAAATCAAAAGATGTAATCATTTGATTAAATTTCTTATACCATTGACAGGATGCTTTCTTTAAATCGTAGATGGATTTTTTTTTTAATTTGCATACGAGATATTTTAAATTAGAAGATTAAAAATTTTCTAGTTACACCATATATATAATTTTTAAAATGACATCATTGAAAAATGCAGTTTTTACATTCATTTAATGTAATTCTAAATCATAATGAGCTAATAGTGACAAAATAATTCTAAAAGAATCTTTTAAAAAAACTGAAGAAAAAATCTTTTATAATCAATGCCATTTTTTTGAGTGAAACTTTTGATGACTAGACGTGATTTATATCTTTTAACTTTGTCTTTTGAATATTGTTTAATTTTAAAAACCCATTTACAACCCATCAATTTTGTTGATTTAGATAATTTGATAAGGTCCTAAACATCATTATCTTTCATTGATTTCATCTCATTCTCTATAGCTTCTATCCTTTTATAGGAGTTGAACTTTGTTGGACTTGACTAAAAGAGATTATATCATTTTTCAATCTAATGTTAAACTCATGTTCTTGGAGATACATAACATAATCATCTGAAATTGTTGATCTCCTCTCTATAGAGGATTTTCTTAATGACACTTGTTTGAGGTTGTTGTGACTCCTCAATACGAGTGGGAGTTAACTCAAATATATTTTGATTATCTATATTTACAACATGAATAATATCAAGTAAAATTTTCTAATTGTTTAATCATTTCCTATTGTAATTGTATTTAGAGTCGCATATCGTTCTTCAAATATAAAATTCTTAAGTTTATTGCTCCCATCATATTCAACAACCTCAATAAATTTAGCATTGTTTATCTTAAAAAGGATTTATTTAAAAATCATAAAACTTAAAATCATTCGACTTTTTTTTATCCATCAAAATAATAGCTAACTTTCTTGAGTCTAATTTTCTCTCATTAAGCTTATATGACTTAGCTTGATCTAGACAAACCTAGATGTGAAGATGATTAATACCAAGCCTAAACTATAATTCATATGAGGTTTTAGCTACTACTTTACTTAGAACTCTATTAAGGATGTAAACTATAATATTTTAGACTTCTTTTCAAAGTGATTGATAAAAAAGAATGATTTATCATATTTCTAACCATATCCAATATGGTCGATTACACCTCTTAGTTATACCATTTTGACCTAGAGTTCCTAGTATGGTATATTAAAGAATGATGAGACATTCTCGCTAAATATTTGCAAAAGGGTTTGAACATTGTTCATCGATTCATTATATCTACCATAGTATTCACTACGGTAAGATTTGATAGTTTTATTTTCCTACTAATGATTTTCAAATGTAGCCTTAAAAACTTTAAATACATCCAATGATTGTTACTTCTCATATATCAAGTTTAAATACATAAAATGAGAATAATAATCTATGGAAGTAATAAAATATTATTGACCATTCCGAGTAGTTGTAAGGAAGGACCATAAATATATTAGTATGAATTAATTCTAAGACGCTTAAACTTCTATTGCCACCAAATTTTTTAATATTTATTTATTTTCCCTCGATGGGTTCAATATAGACTTTATCATCTAAAAATCAAGAGAATCAAGAATTCTATCAGACATAAATATTTTAATTCTTTGTTTAGAAATATATCCTAAACGCTTAAGCCATAACATATATGAATTTTTATTCATTAATTTTTTTCTTTATACTAAAATAACTTGCATGCAATTTTTCATTAATCATGAAGCGTAAATATTTAATTTATATAGATTATCAACTAAGGAACCGTATAATAATATTTAAATACTGAAAAAGATTAATTTTTTATTTTTAAATGAACTAAAATAACCATCTTTTTTAAATAAGAAATAAAATTAGATGTTGTCTAAATAATGATACATAAAATGTCTCATTTAAATCCAAAATAAATTTAAATTCTAAACATAATCTATATAAGAATATCGCTTTAAGAGTAGCATTATTTTCATTTTTTATATAAATAAATCTTTCAACATCATCTTCTTAGACAACCCTACATAGTCACACTTATGTGAGCGTTACACTTATATATATTTGCCAAGTGTGATGTGCTCGAGGATAAATTAACATCAGAATAAGCAAAGTTGAGAAATTTACTCTTTATTTTGAGTAAATTAGCATATTTGGGATAATCGTTTTTCACATGATCAGCCTTTTTGCAAATGAAATAAGTGATAGTGATATCTTATTTATGTTGTACCTTAAGCTTTAAAGTCCCTTTATCTGTAACTCCTTTACTTTTATAAATTCTTTTTCTTTTAGCAATAATGCCACGATAAAAAATAACTAAATGAGCACTTTCTATCTTATATTGTTTCAATCTTTTTTCTCTTGAACACACACAACAATAAACTCATTGAGAGTCTATTTTTTCTTTCGAGTATTATAAAAGATTAAATTGTACAGAAATAGAGATTAAAATTAAGTGCATAAGAACGTCATCAAACATCTCTAATTTTAGTGCTCTCAATTTAATAACAAAATTAGACATCTCTATAATATACTTCATTGCATTTTCATTGCCTTTATAATGCATTGAAATATGCTTATTAAAACGATTACTCACTTGACCTTTTAGAACTAACGAAATGATCTCTTATTTAGTTTAGAAACTTTTTAACACATTTATCATCAAACATTTCACTTCTTATGATTTCTTAAATATAATCCTTCATGATCATAGAATTCATGCGGTTAGACGCTCTCATTTTTAAAAAATTAGCTATTTGTTCAATAGTACTTTTCAATTATGGCGGATGGATGTTTAGTCCGGATAACATAGTCATGATCTATATACCCAAGAATTATGGTAATATATTTTTCTATTTCTTAAAGTTTGTGTCATTAAGTATTGAAATGTTATTCAAATTGATACACATTGAAGAAACATTAACTAAAATAACAAAAAATATTCACAATTAATAACATTATCATTTTCTTATGCATATATAATATAAATAAAATATCAATTATATATATGCTTGAAATGACATTTAATAAGATGGATTCATATAAGATACCTAATATAACATTACAATTTAGTATAGAAATAATAATTTGTACATGATACACTTAAAATTAGAGTCAATAGATATCGATAATAATTACGCTAATAATATGTATTTATTTGGATGGACATATTACATGCATGATTAATATAAAATTATCATATATTTATTACTGCATAGAATCCAACTAAAAAATATTTTTCCTTAGATAATATTCATATATTTTAAAATTAAATAAATTAATATAATAGAGGTGACTTTAGTGACATATTATTTCAATTTCAATTATTTTGGAATAATGAATATCAATAGAAATAGAAAAAATAATTAAACTTAGATCTCTAGAGACAAATTTCACATCATATATGCATATATACTGTTCATATATAGAATGTTATAATCACTTGAAAATAGGCTTCCTTAAATTTAAATTACAAGGCCTATCAATTATATTTAATCAATATTATATGAATATCATTTAATTCATTTATAGTAAACATGACTTAACTTGTATTCAGAGGATTAAATTGAATAATTAAAACACTCCTAAATGATTACCGTTGCTTTAATATGATAATTTTTTTTTAACAAGCCATTGGAACTAATTGCATATAAAGCAAACCATGTAAGGTTGAAATTAATATTAAGCAAGTCAATTATTTTTTGGATGAATATGTGACCGATTAATATTTATTAGATGAAATGATTGATCATCTTCATTTTGAGTAAATAATTGCCATTAAAATAAATATTAGACCGGATAATGATACTATTTATAGCATTTCATTTTATTTCAGTCTATTATAAAAATAAAATAAAATATTTAGTCTATTATAAAAATAAAATATTCCATACAAATTTAATAAGTGTGTCAAAAAAAAAAAAATTAATTTTTTTTCATAAATTAATAGGTTTAAGAATAAGATAATATTTAATATATATATATATATATATATATATATATATGCTCATATCTAAAATTTCCAACAATATGAAAATTAAATCAGAAATGAAAAAAAAAAAATAGGGCTTAGCCCAAATAAAATAATTTACTACATTAATTAAGTTTACAAAATTCTTTTCATTTCCATAATTAGAGAAGGTGTTACAATGCACAAATCTTTCTTCAATAAATGTGCTCAAGAAAATACCTATCAAAACACATCAACTACTGAGATAATAAATATTTTTATTGCATAGGTGAATGTTGCAATACAACCTAACAAATATTTAGCTGTATATTTTAAAGTGAAGTGATTAGAATCAAATGTGACACATAAATGATACCACAACTATTAAATATATATCATTTAACTGCCAAGCATATCATCAAAATAATAATAATAATAATAATAATAATAATAATAATAATAATAATAATAATAATAATAATAAGTGCATCCATGTTGCAACATTATCTTAAACCCCTATAAGTAAACACTTAAATGTTATTTTATACTTTGTTTAAAGGCATTTTAATGTTACTCATTCAAAAAATTTTATTAAAAAAAGTATTTATTGGAAGAATATATGATACTACATTTACACTTATGTGTAGCAAAATCCCGATCATGAAGCTTTTAAATATTCTTTTATTTCTTTTTTGATGTGATTCATTTAACAATTATTGTATATATCTTGATTTCAAATGAATTAGAATTAATCTTTATAATAATTAATAATAAAATATACATAATCACTCTTTCATATGAAAAACTTTTTTAAGTTTGAACATTTTTCACAAAATAGAATTACTTTTTTTGTCAATAAAGTACAATTTTATTATATAAATAATAATTATAATCTGGTTGAATCTTTCAATATCTAAAGAAGACTACATCTAGATTAGTATGCACTTAATCAATAATGAATTAAGAATATTTCTAAATGTAATGTTTTAAGAAAATAAAATGTACTTAGAGAGTTCTGCTTACATCAATTGCCAGAGAGAGAGAGAGAGAGAGAGAGAGAGAGAATAATTATAAGTTATAAGAAAGTAGAGTTGAATTTTAGCTTATACTAAGGATGCTTTGCTAAGGAAGCTTCATGTTGGTAGATGATGTGCGTTTGTTAGTAAGTCTAAGGGGCTGTTTGGTTGCCTGCATTTGGAATGCAGTGTTAAAGGAATGCAGTGTAAAATGAATTCAGTGTAAAATGATTACTTTATAATTATTTGGTTGAGAGCTTTACAAATTCATGACTATGTTTTTTTGGTTTGGTTGACAAAATGTAATGTAAAGTAAATTGAAGGTTTTGATATTGGTGGCGGCGGCTGAGGCGGTGGCGGCAGAGCCGATCATCACTTTACATTCGGTGTGTTTTAATTAGCCCAAATCGCGAATTACAAATACACGCAAACTAGTTTTTCTGGTGTATTTAAAATGCATTATATTACACTGGAATTTTACTTTACTTGCAACCAAATACTTGAAATGTTCAAAAGCGTGCATTTGGAATGCTGTGAGGAATAAGCATCGGCTAACTCTGTGCCAGCAGCCGCGGTAAGACAGAGGATGCAAGCGTTATCCGGAATGATTGCGTCGTAGGTGGCTTTAAAGTGCAGTCAAATCGGCTCAACCACAGCGGTGTGGAAACTACCAGTAGATCGGTAGAGGCAGAGGAATTTCCGGTGGAGCGTGAAATGCGTAGAGATCGGAAAGAACACCAACGAAAACACTCGGGCCGACACAGAGAGGCAAGCTAGGGAGCAAATGGGATTAGCATTCCAAATGCACCAAACAGCCCCTTATGCTCTCTTACATAAATACTTTTTTTTTTGGAACCCCATATAGGGAATTTTATTGCTCAAACAAAATGTTACAAGATCCTTAAAGGTTAAACTCAGCTCAAAGAGCTACAATCAACCTAAAGAGTAAAACCCTATCTAAGTACAAAACTCACACAACAAAAGCAAATACAAACCTCAATAACAAAGAAACAAACCTTTGCAGACAATATCCGCTACCATCCGCCAGTGGAGTAAAAGAGCTTTGATCCAACAAAAAGCAGGAACCTGGAATAAAAGAAGACACCTGCAAATATCTTGAATGCCAGCAAGTACCCATAAGAGGAAATAATTATATTTGAAAACCATAATGCGGAGAAAGCGGTTGAGAATCAATCCACTAGTTTGGGACAACCACATATGCATCCTACCAGGGGTACCACACATATGCTACTACCATCCAAATCAAGAGATTTAATTGACACCCGTCAGAGAAAATAAACCTGAGAGGACCGTCCATTCGAAGAAAATTATAAAGCTCACAACCTTGATATAAGCAGTAAATAAAAAGTAGTTGCTATCCACTAGATGAAACCAAATCACCTTACAACTCAGAGCCATCAAAATATGTTTATAGATCATGGCATAAATGAGAGAAAGCAGGTAATAATAGACAACCGACAACCTCCATGTAATAAAACCGGGATATAAGAAATCTCAGATGAATATACAATTAGAAATTTTATTATGAGCCCTCTATACCAAAATTGCAACATGCAAGGTACACAATCCAAGGGAGACAACCAACACCAAAGAAACAAACATTTCCCTCTTTTATCAATAAAAAACCACACCAACCAATCCAGAGAATATATACTAAGACCAGGCAACAACCAGCCAAAAAGAAACAGAAACAAAAATAGAAAAGAGAAAGACAAAGGTTAAAAGGCAATCAATCTTCTTGGACCAAGAATAATTCCTACCCGATGGAATAAAACACCACCTCGTCACTAAGTAACCAATGATATCCATATTCCATCTAATAAAGAAAATGATAACATCATACAAACTTTTCCCGTAGCCCAGAGAAAATCGATTCTTGGGCTGCTGTAGCATTTTCTTATGTCGCCAAAGGAGTCTTAGGTAGCATTCGCTTAGAAATGGATGATACAACAAATACGACCCACCCAAAGATGGAGGAAATTTCCTCTCCAACCATCAAAAACATCTTATTAAAACATCAAGGGACAAGTTCCTCAAAAAATCAAGTAAAAAAATATAGAGTGAATCTAGTATTATAAAATTGCAAAAAGAGATGGAAAAAAGATGGGAAATCTCCACCAATCAGCACAATATCCAAGTTCCAAACATAGAAGCTTACATTTTCCTAACATAGGGGAGACCATATCTATCAAAATTCACAAAACACTCTTAATAAGGGGGGAATATTATCATTGAAAAATAATTTAACCATAGAGGACTTTGCACCCTTATTAGCCAGAAAATCCGCACAAGAATTCCCTTCTTGATGAATATGAGATGTGATAATCAAGGGAAGTAAGAAGCCTTCTTGTATGATTGAGAGTATAATATACTTCATTATCATGAGCTCCAGTTTTTAGTAAATTCAAGAGCGAAAAGCATCGGTTCAAGCCATATTTTTTTAAAACCTTCTAATGCATAGTAATATCCCATAGTGAAGGCCATAGAGTTCAGCAAAAAGAACAGAACAAGGTCTTAAAGGAATAGCAAAAGCGGCAATCATCATTCCTTTAAAATCTCTTAAGATACCCCCACATCCATAGAAACCATTAGCAACCGAACCATCCGTGTTCAAATTAGTAGTATGGTTTTGAGGTTTAGTCCAATAAATAGTCTTATAAATATAATCAAATTCAGTTGACAGTAGAGAAATCCCAAGATAATGAGACAATCCTTTAACATCTTTCATACTCGGCGGCTGGAGAAGTTTAGCTTTGTAAAGGGAGGAAATTTTATCTTTAGCTTTAGCAATGATGCATTGAAAATTCATGGGAATGTCATTATGTTTAGCTTCATTTCTTTCCATCCGGATATACCACAATAGTAATAGCAAGCACACATTTGACATGACCTTTCAGGGCATAGGATAGGAAGTTATTAAATAGATTTATGATAGAAAGGGATCCATCAAATAGTAAAGTGTTCAACAAACTATCATACCAGTGCCATACTTTAGCAGGGAAAGTTTCTATGTGGAAACAACATTGACACTTAGAAGGGAGATGGAATCCTTTTTTCTGTAGAATGGCATCCACAGGAATATATTGTTTAAGAATACGCCAAGTGAGAACCGAAAAGGAGGTTGGAATAACGTTACACCAGATTTTGGAAAATATTGGAGAGTCTTGATTGTTAGATCTAATAGTCTGCCATACATCCTTAAAACAAAGTCTCTAGTAGCCGATTTGTTGAATAGAATTTGATCCATTTTATTAGTTGTAGGGATGATATTCAGAACTTTTTTGATGATAGTATTAGGGACATAAGGCTCCTAGTTGAGCAATATTCTAAGAGTTTTGAGTAATGAAATAACTTACTTTAATCCTTTCGATCGAATGGGTGTTAAGTAGTGCATCTATAGAACCCTCACCCATTATCTTGCCAAAAAGGATGAACCGTAATTAACACCCCATGATATAAGCTCTTGACCTCCCACTTAATGTTACAAAGTCTTTTCCACCCGGAGTCTCCCATTTTGAAGGCTGCAAATTAATGGATGTTTACCCTTACAAGATTTAAAAGCATAAAATTTGACCATAAGTCATAATTACTTCTAAGGTTCCACCACATTTTATGTGAAAACATTTGATGAACTCTTGTAAAGTTTTAACCAGCCACCTTCATTCAAAAGGGCCACAACACTTGTCCCAGTAGCCCAAGTGTGTTTTCTTAGATGATGAGTTTGATCCCGGAAGAATTTATTAAAAATCTAGTTTATCTTATTAATAATAGGCGGGGACAATAGTGGAAAGCGAGATAGAAGGGTAAGGAGCAGAATACTTTTGATGAGGACTAATCTGCTCCAAAAGAAAGAAGGTGGAATTCCCATGAGGAGATTTTCTTATAGATTTTTGAATTACTTCATCAAAAGGAAATATATTTTATTTTCCACGATATAAAGGATATTTAATAGGAAGAGTATATTGTTCAAAACCCGTGATATTCTTGATATTGTTAATCCTGGGAATAGGGATCGAGTTATTAATAATGAAGCCACTTTTATCAGGATTAATTTTTAGAACAATTAGATTGATTTTATATTTTTTTTAGGTTAAGGTGTAAATTAAATCCATTAATTACCCCTTACCTACACCACTTTAACATAATTAACCAAACAATTATAAGCCAACATATGATATGCAACCACATGGAATTTAAATCAGCAATGCACCTAAGAAATGAAGGGGCATAATGTAATTGGCTCATAATTATTGATTAATTAAACTAAAGGGTTTAATTAAGTACTTTCATAACCATCCCCATGTAGATTGGATATAATTTCCTTTGAAGCCTCTTATGTTATTGAAGAATCTACCCAAGAATTAATATGCATAAGTTACATGATTTGATTTTGAATTTTGATTAATTGAATTTATTAATGAAGTGATTAAGCCATTAATTACAACTTGATTAAATGTTTTCCAAATGGAGTGAACTTAGGGACAAGAGATTGAAAATGGAATCCTAATCTCATTCCCTAAGTCTATTAACTATTTTAACGTGATTAGAAAACTTAATTAATGGATTCATCACTATTTAATAGTTTAATTAATCACTTAATTAATTAAGAGAGTGAGTAGGGGTGAATCAAGCAATTCTCCTAATTAATCCCACAATAAATTTCAAGAAAATCATGGGAGGCAGAGGTCATCCCACTAATCAACTCTAGGAAGTTTGAAATTAATTCAAATAATTAAGGAGCAATTAATATAATTACATTCTCAATAAAACCAAAATTGAGTGAAATCTGCTCAAAATTAGTTTATCTTAATTTTATATTATTTCCCTTTGAATTATCTTTAAAATGAACTTGAGTTTGTATTTCATGGATTTTTTATATTTAGTTATTAATTTATGAAATTTTTGTGATTAAAGGATAATAAGAATACCAATTAATTAACTAATCCCGCCATGTGGGCTCACGCCGCGGCGTGCTTTCCACGTGGTTCGATGGGATTAGTTATTTATATTATCACTCGCGCATCATGGCGATTACGCGTGCATTTCTAGGCCACCTAATCAAAGATCGGATGGCTAGGATTAATCCCGTTGTTATTAAGGGTTTAAATTAGAGATCTAGCGAGATTTAATCATGGTTGTCCATTTAAAACATACCGGATGGACTGCCCATGATTCATCCCTGCCTAAGTTGCGGGAGATGGAGGCCGTCCATTCTCCATGGCTTGATTCGAGCTCACCTAAACTCGGATTAGGCATAGATTCATCCCACACCATCAAGAGGTGTAGGGAAGAACATCCAACGGCTAGGATCTAATGGGATTACAATTCCCTTCACAAAAGACCAAGCAATTTTCAACTTAGGATCGCTTTGAGTCATACTTCACCAGAGGCTATCACTGATGGCTCCAACAAAGGGGGTAGCTTATTCTAGTGGAGACGAAGCTCTGTTGAAAGATCCAAGCCACAATTTGAAGTGGATGTATGGGTTGACCAAGCTCCCCTTTAATGGCTTGCAACTTTGATCAAAATCCCCCTTCCTGAGGATTGGATGCTTGAGAAACACTTTGGGTGAGCTCGACTTGCTTCCTTGATGGTGCTTGCAAAGTGGATTTGGATTTGGTGGAGAATTGAGCAAGTTTGAATTTCACCTCACCTCCCTTGTTTTCACGTTGAAGGAAACTGAGAAGGAGAAATTCAATAGAACTTGGGAATGCTTAGAAAAACTTGGAAAAGATTTCTTAGAGTTCCCAAGGCTCTATCGAATTTAGAGTGTGTGCATTGAGTGGGAATGAGGGGGAGTATATTTCCCCCTACTTGAATCAGACTGTTGAGAGCCATCTTGCTATTTTCCTTCAATTGCTTGGATTTAATGGGTTGTTTTTGCTGTTAGGGACTCCATGTGCTTCGATTTTGACAGAGGAGTGGAGGAGGGGGAAGTGCACATGTGCTAGGTCAATGTAGGAGGTGATCCAAGTGGAGAATTTCCATTGGAGGGGGTTGGTTTGGCTTTGGGTTAGGTCGTGGCTGACCCAAAATCCATTGGTTCATGTTCAGCACCCTTCTTGGTGTCCATGTGGTCCACAAGGAGGATGCCAAGTGGCCATGAGAAGTAATTGGCCAAATTCCAAATGAATTTGGCCATTTCCCTTACCAAGAGTAAAATGGTCATTTGGCCTTGATTTTTATTTAGGAAGATTTGAGATGTATAAAAAATAGGTTGGGCCAAATTTCAAAAAATTTGGAGTTGATTTGATATGATTTGGCTTAAGTTGACCCATTTAGGTCAAAATGGGTCAACTTGGGTCAATTTGACCAATTGGTCAAATTGGGTCAAACCATGGTTTAGGTCAAGTTCGAATGATCATTTGTAACTTATGGATGTCATTGGTTTTTTTCAATTTGATTTAGAATTGACTTTGGTTCATTGAGTTCATTTAGGTTAAATGGGTCAAGTTGACCAATTTGACCCATTTGATCCAATTGGATTTGGTCATGGGTTGACATAGGATTATTTGAAATATTTTGCAAGTTTTGATTTCAATCAATTTTGGTCTGGTTTAGTATCAAGATGATTTGACCTTTTAAGTCAAGTTGGGTTCATTATCAATTGGGCTAGGTTGGATTTAGTTGGACAATTGAAGCTTTGGTCAAGTTCAACAAGTGATTTAGAATGAATTTGACCCATTGGTTGTAATAAATTTGGCTTAGATCAAGATTTGACCAATTTTGACTTTTGGTCAACTTGGGTCAACTTAGGTCAAGTGGCCAATTAGAGGTTTAGCTCAATTTATGGCATGGTCATGTTCAATCATTGATTATGAATTGGTTTAGATCGGTGGTTTCAATCAATTTAGTTTGTGGTGGATTTGGCTAGTTGAGGTTTCATTTAGGCTAAGTGTTGACTTGGTCAAAGGCTAAGTTTGACTTGGTTTGACCCAATTTGAGTGATTGATCATCCTAGGATGATTGGCTTATAATGTGAGGCTTAGATGGGCTTAGTTAAATCCAATTTGGGTTGAAGGTGCTTTAGGTCACTTTGGGTCAAGTGAGCCTAAGTGGGTCAATTGGCTTGATCAAGGCTTGATTCAAGTTTGGTTGAACTCACATATGGACTTATGATTGAAATATAAATCCAATTGGAAGTGATTTGGAGTCAAATGGGTTTTGATTCATTTGACAATTTTAAGTTAAAAGGGTGAACAAGGGTTTGACTTGGGTTAGTTTTATTTTGATTTGATGATTGAAGTTTATGTTTATATTTAGTTTGTGATTGAAAGAATGATTGTTTGAAGAGGGAATCCAAAGGTTTGGATTTATTTGATAATGATTTTGTTAAGTTCAAGAATTTGACTTGAAAGAGCATAAGTTAGATTTTGGTTAGATTTGGATTTGAGTTTTGAATTTAGTTTTGGTTATTTGAATTTATATTTCATTTATATTTAAGAATATAAATGAGAATATAAATGGGTTATGAAAATATCTTCTAAGTTTGGAGTGATTTGGATTTGATTTGAGCTATGTCCCCAAGATGAAATCAAAGGCTTAGGAAAGATTTAGGATTTAAAATTGATCATGGATTTCAATCATTTGGAATTGATTCATGATTTGGATTTTGAATTTGATTTCAATTTGAAAAAAAAATCAATTGAGTTGGAATTAATTTGAGTTTGAAGTTGATTTGAATTTGAAGTTTGTTTGAATTTGAAGTTGATTTGAATTTGAAGTTGATTTGAATTTGAAGTTATTTGAAAGAAGGAATTGAGTATATGGTTCAAGCTACGGGGTAGGAATATTTTTCTAATACCCTTAAGGCATAACATATTCCTATGTCTAACTCTTCTAAATCTCTAGGATTAGGTTAAGCGTTCACCTAATCACTAGAAGTATCTTAAGACTAAGGAACTCTTAATGTCTAGATGAGTCTTATGTCTAAGATGAAGAAGTTGAAAGCTCACTCCAAAAGTGAGGCCAACATAGTATTTTTTTTAAAATCAAAAGATGTAATCATTTGATTAAATTTCTTATACCATTGACAGGATGCTTTCTTTAAATCGTAGATGGATTTTTTTTTAATCTGCATACGAGATATTTTAAATTAGAAGATTGAAAATTTTCTAGTTACACCATATATATAATTTTAAAATGACATCAAAATGCGGTTTACATTCATTTAATGTAATTCTAAATCATAATTAGCTAATAGTGACAAAATAATTCTAAATGAATCTTTAAAAAAACTGAAGAAAAAATCTTTTTATAATCAATGCCATTTTTTTGAGTGAAACTTTTGACTAGTGTTTTATATCTTTTAACGTTGTCTTTTGAATATTGTTTAATTTTAAAAACCCATTTACAACCCATCAATTTTGTTGATTTAGATAATTTGATAAGATCCTAAACATCATTATCTTTTATTGATTTCATCTCATTCTCTATAGCTTCTATCCTTTTATAGGAGTTGAACTTTGTTGGACTTGACTAAAGAGATTATATCATTTTCCAATCTAATGTTAAACTCATGTTCTTGGAGATACACAACATAATCATCTGAAATTGTTGATCTCCTCTCTATAGAGGATTTTCTTAATGAAACTTCAGTTTGAGGTTGTTGTGACTCCTCAATATGAGTGGGAGTTAACTCAAATATATTTTGATTATCTATATTTACAACATGAATAATATCAAGTAAAATTTTCTAATTGTTTAATCATTTCCTATTGTAATTGTATTTAGAGTCGCATATCGTTCTTCAAATATAAAATTCTTAAGTTTATTGCTCCTATCATATTCAACAACCTCAATAAATTTAGCATTGTTCATCTTAAAAAGGATTTATTTAAAAATCATAAAACTTAAAATCATTCACTTTTTTAATATCCATCAAAATAATAGCTAACTTTCTTGAGTCTAATTTTCTCTCATTAAGCTTATATGACTTAGCTTTGATCTAGACAAACCTAGATGTGAAGATGATTAATACCAAGCCTAATCCATAATTCATATGAGGTTTTAACTACTACTTTACTTGGAACTCTATTAAGGATGTAAACTATAATATTTTAGACTTCTTTCCAAAGTGAATCAGATAAAAAAGAATGATTTATCATATTTCTAACCATATCCAATATGGTCTGATTTCACCTCTTAGTTATACCATTTTGACCTAGAGTTCCTAGTATGGTATATTAAGGAATGATGAGACATTCTTCTAAATATTTCGCAAAAGGGTTTGAACATTGTTCATCTGATTCATTATATCTACCATAGTATTCACTACGGTAAGATTTGATAGGTTTTTATTTTCCTACTAAGCGATTTTCAAATGTAGCCTTAAAAACTTTAAATACATCCAATGATTGTTACTTCTCATATAACAAGTATAAATGCATAAAATGAGAATAATAATCTATGGAAGTAATAAAATATTATTGACCATTCCGAGTAGTTGTAAGGAAGGACCATAAATATATTAGTATGAATTAATTCCAAGACTCTTAAACTCCTATTGCCACCAATTTTTTTAATATTTATTTATTTTCCCTCGATGGGTTCAATATAGACTTTATCATCTAAAAAATCAAGAGAATCAAGAATTCTATCAGACATAAATATTTTAATTCTTTGTTTAGAAATATATCCTAAACGCTTAAGCCATAACATATATGAATTTTTATTCATTAATTTTTGCTTTATACTAAAATAACTTGCATGCAATTTTTCATTAATCTGAAGCATAAATATTTAATTTATATAGATTATCAACTAAGGAACCCGTATAATAATATTTAAATACTGAAAAAGATTAATTTTTTTATTTTTAAATGAACTAAAATAACCATCTTTTTTTTAAATAAGAAATTAAAATTAGATGTTGTCTAAATAATGATACATAAAATGTCTCATTTAAATCAAAAATAAATTTAAATTCTAAATATAATCTATATAAGAATATTGCTTTAAGTGTAGCATTATTTTCATTTTTTTATATAAATAAATCTTTCAACATCGACTTCTTAGACAACCCTACATAGTCACACTTATGTGAGCGTTACACTTATATATATTTGCCAAGTGTGATTTGCTACTAATAAATTAACACAATAAGCAAAGTTGAGAAGTTTACACTTTATTTTGAGTTAGCATATTTGGGATAATCGTTTTTCACATGATCAGCCTTTTTGAAAATGAAATAAGTGATAGTGTTATCTTATTTATGTTGTACCTTAAGCTTTAAAGTCCCTTTATCTGTAACTCCTTTACTTTTATAAATTCTTTTTCTTTTAGCAATAATGCCACGATAAAAAATAACTAAATGAGCACTTTCTATCTTATATTGTTTCAATCTTTTTTTCTCTTGAACACACACAACAATAAACTCATTGAGAGTCTATTTTTTCTTTCGTATTATATAAAAGATTAAATTGTACAGAATTATAGATCAAAATTAAGTGCATAAGAACGTCATCAAACATCTCTAATTTTAGTGCTCTCAATTTAATAACAAAATTAGACATCTCTATAATATACTTCATTGCATTTTCATTGCCTTTATAATGCATTGAAATATGCTTATTAATAACAAGATTCACTCGACCTTTAGAACTAACTAAATGATCTCTTATTTAGTTTAGAAACTTTTTAACATATTTATCATCAAACATTTCACTTCTTATGATTTCTTAAATATAATCCTTCATGATCATAGAATTCATGCTAGAATGCTCTCAAAAAAATTAGCTATTTGTTCAATAGTACTTTCTGCAATTATGGCGGATGGATGTTTAGTCCGGATAACATAGTCATGATCTATATACCCAAGAATTATGGTATTATATTTTTTTCTATTTCTTAAAGTTTGTGTCGTTAAGTATTGAAATGTTATTCAAATTGATACACATTGAAGAAACATTAACTAAAATTACAAAAAAAATTCACAATTAATAACATTATCATTTTCTTATGCATATATAATATAAATAAAATATCAATTATATATATGCTTGAAATGACATTTAATAAGATGGATTCATATAAGATACCTAATATAACATTACAATTTAATCATTCGATAGAAATAATAATTTGTACATGATACCCTTAAAATTAGAGTCAATATATTGATAATAATTTTGCTAATAATATGTATTTATTTGGATCGACATATTACATGCATGATTAATATAAAATTATCATATATTTATTACTGCATAGAATCCAACTAAAAGATATTTTTCCTTAGATAATATTCATATATTTTAAAATTAAATAAATTAATATAATAGAGGTGACTTTAGTGACATATTATTTCAATTTCAATTATTTTGGAATAATGAATATCAATAGAAATAGAAAAAATAATTAAACTTAGATCTCTAGAGACAAATTTCACATCATATATGCATATATACTGTTCATACATTAACTAATATTAAACTTATTTATATTATATGCATAAATAAATACATATACATATAATATTCTTAGAAGTTAAATAATTTAAAAATAAAATAAAATATAGAATGTTATAATCACTTGAAAATGGGCTTTCTTAAATTTAAATTACAAGGCCCATCAATTAGATTTAATCAATATTATATGAATATCATTTAATTCATTTATAGTAAACATGACTTAACTTGTATTCAGAGGATTAAATTGAATAATTAAAACACTCCTAAATGATTACCGTTGCTTTAATATGATAAATTTTTTTTAACAAGCCATTGAACTAATTGCATATAAAGCAAACCATGTAAGGTTGAAATTAATATTAATCAAGTCAATTGTTTTCGGATAAATATGTGATCGAATATTTATTAGATGAAATGACTGATCATCTTCATTTTGAGTAAATAATTGCGATTAAAAATAAATATTAGACTGAGGATAATGATACTATTTATTGCATTTCATTTTATTTCACCTATTATAAAAATAAAATTAAAATATTTAGTCTATTATAAAAATAAAATATTCCATACAAATTTAATAAGTGCGTCAAAACCTAAAAAAATTAATATTTTATTAATCATAAATTAATAGGTTTAAAAATAAGATATATATATATATATATATATATATATATATATATATATATATGAGCTCATATCTAAAATTTCCAACAATATGAAAATTAAATCAGAAATGAAAAAAAAAATTAGGGCTTAGCCCAAATAAAATAATTTACTACATTAATTAAGTTTACAAAATTCTTTTCGTTTCCATAATTAGAGAAGGCTGTGTTACAATGCACAAATCTTTCTTCAATAAATGTGCTCAAGAAAATACCTATCAAAACACATCAACTACTGAGATAATAAATATTTTTATTGCATAGGTCAATGTTGCAATACAACCTAACAAATATTTAGCTGTATATTTTAAAGTGAAGTGATTAGAATCAAATGTGACACATAAATGATACCACAACTATTAAATATATATCGCTTTAACGCCAAGCATATCATCAAAATAATAATAATAATAATAATAATAATAAGTGTAATCCAATAACATTATCCGTCGCAATAAACCCCTATAAGTAAACACTTAAATGTTATTTTATACTTTGTTTAAAGGCATTTTAATGTTACTCATTCAGTGAAAATTTTATTAAAAAAAGTATTTATTGGAAGAATATATGATACTACATTTACACTTATGTGTAGCAAAAATCCCGATCATGAAGCTTTTAAATATTCTTTTATTTCTTTTTGATGTGATTCATTTAACAATTATTGTATATATCTTGATTTCAAATGAATTAGAATTAATCTTTATAATAATTAATAATAAAAATATACATAATCACTCTTTCATATGAAAAACTTTTTTAAGTTTCGAACATTTTTCACAAAATAGAATTACTTTTTTGTGTCAATAAAGTACAATTTTTATTATATAAATAATAATTATACTGGTTGAATCTTTCAATATCTAAAGAAGACTACATCTAGATTAGTATGCACTTAATCAATAATGAATTAAGAATATTTCTAAATGTAATGTTTTAAGAAAATAAAATGTACTTAGAGAGTTACATCAATTGCCACAGAGAGAGAGAGAGAGAGAGAGAGAGAATTATAAGTTATAAGAAAGTAGAGTTGAATTTTAGCTTATACTAAGGATGCTTTGCTAAGGAAGCTTCATGTTGGTAGATGATGTGCTTGTTAGTAAGTCTAAGGGTCATTTGCAGATTTGGAATGTAAAAGGAATGTAAAATGATTCAAAATGATTATTTTATAATTATTTAGTTGAGAGCTTTACAAATTCATGACTATGTTTTTGGTTTGACAAAATGTAATGTAAAGTAAATGAAGGTTTTGACATCGGAGGCTGGGCTACGGCGAGGCTAAGAAATGAGCTGGCGGTATAGTAGCGATCACTGACACGATGTTGAATTATAAATCTGAATTACAAATACACAACTAGTTTTTTTGTATTTAAAATGCATTATATTACGAATTTTACTTTACTTGCAACCAAATACTTGAAATGTTCAAAAGCGCATTCCAAATGTGCAACCAAACCTTAGATGTTCTCTTACATAAATATTTTTTAAATGAATATACTTTTAATATAAATGTAATTAATTTTTATCAAATTTTTTATGAATATATTTATTCTTTTTTTTTGGAACCCCATATAGGGGAATTTTATTGCTAAAAAAAAAATGTTACAAGATCCTTAAAGGGGTTAAACTCTGAGACTGCCGCTCAAAGAGCTACAATCAACCTAAAGAGTAAAACCCCTATCTAAGTACAAAACTCACACAATAAAAGCAAATACAAACCCCAATAACAAAGAAACAAACCTTTGCACGCAGCAATATCCGCTTGAGAAGAGTAAAAGAGCTTTGATCCAACAAAAATTAGCAAGAACTTGCAATAAAAGAAGACACCTGCAAATATTTTGAATGCCAGCAAGTACCCATAAGAGAGGAAATAATTATATTTGAAAACCATAATGCGGAGAAAGCAGTTGCAGGAATCAATCCACTAGTTTGGGACAACCACAAACATATGCATCCTACTAGGGGTACCACACATATGCTACTACCATCCAAATCAGGAGATTAAATTGCCGGGAAAACAAACGAGAGGACCATTCAAGAAAATTATAAAGCTCACAACCTTGATATATAAAGAAATAAAAGTAGTTGCTATCCACTGATGAAACCAAATCACCTTACAACTCGTGAGCCATCAAAATATGTTTATAGATCATGGCATAACCAACATGAGAGAAAGCAGGGTAATAATAGACAACCGACAACCTCCATGTAATAAACCGGGATAGGCATAAGAAATCTATGATGAATATACAGTTAGAAATTTTATTATGAGCCCTCTATACCGAAATTGCAACATGCAAGGCGACCACAATCCCCAACCAAAGGGAGACAACCAACACCAAAGAAACAAACATTTCCCTTTTATCAATAAAACCACACCAACCAATCCAGAATATATACTAAGACCAAGCAACAACCAGCCAAAAAGAAACAGAAAAAAAAATAGAAAAGAAATAAAAAGACAAAGGTTAAAAGGCAATCAGCAGTACTTCTTGGACCAAGAAAATAATTCCTACCCGATGGAATAAAACACCACCTCATCACTAAGTAACCAATGATATCCATATTCCATCTAATAAAGAAAAAGATAACATCATACAAACTTTTTCCCCGTAGCCCAGAGAAAATTGATTCTATACTTGGGCTGCTGTAGCATTTTCTTATGTCGCCCAAAGGAGTCTTAGGTAGCATTCCGCTTAGCATCAATGGATGATAAACAACCAGCCACGACCCACCCAGCATGGAGGATATTTCCTCTCCAACCATCAAAACCATATTATTAAAACATCAAGGGACTAGTTCCTCAAAAATCAGTAAAAAAAAAAATCTAGTATTATAAAATTGCAAAAAGAGATGGAAAAAAGATGGGAAATCTCCACCAATCAGCACAATATCTAAGTTCCAAACATAGAAGCTTACATTTTCCTAACATAGGGGAGACCATATCTATCTAAATTCACAAAACACTCTTAATAAGTGGGGAATATTATCATTGAAAAATAATTTAACCATAGAGGACTTTGCACCAAGGGAAGTAAGAAGCCTTCTTGTATGATTGAGAGTATAATATACTTCAGCATTATCATGAGCTCCAGATTTTAGTAAATTCAAGAGCAGGAAAGCATCAGTTTCAAGCCATATTTTTTTAAAACCTTTCAATGCATAATAATATCCCATAGTGAAGGCCATAGAGTTCAAAGAACAGAACAAGGTCTTAAAGGAATAGCAAAAGCGGCAATCATCTTTCCTTTAAATTCTCTTAAGATACCCCCACATCCATAGAAACCATTAGCAACCGAACCATCCATGTTCACCTTAATAGTATGGTTTTGAGGTTTAGTCCAATAAATAGTCTTACAAATATAATCAAATTCAGTCAACAGTAGAGAAATCCCAAGATAATGAGACAATCGTTTAACATCTTTCATACTCGACGGCTGGAGAAGTTTAGCTTTGTAAAGGGAGGAAATTTTATCTTTAGCTTTAGCAATGATGCATTGAAAATTCATGGGAATGTCATTATGTTTAGCTTCATTTCTTTCCATCCAGATATACCACAATAGAGTAATAGCAAGCACACATTTGACATGACCTTTCATAGATAGAAAGTTATTAAATAGATTTATGATAGAAAGGGATCCATCAAATAGTAAAGTGTTCAACAAACTATCATACTAGTGCCATACTTTAGCAGTGAAAGTTTCTATGTGGAAACAACATTGACACTTAGAAGGGAGATGGAATCCTTTTTTCTGTAGAATGGCATCCACAGGAATATATTGTTTAAGAATACGCCAAGTGAGAACCGAAAAGGAGGTTGGAATAACGTTACACCAGATTTTGGAAAATATTGGAGAGTCTTGATTGTTAGATCTAATAGTCTGCCATACATCCTTAAAACAAAGTCTCCAGTATCTAATTTGTTGAATAGAATTTGATCCATTTTATTAGTTGTAGGGATGATATTCAAAACTTTTGATGATAGTATTAGGGACATAGGCTCCTAGTTGAGCAATATTCAAAGAGTTTTGAGTAATGAAATAACTTACTTTAATCCTTTCGATCGAATGGGTGTTAAGTAGTGCATCTATAGAACCCTCACCCGAATTATCTTGCCAAAAAAAGGATGAATTAACACCCCATGATATAAGCTCTCCAGCCTCCCACTTAATGTTACAAAGTCTCTTCCACCCAGGAGAGTCTCCCATTTTGAAGCTACAAATTAATGGATGTTTACCCTTACAGTATTTAAAAAGCATAAAATTTGACTATAAGTTGTAATTACTTCTAAGGTTCCACCACATTTTATGTGAAAAACATTTGATGAACTCTTGTAAAGTTTTACAACCTAGGCCACCTTCATTCAAAGGGCCACAACACTTGTCCCAGCTAGCCCAGTGTGTTTTCTTAGATGATGAGTTTGATCCCTAGAAGAATTTATTAAAAATTTGGTTTATCTTATTAATAATAGCTGTGGTAGGGACAATAGTGGAAAGCAGATAGAAGGGTAAGGAGCAGAGAATACTTTTGATGAGGACTAATCTGGCTCCAAAAGAAAGAAGGTGGAATTCCCATGAGGAGATTTTCTTATAGATTTTTTTGAATTACTTCATCAAAAAGGAAATATATTTTAGCACCACGATATAAAGGGGTACGATATTTAATAAGAAGAGTATATTGTTCAAAACTGATATTCTTGATATTGTTAATCACGGGATCGAGTTATTAGTAATGAAGCCACTTTTATCGATTAATTTTAAGGCCACTCTCCTCCCAAAATGAATAAGAAATTTATACAATTTCTTAATGTAATAGTAGACCCATGCGTAAGATAATGAAATCATCCGTAAAGCAAAGGTGAGAAATAGGAAAACCACCCTTAGTCTTGTAGCACATGTTGGGCATTCTGAGAAACATAAGTTTAAGGTTACGAGAAAGATATTCCACAACAATAATGAAAAGGGTCGGGGAAAGGGGATCCCCCTGCCTGATACCATGCGATGATCCAAAGAAGCCATAGATCTTACCATTAATAAGTAAGGAAAACCTAGAATTTTCAATATCATTCTTAATTAAATTAATGAAGGAGTCGGAGAAGCCAAATAAAGATAAAATTTTGTAGATAAATGACCAACTAATGTTATCATATGCTTTCGATATGTCTAATTTAAGGACTAGATTCCCACATCGAACTTTAGTGTTTAAATCATGGACAATTTCTTGAGCCAATAATACATTATCAGAAATAGAACGACCTATAACAAAGCTAGTTTGATTAGGAGAAATGATTTTGGGAAGTAGCATACCCAATCTTTTAGCAAGGATCTTGGATATGAGCTTATTGAAGAATGTGCAAAGACTTATGGGCCTAAATTGATCCCAATGTTCGGGGTTTTGATTTTAGGAATTAGTACAATGGAAGTACTAGAGAAGAATTTGGGGAGGGTGGTCCCTCTAAAAAAATCAAGAACCGCTTTAACCACATCATCTTTGATAACATTCCAACATTTTGAAAAAGAGAGGAGTGAATCCATCGGCCGTAATCTATATTCATACTCAATGGTTGATGTAATTTCATCTTGAAGGTAAGGATGTAAGCATTATGTTGTCATTTTCGTTATGATTTTGGGGATAACCTGTGACTAGCCAAATCCTCCTCACTCACATGATTATTAAGCATGTTATTGAAATAAGAAACACCACTCAAAGAAGTTCATTTTCATCAGAAATCCAACTATTATCAAAAATTTTAATTTTCTTAATGCAATTTAATGCTCTTTTCTTATTGAATAACGTATGAAAATACTTGGTATTCCTATCGCCTTCTGATAGTTTCTTAGCAGAAGCCTTTTGTCTCCCGTAACTTTTCTCCATATCTTGATATTTGGATAATTTATCTTTGGGTTGGTTTAATTAAAGAGTCTTAGAATGATCCAGAATAACCTCTTCCTCTAATGATATGACCTCTTGTTCTAATTCTTTTACGTTAGTGAAAATATTTTTGAAACAATTTTTATTCCACCATTTGAGCAATTGTTTATGCCTTTTTAATTTCAGCCAAAGTCTCTTCATCCCCGAAACAGAGTCATCAGGATAAAAAGGATCTCCCCAATTAATAGCCACCACCTCCTTAAATCTAGTATCCAGCAACCACATATTTTGAAAATGTAAAGGAGTACAGAGAGGAGGGGATGTTGTATTAGCCTTAACGAAAATAAGCAAAGGAGAGTGATCGGATAGGGTTCTACTATGATGTTCAACCAATGCATTCAGAAAAGAGTTTATCCATAAATCATTAAACAGGATCCTATCAAGTCTTTTCTACATTCTGTGATTATTCCATGTGAATTGGGGGCCACTAAAACCCAGATCCGTCAAATGACAATCAAGAGCCATATTATTAAATTCTTCCATAGATAAAGGGTTAGGAGGGTTTCCACCCCTTTGTTCCACCGAGGAAGCAATAATATTAAAATCTCCACTTACGAACCAGGGAGCATTAATAGATGTCGAGAAATTAATCAGATCGTTCCATAGGTTCCTTCTACCATACTTATTGCAGGAAGCATAGACAAAGGATCCAAAGCAGGACCAATTGCCAAATGTGATTTGAGAATTCACAACCTCGTGAAGGTCCTGAATAATATGTAAATCAAAAGGATTTTTTTAAAAGATCCAAATTTTATTACTTGAATTAGCAAAAGAACTACTAAAGCCAATCATTCTAGCCATAGTTTGGATGTTAGAAGGAAGAATAAAGGGTTCCAATTTGTCAACAAAAGAAATGTTATGGTTATGAACTAAGTTACTAAGTCTACTAACGTAAAGGGAGTCTATCCCTCTCGCATTCCAAATCAGGAAAGAGACCATTACTTAGGATGAGAAGAGCCAGATCTAGTAATTATGGAAAAGATAGGGGATTTAGATTTATGTGATTTTTTTTCCTTTTGAGATAATATGAAAATCATTTTCCAAACCAGCAGCCTCACCATTCGATACGGAGATTCCAATTAACTGTTTATTGCCTGTAGATTCCTGAAGGTTACCTATCAATTCTCCCTCTCCAACTCATTGCTCTCTCGATGCATCTTAGTTTTAGAATTTTGGTCCACGTTAGTAGAAGAGTTGGTGGATGGGTTAGAATGGGGAAGAACACAAACCCCTAGATCCGGGGTGAAAGTTATCTCAAAATACTGCACCTCCTCCAAACTAACCTTCTCATTTAATTGATCTTTAGCTACAGGAGATGACATTGCAATACAATTAGCATTATTTAGAGAATCAGAAACAAGAGGAGATCCTGAATCAGAATTAGGAACATTATTATCGCTATTTTGTATTTGGGACTTGGCTCCACCATGAGGAAAATGATCCTTCATTAGGTTTGTGCCTATGAGGGATTGATCTGCCATATTCAACTTTGGATCAATTTTATGCCTAAGAGTTTGGGGCTTATTTTTATCGTTAATGGGGCTCTCTCTCCTTTGATGTTTCTTGCACATTGTCCTTAGTACCAAGGGTAGATTTGGAGACCAAAGAATTCTTTTCTAAATGTGGGTGAGCTAAAACAATCAGCAAAGCCATGACCATGAATTTTGCATTGTGAACAAAATATAATAAAATTTTCAAATTCTATTTTTTGCAAATATCCATATTTTTCTGATCCTATCCAAATTTCCTTAGGATATTTTTTAGTAATATCCACTTCCACAAGAACACGGCAACATAAGGTCTAGAGCTACGCAGAGCTTGATCCAATTGGAGAGGACCAATGAATAGGACCACCGCATAAAGGAATTCGGGTTAAAGAAATGCACATGAAGATTGGGATTGACAACCAAACGGAACAATAGGAGATTCCTCTTTAATGTCGGGGTCCATTTTAATAAATGCATTTGGCGAAACACATAATAAGAACGTCTTGCAAAACACACAAAGAATCCAAATCGTTAGCCAATTGAATCAAAATATGTCGAGAATCGATTAAACCCACCAACATTTGTCAACTTGAATGAAAAAAACTTGAATATTTTCCATGGACGCATCAAGAGCAAATTTACCCACTAAAGCAAACTCATAAGGCTTAGCCAATTTTTCACCACAACATCGAGCACATAGAGCGGTACACCCAAAAAAATAGTAGAAACAAAATCAAAAGACTCACCACCATTATTTACTTTACCAACAAGCACATCCCTAAATGATTTTGAAGATCGGTTAGAATAGTACCATTTTCGTTCAATCCAAATTTAAATCGGACGAGATGCATCGATTCCCCAGAGCAACCGATGAATCAATATTTAAAAGTATGGCATCCCAAATTGAAGCAGCACACTATACAAATCAAAGCCAAAAAAAAGAGAAGCCAAAATCGCCATTCGACAAAGTAGGTAGAGTCAAAAAAGCAAGAGAAAAGGAGAAGGGAAGAATCCTCGTGGAAATATAACCGATCATTAAATGGGGAGAAATCACAGGCGAGCTCAAGAAAGGGTACAAAACATATATGTATCAAAAAAAATATATGATTGGAATTATCAAAGCATAAATAAACAAAACAATATTTTAGATTCGATATATATATATATAAACATATATATATATATATAATAAAAATATATATATATATATACACATATACAATAATATAATATATATATATATATATGTATATATATATATATATATATATATATATATATATATATATATATATATATATATATATATATATATATATATATATATATATATATATATATATATATATATATATATATATATGATTATTAAAAAATCATATATAAAATTATAGATTAAAACTTTCAAAACCATTTTACTTGACTGAAACTATAGCTTGAAGAAAAATGCCTAATTAAAATTGATATGAATAGTATGTTATAAAGTTTAAATTCAAACTTTAAGTAATTAATGCTTATTTTAAAGAGAGAGTATAATCTATTGTAAAATTTTCATTTCCTTCAGATAATTCAAGCTCAAGAAGCTCTATCATGTCTTCTGGTAATATCACCTTCTAATTTTTTGGTGTTGCTACAATCACTTGTGCCATTTTCTTGAAAGAACTTCTGGTCAGTAATTTATAACGATAGATTAGTGTGCCAATAATAAAGATTATTACTGAGATGAGGAGCCCAAATGTAGGCAGAACATAGCCAAGAGTCCATCCAATATTACCTTGAATATAGACTAAAATTGAGTTGGCAAATAGAGTGCCAAAGAAGATGCTGAACATCCACCAATTGAAGAAGGAAAGCTTATGTGCACGCTCAGGATAAAATCATCAAATTGGTATGCACCGATGGTTGAGATATTTGGCTAGCCACCGGCCAAGCGGATAATATAGAGGCCCGTAAAAAAAGACGCCAAGTTACAAACTCGATGCTTTGTTGATGCAATTATGACTAGCAATGCCGCTCTAGGGAGGTTTAAGAGACGGGAGGGAGACTGAGAGAGTTAGTAGACATATTCCCGACAATTAATTTGAGAGTTGAATTAAAGGGGATGTATTTTATTGCGGTAATTGTAGAATAATCATCTAATTAAACAATGAAATTTTAAATCACATAGATATTTTTGAAATAAAATAATAATTATTAGATATTTTTTCTAAAATTTACGCTCAAAAATTACACTTTCATTACTCTTTGATTTTTAGCCGCAAATTTAAAATTAAATTATTAGATGCATCACTAAAAGTTAAATGTGCCGTTGTTTACACAACTGAAACAATAATAATAATTATTATCAAAATGATTAAAAGATTAAAAATGTAATTTTAAAAACTTCATTTTGGTTGTAATTGATTAAATTTGATAATTACCTATATTTTTTATTTTTCTCTTTACCAATTTTCTGATTTTTCCTCCTCACACGTACACCTCTATCATCTCTCTTGCCCTATGATGCATAGACACGGATACACACAGATACGGGGATACATACATGATATAACACGGACACGGGACATTTTTATTTTTAAAAATACGACACAAATATCGTTGGATATGACATTATAATAATAATTAAGAATAATGTGTATAAATTAAATAGATAAAATATTTAAAATATTAAAATTAAGTCATTTAATAAAATTTTAAATTAATTACTTATATATATATATATATATATATATATATATATATATATATATATATATATATATATATATTACTTAAGTAATTTATTTTATTATACATTAATAATTTTAATGAATAAAATTTATTGTCAATTCTAAATTTATAAAATTAATTATAATTTTAATAATTTTAATTATTTGTAATAAATATATCTTATTATTCTCTCTTTGCTCTCAAATATCATTCTCTAAAATTTTAAAACTCTATAATAATTTAAAATATAACAAACTATATTTAAAATATTTTTTATATAATTTTAATTCAATTATTTAGGACATGTATGTCGAAGGGCAGAATCAACTTATTTTTTCAGGTGGGAAATATTTTAAATAATATAATAACTAAATAATAATCATAATATGCATAATTAAATAAAGAAAATTATATCATATTATTTTTTTAGAAAAATACAATTAATTAGGAAGATAAAATCATCAAATTTATAAGAAAAAATTATAAATTGATAAAAATATGAAAATTATAACCTATAATTTATAGTTTACTCACCTTCTTAAGATTAAATATATAAATTAGTTTTGCTCAAGATTTATAGATTAAATTATTTGATTACTACAAAAGATTAAATTATTTTTGAAATACTAAGCACAAAATAATTTTTTTAAAAAAATTAAATGAAGTAGATCAATTTAAGTAATTTATGAATTTAATTAACATTTATATTAATTAATGTCTGCATATTAAATGTTTTTAAAAAAAATTGTAATACTAATATATAAATATAAATATAATTTATAAGAGGAATATAACTAACAATATAAAAAAATTTTAAAAATTTTATGATTTAAAATTATTATAAAATTATAAAATATAGTTTTGTTGCGTGCTAGAAAACCAGCTGTGATAGAGTGAAAGTTTACGCCTTAGCCTTGTTATAAAATCCAGCACACACATAGGTATTTAAAGAGTGAACAAGAAAACTCCAGAAATTTTTACGTGGAAAAACCTCGAAAAGAAGGAAAAAATTATGGGGCCTTGCCCAGCAAAAATCTTCCACTATGTATCTGTTTCAGAGTACAAAATTTTTCCCGATAACGGGATTACAGAATTATATATGAGAAGGGAACAACTATGTAGTCACGTTCAGGTGGTAACTAATGGTATGGGATGATGGTGAATAGCGAGGGACATCGACTGATGATGAAAGTCGCCATGATGGAGACCGACAGAGATTGACGACGGCGAGGATTAGCGGGACGGCGTGGTTGACCGCCGTAGTGGTGGCAACGATTGTGCTTGGAGGATCTTCAAGCTTTAGAGCTCTCTCTCTTGGGTCCCCTCATGAGGAATGAGCTATAAATTGGGAGTGACGGCTCAGAATACATGCAAAATCTAAACCACTCCACTTCATCAGACAGCTCAAAATGATTCCTTTGATCATTTGATGTATTTTAAGTATTTGGATGCTCAAATGAAGTCGGAATTGTGAGATCTTGGGCTTATTAGATCCGGCTCGTCGAGACGCTCGATTTGACTATAAACACTCCATGTTTGAGGGCTATTTAGGGATTTAACTGATATCCCAATGTTTTCAAGGATATTTTAAGTGCTTGATCTCGATCAATTTCAACTTCGGATTAGCTTGCTTTTAGCATCAAGATTCATGCTTCGACTAGTAGTATTTTAAGTGTCATATCAAGTTTATAACTAGATTACATGAGTTAAAATATTGATTACATGAGATTACAATAAGTTAAAATTAAATTCATTTTAAGATGTGTATATAATACTATTTGCTAATATTTATCTCCAAAATTATTCTTAAGGTGGGAATTATTTTGAGGAGGCAAAATTATAAACTTCTCCATCTAATTGAATAAAATTAATAATTTTAGACTAGGCAAATATGCAAATTGCAAAATTCTTCATTCCATTAAATCAAATTAATATTTTCAGGGTGGGCATTGGGCATTTGCCCACCCTAGGCATCATGGGTCCACCTTTGTCCCTTTAATTTTTTTAATATTATTTGATATTTTTTTCTCCGTGTCCACGCATCTAATTTTAGTGTGTGTATCATAGCTTTGGCTTAGAGCATATGCCTACAAATCCAACATGTCGCCTATGCCACCACTCTATTTATTTATTTATTTATTAAACTATTTTTTTAATTTGAAATCCTTCATGAAATCAGTATATTTCATTTTTTTAGGAAAAAAAATATCTAAAAGAAAAAATTATAATAACAAATTAAAAGAAATAAAAGGCTGAAAATGTAGAATATTTAAAAGAAAAAAAATAAAATAGTAAGCATGAATTAAATTTTGTAATTTTTTTTATGAATAAGAGTATGTTTGAGATAGTTGCAAGTGAATGCAAAATTAATGAAATTAAGAATCTATTGAATAAAGAAGTTGTAGTAGATATACATTTTTTTTTTGCAAAAAATCAAATTGAAGATTCCTAGCCATCATCACAGATAGTCAGATTAAGTTTAAAAATATAATGATCTCATCATAAATTTTTCAAAATACAGTTTCCAAAAGTCACAATCGTATGTTTTTGCATTGCATCACTTTTCCAAAACTCGCTCCAAATGTCTTTTACATTTAGAATTTTATTTTTTCAATTTTAACATTATATTTTGATACAAAAAATTTAAAGGATAAATTGACCTTATTTGGAGAGTTCACTGGCTTAGTTGTTGGCTTCCTTTCTAATGCAATAAGCCACTACAACCAAACAATTGATATTTGTTGTTATTATTATTTTTAATTTTAGCCAATTCCTTGACTTTTTTCATATATATTTTATTTTATTATCGTATGGCATGTTTTGAGAAAAATATAATATCAAAATATCTTGACAAATTCTTTTCATATTTTATTAAATTTAATAATATTCTTATGAAAATAATTATTAATGATGTGATTTAAAAATATTTTAAAGATATGACTCATTTAATCATTCTTTACAAAGATATAATTATAACATTTAGTCACAACCAATATTCATTCTTTTTAAAAAATTGTGATTATAACATAAAAATATAAATAACAAATAAAATTTAATTAAAGTTTTTATAGAGTTTGACTCAAGTATTTTCTTTCCATATTTTGACAATTTGTCGGATTATTGTTCAATTTTTTTGATAACATTGTAAAAATAGATGCTCTAAATTAGAGAATAATTTTTTTTTAAAATAGACGTGTATGCACAGATATAACAACAAGCCTTTATCTCACTATATGGCCTCGTCTGCATGAATCTTTCTTCTCCATTGTGTCCTATTATATGTCAAATTTTATTTAATTCAAGTATAATAAGGTCATTTTTTATACATCTTAACCAAGCCTTTTAGGTCTACCTCTACGTTTCTTAACATAAGGCAAATCTAATGCATCTACTCTCCTAATCAGGTCATCGGACGACCAACGCTTTATGTGCCCAAACCATCTAAGGCGACTCTCTCTAATCTTATTTGCCATTGGAGCTACTCCAACTTTTCCCGAACATACTCATTTTGCATTTTATCTCTAAGAGTAAAGCCACTCATCCACCTGAGCATCCTTATCTCTAGGGTTTGTTTGTTTGATGGTAGCTTTTAAAAAGCTGGTTGTGAAGCTGCTGTGAATAAAGCAATTTTTTGAAAAAACTGTTGTGTGTATTATAAATTTTTTTCTTTTTGAAAAATTCAAAAAATAGCTTTCTGATACCCACCACACTTTAACAGCTCTGGTTCTCAAATAAGCTTTTTCATCACAAAATTTTCTGAAAAGCGGACAATAATTTGTTGCCAAATGAAGTCTATTTTATGGTGTTTTCAAAAAAACAAAGTAGCTAGAAAGCCATCCCAAACACACCCTTAGTCTTATGCTTCTCTTTATTGGTCACAAGTCTTACGACTATCTTATAAAATTTTTCCTTAAGTTTAAGTACATTTCTATCACACAAGGCCGATGCATTCTTCCACTTCAACCATTCAACTTGAATTCTACTAATAACATCTCCATCTATTTCACCATCATTTTGAACAATAGAGCCTAGATATCTCAATTGCTCACTCTTTTTAATGACTTGTTCACTCAATATTAAAACACTTCTACTAGAACTTCTACAACTAAAATTACACTACATTTATTCACCTTTAGATCTACTTGAACGAAGACCTTTAGACTCTAAAGTTGACCTCCATAATTCAAGTTTCTCTTGGACTCCCTCTCTAGTCTTATCAACAAGAAGAATGTCATCAATATAAAGCATACACCAAGCTACATCATCATGTAATAAATCAAATTTTAATATTATAATTATCCTAAAATAAAATTAATGTCTACAATATTCATAATGATCAAAATTAGAATAATGACATTAAACTATAAATATATTACATTTAACAAATCTTACCCACATTTAAATTGAACATATGATCTAATGGTTCAAAAATGAATTAAAGAGAAGCCCATATGGTGCTTTATATTTAGTTTTTAAAATAAATTTAAACTAATTTTGATAAAAAAATATACTAAAATAACCAATTTAATTTTTTTTCAATTAATAAAATGATGAAATATCGAGCATTAAATAAAAGTTTAAAGGATAATCACCAAGAAATAGATAATGGAGGCAATCATGAAAGTCCAGTACCGACCCAAAAAAGCATAAGCAATATACGCATTGAGAATTGGGGTCAGCCAAATAGCCTCGACCCAATTGGTCACATTATTGGAAGTGATAACAGTTCTTTGATGAAGCTCGTTGGTCAGATAGATTACCAGATTTGATGATATGTCGTAGATGCTATCCTCTAAAATACCTCATAAACTATGATTAAAATTAAATAATTAATATAAAAAATTATGTTTTTTACTAAGATTTTATTCTGATGATTAATAATTTTGATTTGATAATTAGAGTCAGATGTAGAACCAACTTTTTTCTATGACAAATAAATTTTTAAGTTATTATGCAATATAATAATAAAATAATAATATTTACATAAATATATATACAGAAAATTAGTATTAAAAAACATAGTAAGATAATATCACCACAGTTATAAGAGAAAAATATAAGTAGGCATAAATGTGAATGTTTTCAGATTTTATTTTCATTAATAAACTATTGCATTGACAAATAACAGATTAAGTTGAATATTTTTATGAGAATTGAGCAAAGTTGTAATTTAAAGGTGAACAAGCTCCTAAAATTTAACATATTCTTAACAATTGAGAGCGGGCAATTGTCTACCTTGGGGCAAACATAGTTTTAGATCTATTATAATATAATTTTGGCTATATTTGAGTGCCAATCTAAATGGAGATGTCTATAATAAAAACAATTTTATAGTGCGATTGAACAAGGTTGTTGTAATATAAGCGAGTTTGTAGCATGATGTCAATTGGAAGATAGTTCTGATTCAAGCAAGATAAGGGTAGTAGTACTAAAATGGATGGAAACACATGCTTGAATATGATGTTAATGGGATTACATTGTATCTTTTTAAGGAGACATGACTACTATACACTGAAGATTATGACTTAAGTCTAGGAAGGATGATTATGGCATAAGTATGTTCGTAATGTATCATTGTTGTTTAACCCAATTCTCCAATGAGAATCATTCTTCAATATATATATAAAGAAAATGGGCTTGTGGATGTTTTATTGTTGCCTCTTAATTTGTTGTTTGCAAACAAATTTTGAATTATTGAAACTAAAGCCCTCATTTGTTTTATAATGTTTACATGATTAAAATCACTTGAAAGTTTGAATACTACATTTGACATTTGGTGCACATCTTTCCCTAACCCAACCTACGGTGTGTTTGAATAAGTTTAGTGAAGATAGATATCTTAGTTCAAGAGCCATTGAATGAAGATCTTTGATAGAAACAAATCCCTAAAAGAATTGGTTCTCCCATTTGGAATACATGTTCTGCTCCATTTACACCAGTAGATATAGATCAAATATTGCATTTCCAAACAAGTTAGCTCTTCTACTTTTCATATGTCATACTCTAAGTAGAGTCATTTAATGTATTTTATCTCTACAATATATTTTCCCTTACACGACCAATAAACTTGGTTAGAATTTTCTTGGTTAGGATGAATAGCTTATTTCAAAAATTCAATATTGCACAATAATAAAATTATAATAAATGGTAGGCACATCTATGAAACCTTTTAATCAATAATTCCAATTGAATTTATTATTATTATTATCAGAAAAAAAATTGCAAGTACTTTTTTTTATGAAAATTCGGCTGATAATTCTTTTTGGCAAAAAAATTATCTAAAATATAAGTATATGTAGTTGATGTTATTTTTTTTCGACCAAGACCTATTTTCTCCATTCCACCTTTCCTCTTTCTAGTCTATGGTTTTCGCACATCTGCCTACTTCACTTTTATAGCTACTACAATTTTATTCTTGCTTAATTTCTTTGATTTCTCTATAAATATGATGGTAAGTATCTTTCACTTATAAGCCCTAAGATTTTTATATTAGAATCACATGTATTATTCTTTTTTCAATTTTGACTTGGTGTAATTTAAGGTTCTAATTTTTATAAAGAAATGAGTAAATTTATATTTTTTCTATAATTAAATGCGTATCTTGAATAAAAAATTATAATGTTATTGGTTACATCTAGTTAGTTTATATGCTTATATCTTTTTGGTAAATCCATAATTTTTGGATAGATCTAATAGATTTTAATAAATTTTTAATTTTTTCCAAAATTCTATAATTTACTTTGTCGATCTATCTTATATTTGTTAGATTATTTTTTATATATTAAATCAAGATATTTAATGTTTTCATATATTGTGTTTTTTGTAGGTTTGTTTAAATATAAATTTACTTATATTTATGTGCGCTTAAATTTTTTAATATGTTAGCCTTTGTGGGTCATCAAAGAAATGAATAAAGTGCTTAGTCTCTATACATTATACACTTTATACTGACTATTAGTAATTAACATAAATTTTTAGCCTTATTGTAAGAACTGCTAATATGCATAATATTTAGTGTGCATTTAATATAATTATTTGTATAATAAATATGATAATAAAAGAGTCGCTCATCATTCTTGAGATTCACTGATCTTCTTGAGCCTTTAGTGTTGTGATTGGCTCATGTGAAATGACAAACTCTTCTTTAAATTTATCATTTTATCATGAAAGCATGCCTCTTTTAAGTATATATCTATATTAGACAATGTTGATATTCATTTACTTTAAAGCTTAATGTTATTTGTCTATCTAAATTATTATAAAACTTATTAAGATCTTGACTATCATGCTCAAGTTGTAAAGATTAAAATCTTTGATATTTGGTATATATTTATCACATTCTTCCTTTGATGTTTATAATTTTTTTTATATATCTTGATAAAATGATCAAATTAATGATATATATTTATTAAGAGCTTTTAACCTAAATATATCATGTGGATATCTGAAGTAAACGTTCATGAATGTATAATAGATTATTTCTTATGTGAAAAAGATTAATCAATGAACTTCTCGCTTCTTTTTTTAAAGAAAGTTTAGATGTCCATATTTTAAACACAAAAATTAGGCATACTCACACTAGAAAAGTTAGCGTTCTTTTGTAGGGGACAAAATTTTAATTTAATTATTGATTTTGGTTATTACATGAAGAGTGTGAGCCATCAACCAACTGTCATTCCAGTGCTTTGACAAGTTAGGCGTTATTAAATTAGAAATTAATTAGGAAATAGAAATAATTGATATTTAGCAAATGGCTTGCAATTTATAAATGATAGTAAAGAGTCTTTTAACATTAAAGTTTAATAAATTTATGAATTATTCCAAATAGCTCTACAACCATAATAAAATAATTGTGCTACTCTAAGTTATTTGATGTAGTTAGAATGCTTAGCATCAATATAAGCTAATCTAACAAATATTGTAGTACTAAATGTCATATGTAAGACTAAGGAATTAGTATTCAAATTAAACTTCAATACACAAAATATTAATATACTAATAATTGTATGTTATATTACAAGAATAATGTATTGAAAATTATATGCAAGAGTTTGGGGCACTTAAATTCAAACTATTTTATATATTATTTCTAAGTAACAAGATATTATAACATAAACAAAATGATGTCTCTTACAAGATATTATTTTATTTATCTCTTATTTCACATCTATGAGACTATTTTATATATTATTTCTAAGTAACAAATTTGCAAGTCATCCATCAGATATATTTCCTCTTTGAAAATGAGTCGATAATTCCTCCTCGAAGTCCTCTACTATAGAAAGCGAATAGTAGAAAATTTGGTATGAATATTACTAGCATTTACACTATCGTTTTAAACTCAGAATAGCAACATGGGCTACATTCAAGAAGTTAGAACAAGAAACAATATTGGCTTGGCATTTAGGAGGATTATCACAAAAGAGATGGGGACAATTGTTTAAAAAAATGATATTTTGATCATAATTTTTTTAGTATAAATCTACAATTATTTAAAATTATTTTGAGATGAATATGCTATATATAATTAGTTAATATTATATTTATCTCAAAACATATTTACGAGATTTGAGACTATTCCGATTACTTTCTATCATGATATTTTGACGTAAAATTTGATGTATAAGATGAACATGTAAGAATATTGTTAACATTAGCATTACATATAATGTAATTATTACAACATATTAATAATAGGGATTATTTTTAAAATAGGCACATTATTAATCTTAATTATAGGCATCAAAAATTTTTTTTATGAAAATAGTCTAGTCGATAATTAACTAAATTATGATCATATAAAATGCTTTGGGGAGAGAGAGAGAGAGAGAGAGAGAGCATATTTTTTTTTGTTTTTGTTTTTTTTGCTTTCGGAGAGAGAGAGAGAGAGAGAGAGGGTATTATTATTATTTTAATTAATATAATTATATAAAATATTTAAAATATATAATTTAAAAAAATTTTATAAAATATTTAATAACTAAATATTTATATATTTAGTTATTAATTAATTAATTTATATATATATATATATAATTAAATATATAATTTAAAATATTTTAATTATATATATAAATTTAGAAATTTATTTAATAATTTTTTATTAATTAATATAATTATTTAAAATATATAATTTTATTAATTTTGTTAATATATAATTTAAAATATTTAAATATATAAATAAATAATTTTAATAAATAAAGAAAGAAATAAATTATATAAAGGGTAAAAAAGTGTCCAAACCTAAAGCCAAAATCAAAACCGCTCAAACCGCTCAAACGGGCCAAAACGGTGAAAAGGACCAAAATGGACGCTTCACATCCATGAAAGCATGCTCAATCCGCTGACCGCCATTTCCATTCTTCGCGACCATGCCTTGTGCTGCGACAGAACCTCCGACTCCACTCAGCCATGCGATCGCGAACGATGATTGCGCATTTTCAGGCATTCTCCACGCCGTTGACCATCCCACGTTGCTCCGCTTACTCCGCCTGCTCCGCTGTCCTCGCGACTCCGCCGATAAGTTTCCACAACTCGCTTAGCTCATTGTCAAAATCGCTGTCTGTCTAGCCTTTCCAGCCCATCCAGTCTATTCTAACCCACGCAAAGGCCCACAGCACCTTTCTTCAGCCCATGAAATTGCGCAACCCACTAGCAATTTGCCTGCTATATGTAATCCAACCCAAAACTCAGGCTCAAGCTCAGAATGTCCCAGATGGGTCCATAACCCCAAAATCTTGTGCCCACGCGTACTCGCATACATCCGCGGCCCTCCACCCGCTTCATGGTCATAATCTTATGCTCCCATTAAAATATGCTCTCTCAAAATGTATGGTTAATGGGCCCACAAATTTCATTGAAGAATTTGCTATTTTCAAATATTCGGATATATATTTTGGATGATTGAGATAATATCATCCAAAAATAAGCAACCGTATGACCAAAATTTCACTAGTCGCACAAATCTTGATGTAAAAGCAACTGATTGTAAATCAAGACTAACCAAGATCAAGCGTTTATTATCAATCGACTCTTAAACATAGAGTGTTTATAGTCAAATCGAGCATCTTGATGAGTCGAATCTAACAAGCCCAAGATATCATAATTCCGACATCATTTGAGCATTCAAATACACAAAATACATCATATGATCAAGGGGATCATTTTGAGCCGTCCGATGAAGTGGAGTGGTACGAGTTTTGCATGTATTTACCTCCAATCTATAAATAGCCCCTCATTCCTCATATGAGAGGATGCCAAGCAAGAGAGAGGAGAGAGCTCTAAAGCTTAAAAATCCTCCAAGCACAATCGTATGCCACTGACGCCAACCACCGCACGGCCGCCACCGCTGATCCTTGCCATCAATCTCTATCTGCTCTATCATGATGACTTCTACCAAGTGATTGTTCTGATTTTGCCAAGAATCGCTTCTCGACTTCCACGGATTGCTCCGCAAGCTTCACCATCATCTTCTACTACTAGCAATCATACAACTGATCGTTGTCACATATGTTCCTTTCCCATATACAATTGTAATCCCTAATCGGGAAGATCTTGTACTCAAACATACATAAGTTTTTACTCTAGGTTTTTCCCTCTTTCGAGGTTTTCCACATAAAAATTCTGGAGTTTTATTGTTCACACTTTTATACCTGTGTTTGTGCTGGATTTCACAACGCTAAGCTACAGGTATATATATATATATATATATATATATATATATATATATATATATATATATATAGAGAGAGAGAGAGAGAGAGAGAGAGAGAGAGAGAGAGATCTCAACGTGATGAAAATTACCGATGATGAAGCTGCAAGCCTTCAAACGCAAGGCTCGATGGAGAATGAGATCAACGCTGCCATCTTTGGTATACTCACCGATGGTCCTCGTGGTCCCTCTACGTAGCCATGGCTTAGGTGTGTGGATGTACAAAGGTTAGCCATATTGTATATATATGCATATATATATATATATATATATATATATATATATATATATATATATATATATATACTATTATTAAAAATTAGCTTGTGTTTCTTCTAATCTTGGTCTTTAAATTTATATTCAAATTGATTTGATGATTTCAATCCTAGTGATATAATATATAACAGCCAAATTCTAAAATAAATTAATAAACTTAATTATAAATAATTAATGAGTTTACATAGATTATTTTAAAATTCACGGATTTCCAATTATATAAATAATTATTGAACGCTTATATTAATCTACACGCTTATGTTATTTTCAATTAATTTAATTATATAAAAGTTTTAATTCGATATTTTCTCCTAGAGTGGAGCAGAGAAACAACTTTAGAGAAGAAGGCTATTTTAAAACAACGCTTATTTTCTCCTGTGCTATGTATGTAAATTTCCCAAAGAGTGGGAGAGAGAGGAAACGTTAGAGAGGAATACGCCGTGGACCGTAATTTTGAGAAAGCTTTATGATCGAGGTTAGTATGAATTTTAGGATATATGATTTCCATTTTAGTTTTTAACATACTTATTGAACTTTTTTTCTTTTTTTTAAGGAATATTTTCTACCTAATTTATATTTTACATCAAATAGATATGCATTTTACTTTTGTTTTTATATTTTCTCAGTTTACAAATAAAAGATCTAATTTAAAACTACTTTTATTGTTTCTATCGAATTAATCTTAATCTGAGTCACATAGTTCATAATTCTAATTTAGTAGTCCGCGTTCACTGAAAATGTCTCTACATAGTTTGTTTTTATAGAATTTCAACAATAATGAACTTTATAATAGAACATTACAACATTAAATAAATTATAACCCAACTTTATATATATTTGTTATTGTTTATAATGTTTAAATTTAAATTTATCTTTTAATTTTTTTTATTTATGAATTCAGCAAATATTATCACTAAATTATCAGTGCATCAACGTTACTTGAGCATAAAAGTTTTAGTTACTGAAAAAGAGAACATAAAAATTTTTAAATCAGAACAAGGAAAGATCTAAAAGGTTATTTTGATGGATGTGCAGGTAATTAATTATCATAATTAAATATTTTTAGTTCTTATTATATTATTATATACAATTTTGTTAGTAATGATTTATATTTTATTCTTTATAATTAGTACTTTTAAAAAATAATTAACTTTAATTTCAATGATTTCTCTTATCTTGTGAATAGAGTTTAAAGATATATACAATAATGTTCAATGATATTATCAATAAGTTTACTGACATTTTAAATATTGGCAAGATATATATGATATTAAATAAACAAATTAAAAATATAAATAAAAAATTTTATAATGTGAATGATAAATTTAAGATTATATTAAATAATTTCATAGAAATATGTGAAGAAGTTGATGATAATAATTTCTCATCATCTACTAAATTATCAGTAATAACATATATCAAGTCAAATCCAAATTAACCTTTAGGTACATATTTTCTTATTTTATTCTATTATCTTTCTTATTATATGAAATTCTTAAAATAAATAATATTTATTTATATTTGAAACATGTATTCTTCTATTTGTTATGAAAGTTAATGATGTTAGAATGATATATAGACAGAGGGATAAAAAAAAATATCAAGAGAGACCTGCCAATTTTTGGATTAAGATATGACATTTATATTACAAACTTAAGAAATAAAAATCATTTTGTAATATATATTTTTTTTTTGCTTCAGGTCTGAGTTATTTACATTCACGTTGTGGTAAGCATTAGCTATAGTACAATGCCAACAATTAAAAGAAATAAAAGATGAGTTTCTAGAAATATTAGCAAAATCAATTGTTGGGAAATATTATAATGGCATAATATTCTTAAATATATTTTAATATTTTGTAATGAAGAATTTTAATGGTTACAACAATTTATACATGTATTGCACATTAATTTTTAATTTTTTTATAATTATTATATATTTAAAATTATAGGTTTCACATTATCAACAACATGATCAAAAAAGTTTAGAAATTAATCATTTGATAGAATCAAAAGAAATAAAGGATTGGTGTGTAATTTTTTTAAAAAAATATGATTGATTAGTTTATTATAATTATTACTTCTACTTAACTTGGAATTTAAATTATAAGTTTAATGAAAATCAATACACTCTGGGTCAATCAAATAATGAAAGATATGCACTCGATCTTTTAAGATCAATACATCTGTGCATTTAACAGGAGAGGTATGTATATATACTAAGGTATTTTTATAATAATAATTATTACTAATTTATTATTATTGTACTAGGTCAAGTACTATAATACATGGGTGTCTATAAAAGGAATAAAAGAAGAAGGAAACCTTTGGTATAATGAATTTAATACTTGTAAATCAAAGGTAATTATAAAAGAAGATTCAGTGAATGTACTAAGTGCTCAAATAACAATGTAGAATATAATTTGAGGTAAATAATTTATGAAATTAAAATAATTTATATTTAATATTTATTATGCTTCTTATATTGATTTTTTTTGGGAACCCCATATAGGGGAATTTTATTGCCACAAAAAAGGGGTTACAAGGTCCTTAAAAGGGAGTAAACTTAGAAGCTACCGCTCGAAGAGCTACAATCATCCTAGAGAGTAAATCCCCTAACTAAGTACAATCCACACATATAAAAAGAGAAAGAAAATAACCAAAGAAAGAAAAAGATACACATGAGCAAATAGCAAAGCTAGCCAACAATAGCGATTGTTAAGGCTGAAGAAGTTTATACCTCCCGAAAGAAATGACTTGCAGGAGAAGAACACGTAATCTGCAAACATCTAGAAAAAAGTTAGGACCATTAAAGTGATATGAGCTAAATCGAAGGTAGAAACAGAAACACTGAGAGATAAATAGAGAGTTGTGGAAAAAGCTCCGGCACGACCACACCAACTTGGGGCAGCCGCAACCATGTGCATCGAAATCCAAAGGAAGGGATACGACAGACGTGCTACTACCAGCCAAGGAATGGGTGAAATCAACCATCCATCATAGCCTACAAACCTGGGGAACCAACCCATCCATTGGAAGAGAGACGTGTGGACTAAAAGAGCAGTACACCAAAGTATAGCAAAGCCAATCACATACACATGGGAGAGAAAGCCACACAGATACAAAAGATAAAGGGAAAACAACACTCCTTTAACAACAGGAGAGCCCAAATAGTGCCAACAACTCGATGCCGCCATAACAACCCAACTGGGTCATTCCATAGAGTATAAATAACAGTTCAACAGATAAATGAGAGCATCCAAGTCCAGCATGATTGTAGCCTATAAACGCTTCTTATATTGATTTTTTCATATATCTTATTAAATTAGATGTTGAAGATACAACCTTAAATTCTACATTTACACTAATTGATGATTAGGCTGAAGTTATTATTAGTATGCCAATTATAGAGCTACAAAAAATAAAGGTAATCAATTAACATATTTTTTTAATTTCTAAATAATATATTATATTTTTATAATTTATTTATTTTATTTTTTTCCTCACAGGAATCGGATACTGAGGAGTATAAAAAAATTATCACAAACTTTATTTGTTCCACAATGACTTTCTCAATTAAGGGACAAGATAAAGTGTATGTGAATAGATCTCTACGCATACATTCTTCAATCAATCAATAAATGACTTTGATAGAAAATAAAAAATAAAAAATAAAAAATAAAAAAAATTGGAGAAAGATTAATAATTATTTATTGAAATAGTATATTTATTCTACAAGACAATTTCATCAAGCCATAATACTTTATTTTTATTATCATTTTCTTAATTAGATAATTTTTTGCATTACTAAATTTTTAATTAACCATTTAATCTTTTATTTATGTCTTTACATTATGATTAGTTGTGACATGTGCCATAATTAAATAACATTTCTATCAATTATAAAGTTTATCATTTATACATTTTTATTATTTATTAATTCTTGATTTATTTTGATAAACAATCTATGTCTTTAACACAAAACTATTAAATAAATGAACGCTTGTTCATGTTCAACTATATAATAATTTAAAATATATTAACCTTCGCTTGATTATATTTTAAATTAACATTCATATTGATCATTTAAGAAATTTATTATATTTATTTAGTAATATATGTTTACTTATTAACTCTCATTTTATCTAATTAATTTGTATTCACTAGAAAATAATAAATATTTATGGTTAAATATGATAATATATTTAAATTAATTTTTCCTAATTTATTTCTTATTACTACCTTCAAAAATCTTTATAAAAAGTTATCTATTCATCTTGTAAATTTTTTAAAAATCATATTTATAAAAATTTATCTATTCATCTTTAACACAAAATTTATTAAATAAATATATGTTGTGTTAGAACTATAAGGTAATACATTAGAAATTAAGAAATAAATTTAACACAACTATGCAAATAAAAATAAAACTAATGAGATCAAAATAGCCTAGGAGGGAGGCATGCACGATTGGGTTGGAGGAAGGCTTGAGAGGTGGCACAAGGCAGCTTGTGGCTTCCCTGGATCCAATGGATTCGAGTAGTGAGGGAAGTGAGTTAACTCACCTCCCTTTGGTCCATGATAGGCCTAGCCCACTAACTAGGTGAGTAGGTCAGACCCCATTTTGGGTGTGTGAGGGTTGCCAAGTGGAAAGGATGAGTGGACTTTGCTAATTTTTGCAAAATCCCATGTGTGGAGGAAAATCTAAGGAAGATTTTCCTTGGGTTTGAGTCATTTGGGTTTGAGCTGGCTTTGGGCTGATCCAAGATGAGTTTGGGTTGGGTTGAATCAGATTCCAAGTGATCATGGCTTGGTTCCAAGAGAATTGGCTCAATTTTGCTCTCATGGGTCAAATTAGGTTAAGTTGGGTTAGATTGACCAATTAGTCAAATTGGGTCAAACCAAGGCTTGGGTTAGGTTAAATGATGATTTGAAGTGTTCTGGTTCAATTGGTTTCAATCAATTTGGCTTAGGTTTGATTTTTGGCTCATTTGGATTCACATAGGTCAAATGGGTCAAGTTGACCAATTTGACCAAATTGGTCAAATTGGCTTGGATTAGATGTATATTCATGTTCAATTGGTTAATTGAAGATGATTGTAGGCTTTGTTTAGAGTTGATTTAGATTTAATTTAGTTTTAGACCAATTTGACCATTTAGGTGAATTTGGGCTAAGTTTGTCAATTGGGTCTAATTGGTCAAACTGAGCTCAATTATGGTTTTGATTAAGTTCAATAATCAACATGGATTAAACTTGAGCCATTGGTTGCAATCAATTTGGGTTGGATCATGATTTGACCTCTTTTGGTCTTTTAGGTCAATTTTGGTCAACTTGAGTCAAAGGATCAATTGGTTTGGTTTAATTGATGGTCAAGTCATGTTCAATCATTGATCAGGGGTTGGTGTTAAGCCATGGTTTCAATTGCTTTATTGTATGATAGGTTTTTTTTGGCTAATTTGGTTCATATCGGTTAAGGGGGTTGACTTGATCAAATGACAAAGTTGACTTGGTTTGACCTTCCATATTAGATTCCCTTTTATTTCTCTTTGGCCACTTTTTTATCTCATGCAATTTTTTTTATTTTGATTGGTTTTTATTTAAATTAATTTCAAATATGTTTCCGTTCTATTTTTCCTTCACTTGGACGAACCTCATGACCTATTGTCTTATAAATAATGTTTCTTCGACTAAGTTGACTTCTCTTGGAAAAATCTCTCTTAGAAAAATTCTCTCTTGGTCAAATTTTTGCAAAACATTTTGAGATCTTTTCTTGATGAATCAAGTGTTAATTTCTTCATCCTTTTTCCATCCTCCAACCTACAAGTGACTGGCTTGAGGGTTGCACAAAATAACTTGGAGGATTAGTGGATTTTCTTGTGGCCAAAAAGCTTAACAAGGTGCTTTCATTTTAGTTTGTGATTTTACATGCTAAGTGACCTTGTTCTACTTCTTGGCTTGAGTTTCTTATACATTTGGTTAATTTATTTTGTGCTGAACTTATCTATTTCTATACTTTCTCAAGTTGGTAAAGCTTCATGGTTGATAAATTAAAGTGTATTATTGCGAGTCATTTTCTAATCATTATTCTTGCATGTTCTTTAGAGAGATTATTGTCTTTGTGATTATTTCATATAAATACTTGTGAATAACAAGTTCTATTACTTCTAAATCATCTCATCTTTTGCATAAATAATAATTTCCTGAAAAAGAGATTTCATTTGAGTTTATGTGATTTAAGTTTCATTTTCATTTGATATTTTGGAAAACTCTAAGTCTCTTTCTAACATGTGATTGATTCAAGTTTCAAATCATTATTATGTTATATTTCAAACCATAAATTAAATCATCTTGATTTCAAGTTGTCATATTGACATCAAATATTTTAAAGATTCATTTATATATATATATATATATATATATATATATATATATATATATAAAGTTTAATTATTTCCTTCAAATTTAAATATCAATTAAAGTGAGCTATCTTTCTTTTTCTTTCCTTTGAATTCACTTGCCTTAATATTATTGTAGTTGGGTAGTGAGAGCAAAATAGTTTTTGAAATTGAGAGTTAGATCCTTCTTTCTCATTTTTCTTATTTTGATGTTGGGTTATACTTGCTGCTAAAGAAAGTATGTTTGTAGTTGTCCATTAAGGAAAGTACATTCTTGTACTTACCGATTAAGAAAAGTATGGTATTGGGTTGTACTTGCCCGTGAAGGAGAGTACGAGAGATTTTTTGTAATTTCATTTTGACTTAGTGAATTCTAGCTTATGGGATGTGGACATAGGCAAGTTTTTGGAATTTGACCGAACCACGTAAAAATCTCTATATTCTCTTTCTTTATTTTGTGCACTTTATTTTTATATAGTGTTGTTGGTTGTTGTTTTATTTCTCTATGGTTTTATCATTAAAAATTTAAATTGAATACAAAACTTTAAATTATTGCTATGATTTGTAATTTGATATGCATTAAAAAGCCATAATAATAATTTTTGTTGTAATTGTAGAAGTAATTTTTGAGTAAGTGTTAATTATTAGTTTTTTTTAGAAACCCCATTTAGGGGAATTTTATTGCTACAAAAAAGGGGTTACAAGGTCCTTAAGAGGGGGTAAACTCATAAACTACTGCTCAAAGAGCTACAATCATCCTAGAGAGTAAATCCCCTGACTAAGTACAATCCACACATATAAAAAAAGAAAGAAAATAACCAAAGAAAGAAAAAGATACACATGAGCAAACAGCAAAGCTAGCCAACAATAGTGATTGTTGAGGCTGAAGAAGTTTATACCTCCCGAAAGAAATGACCTACAGGAGATGAACACGTAATTTGCAAACATCTAGAAAAAAAGTTAGCACCGTTAAAGTGATATGAGCTAAATCAAAGGTAGAAACAGAAGCACTGAGAGATAAACAGAGAGTTGTGAAAAAAGCTCCGGTACGATCACACCAACTTGGGGCAGTTGTAACCATGTGCATCCAAATCCAAAGGAAGGGATACAACAGACGTGCTACTACCAGCTAAAGAATGGGTGAAATCAACCATCCATCATAGCCTACAAACCTGGGGAACCAACCCATCCATTGGAAGAGAGTATTGTGGACCAAAAGAGCAATACACCAAAGTATAGCAAAGACAGCCACATACACAGGGGAGAGAAAGCCACACAGATACAAAAGATAAAGGGAAAACATCATTCCTTTAACAACAGGAGAGCCCAAATAGTGCCAACAAAACTTAGATGCCAGCCCAAAATAACCCAACCAGGGGTCATTGCATAGAGTATAATCAACATGTTCAGGATAAATAAGAGCTTCCAAGTCCGTGCATGCTTGCATGATTGCAAAATCTATAAATGGTTCCAAAAGAACACAACATATCAGAAGTAGTGAAAACATCCATACAACAAAGCCATAATATTATGGTAAATAAAAAAAAACACACCGCCGCATGAATTTTCACAATAGGGGATTCTTAAAAGTGATAATCGTAGTTGACCATCCAAATGCCAACCGCATAACACCTCAACAAATCACCACCATAACTTCCTGACCAACAAACCAAAACCAAAAAAGAACCCAATAGAAACTGATATAGGGACCATCGTAATGCGAAGTGATGACAAAAAAGAAAAGAGGAGATATCACCATGCATTGAAGGAAGAGCACTAAAGCCAAACAGGAGAACATTTTAACCCATATATTTGGACAATAAATAGTTATCCGATAATTGGAGCTACATAAAGATCCACCATTGGAATATAACCAGAGAAATACTACTGGGAGATACATAAATAGAACACAAAATATAGAAAATGAAAACAAGAGCACCATAACCCATCAGCATCACCCAAATGCCAGTCAGACAAGAGAGGGGACAGAAGCAACAAACAGGCCTAAGATGGGAGGCTAGCCCCCACCCAACCAAAAAAGTTGAAACCAGCAATAAAATTGAATTAGAGGTTTCTAATATAGAGAACCCATTTTATCTAAATTCACAAGCTTAGAAGGAAGGAATATTATCATTGGAGAAAAAATTGACAGAAGAGGACTTTGCATCCAAATTAGCAAGGAAATCAGCACAGGAATTACCTTCCCGATAGGTATGAGAAATATGATAATCAAGGGTGGCAAGAAGCCCCCTCGTATGGTTAAGTAAATAGAAAACTTCAGCCTTGCCATGAGCTCCTAACTTTAATAATTCCAAGAGGAGGAGAACATCAATTTCAAACCAAATTTTCTGGAATCCTTTCTGAACGTAGACATAAATCCCATAGTGAAGACCATAAAGCTCAGCAAAAAGAACATAACAGGGTCTTAAAGGAATAGCAAAAGTAGAGATCACCTTTTCACTATAATCTCTTAAAATCCCCCCACAAACATAAAAGCCATTAGAAACTGTTCCATCAGTGTTGACCTTAATGACATGATAATTAGGCTTAATCCAATATATAAATTTATGAGTATGCTCAAACTCAGCAGAGGGGAGAATAATTCCAAGGTTAAGGGTCAAATGTTTAAACCCTTTGAAACTAGAGGGAGTAAGGAGATCAACTTTAAAAAGAGATGTAATTTTACATTTGGCTCTTGCAATAATACGATAATAGTTCATAGGGATACCACGATGCTTAGCATCATTTCTTTCCCACCAGATATACCACAACAGAGTAGTAGCTAACACACCTTTGACATGACCTTTCGGGGTATAAGAAAGAAAAGTTTTAGGAAGTTGCATGATAGAGAGGGATCCATCAAAGAGGAGAGTATTTACATACTTTCATACCGACCAAACCTTAGCAATAGGGCCATTCACTAAGACATGATCCACGTTTCAATGTGAAAACAACATTAGCATTTGAGGGAAGATGGAAACCTTTGTTAAGGAGGGTGGTATCAACAGAATGTAGTGCTTTAGACGCCAAGTTGAAATCAAGAAAGAAGTAGGGATCAAATACTTGATTTTAGTGAAAACCGATGATTCTTGAGTTTTAAGTCCAAATCATGCCAAACAACCTTGAAAATAAAATCTCCAAAGGAGGAATTTTAAAGAGGATTTAGTGATTTATTAGATGTTGGATTAATATTAAGAATTTTTTTAACTATCATATTTGGAATGTTTGAAACTAATTGAGCTACATCCCAAGTGTTATGAGTAATGAAATGGCTAACCTTAAGCCTTTCAAGAGAATGAGTATTTAGTAAAGAGTCAATAGAACCTAAGCCCAGATTATCTTGCCAAAAGAAGGAGGATCTTGAATTCACACCCCAATAGATCGATTCTGGAGCCCACTTGATATTACAAAGTCTTCTCACACCTAAAAATCTCCATGTTTGTAAGGACAAATGAGGGGTGTTTCTCTGATTTAAGCATAAATTGTGAGTAGCTATGATTACTTCTTAGATTCCACCACATTTTGTATGAAAAATATTTAATGGAGTTTTCTAAAGTTTTATAGCCTAAACCACCTTCCAAAGGCCCACAACATTGTGCACTAGCAATGAGTTTTTTTGGAGGACGTGGTAGATCCCCAAAAAAAATTGGTAATAAGTCTGTTAATCTTTTAATAATAGAAGTGATAGGCACAATAGTGGATAGTTGATAGAAAGGCAAAGAGCAAAGAATACTCTTGATCAGGATAAGTCTAGTTCCAAAGGAAAGTAAATGGAACTCCCAAGAGGAAATTTTCTTATATATTTTCTGAATAACATCATCAAATAGGGAGGATCTTTTCATTCCTCGATATAAAGGAGTACCAGTACATAGGCGAATTTGATGAGCAAAACCCGTAATGTTCTTAATAGCATTGATCCTAGGTTATGAAATCATGACTAGAAATAAAATGCTTTTGTCGTGGTTAATCTTCAAGCCACTTTCCTTACCAAACAAAGTAAGGAATTTACATAACTTTTTTAATAGAGGCGATCCATTGCAAAATATAATAAAATTATCAACAAAGCTTGGGAGATGGAAAACCACCCCTAGTTTTGTAGAACATGTTAGGCATTTTACAAAACATCTGCTCAAGGCTTCTAGAGAGATATTCCACAGCAATAATGAAAAGGGTTGTAAAGAGGGGATCCCCTTACCTTATCCCATTGGAGGAAGAGAAGAAGTCATGGACCTCGCCATTAATAAGTAAAGAAAATCAAGAGTTCTCAATACCATTCTTAATTAATGTAATAAATTGATTGGAGAATCCAAAAAGAGTTAAAATTTTATAAAGAAAAGTCCAACCAATGTTATCATAAGCTTTGAAAATGTCCAGCTTAAAAATTAGGTTACCACAACGAACCTTAGCATTTAAATCATGAATAATTTCTTGGGCTAACAGAACATTATCGAGATAGATCAACCTTTAACAAAAGTTTGGGGAGATAATTTTAGAGAGCAACCGCTAAGTCTTTTGGCCATGATCTTAGAGATGAGCTTATTAAAAAAGGTGCAAAGGCTAATTGGCCTAAAGTGGCTCCAAAGTTCAAGGTTATCGATTTTAGGATTAGGGCAATGGAAGTGCTAGAAAAATATTTGGGGATAGTATTCCCTTTAAAAAAAAAATCCAAAATAGCTTTAATCAAATCTTCTTTGATAATATACCAAAGACTTTTGAAAAATAAATTAGTAAAGCCATCCGGGCCATCCATCAAATCTGTATTCATATTCTGCAAAGTGTAAGCTATTTCAGACTCAGAGGGTAATGAAGTAAGCATATTATTATCTTCATAAAATGAGCTTAGGGATAACTTCAGCGGAAAGCTCATCATAGTTCACATTTTATTAAGGAGCTCTATAAAGAAAGAAACATCAATCAACAAGCTCCTTATTATCGACACTAGCTATCATCATTAGTTTTAATTTTTTAAATGTGGTTGAGAGCCTTTTTCTTTTAACCATTGCATGGAAATATTTGGTATTTCTATCTCCATCGATATCCATTTTAAAGAAGGTTTTGCCTCCAATAGGTCTCCTCCATGTCTTGGTAGCGATAACCTATCTTTGGCTTGGTTTAATAGGAAATTTTGGAAGGATCATTATGGAAGCGTCTTCTAAAACTATAACCCCATGTTCTAATTCTTTGATGTTGGTTAAAAGATTTTTGAAGTAGTGTTTGTTCCACCATTTGAGACATTATTTAAGCCTTTTAATTTAAGCCATAATCTCCATCCCGACAATAGTATCATCAGGGTGGAGAGGTTCGCTTAGCAACCACCTCCATAAATGTATCGTCCATAAGCCACATGTTTTGAAACCAGAATGAAATATGAGAAGAGGGTGTATTCGCACTAACCTTTACAGAGATGAGCAAAGGGGAATTGGATAAGGTTCTACTGAGATGTTCAACAGAAGTAATAGGAAAATGATTGATTCATAGATCCAAGTGAAATGAGATCCAATAAATCCAATATCAGTGAGGTGACAATCCAAGATCATGTTATTGAAATCCTCCATGAAGAATAGGCTACCACCAACCCATTCAGAAGAGAAAGAGATAATGTTAAAGTCCCCACCCACAAACCAGGGATCATTGATTGAGGAAAAGAAATTAACCAGATCTTCCCACAGGATCCTTCTACCATACCTATTATAGGAGGCATAGACAAAGGATCCAAAGCAACATCAAGTATCATAAGTGATTTTAACATTACCTTGGTGTAAATCCTGCATAACGTGCAAAACAAAAGGACTTCTCAAAAAATCCAAATTTTATTACTCGAGTTAGCAAAGAAATTATCAAAACCAATCATTCTAGCAACAAAATTAATGTTAGAAGGTAGGATAAAGGGTTCCAAAATGACCAAGAATGAAGTATTATGAGACCGAACTAAATTACTGATTCTGTTGTGAACAGAGAGGGTATCAATCCCTCTCGCATTCCAAATAATGAAAGAAACCATTTATTTTTGGTAAGAGGAGCAAGATCTAGTAACTCTAGTAAAGCTAGGAAATTTAGATTTAGAGGGTTTGTTTTTCTTTTTTAAAATTGTTTGAAATTTAGAGTGTTAAATATTAGTTATATTTTTCTTAATTGAAAGTATTTTTTGATTGAAGTTTTTAGGTCCTAAGTAATATTTTAAAATTTTAATTAATATTTTTTATGCACTATAAATATATTCGTGACAATTTCAAGAGAGATATGATCATTTAATTATACGAGTAACACAAAGATGGAAATGATTGTAAAAATGAAAGAAAAATGTTAATTATTAAAGATGGAAATGTTTAAGATATATGTTTTATGATTTATCATTTATAAGCCTTAGAATATTTGTTTTTATTTTTGGGTTCAAATTTGTTTTTAATTTTTAAGTTTTTAATATTATTTATAAAAATATGTTTGTCCAATATTGGTGAAAATTTTTATTTTTATAAATAAATTACTTTAGTCTTAAAAATACTTAAAATTTATTTTTAGGTGTTTTGAATGTTTTTAATAATTATTATTACTTTTAAATATATTTTATTTTGAATTAAAATATAAATAAAAAGCCTAGTTGTGAAATGACAAATTGCACTTTAAGTGTGATCTAGTATAATTAATGCTATGAAAATATTAACAAAATAAATTCTCTTGGAATGGTAAGCATAGAAGAATAAAATTAACACATATAGCATCTAATTCTAGATTTCAAGATCTTTTGTTCAATAAAGTTGTGAAAATTGACAAAATATTAAGTTTATCCTAAATTAATTCCGGATTGCAATGGACTTATATAAAACCCGCTTAATTTAATTTTGATGCAACTATACATATTCTTCATATATATATATATATATATATATATATATATATATATATATATATATATATATATATATATGTACATAATATGTGTATTAATCTCAAAATATGTAAATTCAATGATGTCAATGGCTACTTTGACTAAAATTGTAAGTATAATGTGTGTATCCTAACAAAATTTTGTTGTAAGTAAAAACAAAATTTTTTGTAAAGCATTTTTTATAATATATATATATATATATATATATATATATATATATATATATATATATATATATATATATATATATATATATATATATATTTATATATTGATATGACCCTAAAATTTCACTAAAGAACTAATCTTGACGAGAAAGCAACTGATCGAATCAAGACTAACCGAGATCAAGCGCTTATTATCAATCGACTCTTAAACATGGAGTGTTTATTGTCAAATCGGCCTTGACGAAATCTAACAAGCCCAAGATATCATAATTTCGACATTATTTGAGCATTCAAATACACAAAATACATCATATGATAAAGGGGATCATTTTGAGCCATCCGATGAAGTGGAGTGGTATGGGTTTTGCATGTATTTACAGAGACGCCACTCCTCCAATCTATAAATAGCCTCTCATTTCTCATATGAGAGAAGGCCAAGCAAGAGAGAGGAGAGAGCTCTAAAGATCCTCCATGCACAATCGTGCCGCTACTCGACGGTCGTCAACCACCGCCGCCGGCCGTCGCCATCAGCCGCCGCCGTTGATCCTTGCCAACGTCAATCTTTATCGGTCTCCATCATGATGACTTCTACCAGTGATTGTTTCGCATTTACAAGAATTGTTCCCGACTTCCACGGTGATTGCTCGCACACCATTCATCATTCGCTACTTCTAGAATCAACAACATGATCGTTGTCACATAGCTATTGTTCCTTTCTCATATACAATTTTGTAATCCCGGTATCGGGAAGATCTTGTACTCTGAAATAGATATGTAGTGGAAGCTTTTTACTGGGCTAGGCCCCGTGGTTTTTCCGTCTTTTCGAGGTTTTCCACGTAAAAATTCTGGAGTTTTATTGTTCACACTTTTTTTACCTATGTGTGTTTGATTTCATGAAGGGCTAAAACTTTTACTCTACCGCAACTGGTTTTCTAGGACGCAATAGTTTGGCGCCGTCTATGGGAAGTTGATTCCCATTATTTCATCTTGTATGGCGACCAAGCTTTCCAACAAGATCAAAACCACCATCGAGGTGGAGCATTTCAAGATTTTAAGGAGCGCAAGCGAAGAATGAAGATTCATCAAACTTAGTTCCCGATTTTGTCCGAGGGCAACTCTTAATCTCATAAGATCACCCATGTTAAGCATCTAATCGATTACCATCCCAAGAAACAAGTCAAAGTTTAAGGATATTTTAACATTGAGAAGAGTTATAGATTTGCAAATTATGTTTTCCACTCATACTCATGGAAAAATGAGACCAGCATTAAGGAGCAATTTTGGCTACAAAAACAAACGGATGTTTTAATTCGACCTGTTTCATATAGGTAAATGTCATTGGGTAACACCTTGACAAACAACCTCGGATAAGTCAAAAATTCTCAGTGGATTCAATTCGACCTCTTCCACACAGGTTAACGTCATCGCGTAACACTCTGACAAACAACCTCGGATAGGTCAAAAATCCTAAGCGGATTCAATTCAACCTCTTCCATACAGGTTAACATCATCGAGTCACACTATGACAAACAACCTAGGATAGGTCAAAAGATCCTTGGTAGACTTCCCATGACCTCTTCCATACAGGTTAATGTCATCAGGTAGCACCCTGACAAACAACCTCAGATAGGTCAAAAATCTTCAGCAGATTCAATTCGACCTCTTCCATACAAGTTAACGTCACCGGGTAACACTCTGACAAACAACCTCGGATGGGTCAAAATTCTCAGCGGATTCAATTCAACCTCTTCCATACAGGTTAATGTCATTGGGTAACACTCCGAGAAACAACCTCAGATGGGTCAAAAATCCTCAGCGGATTCAATTCAACCTCTTCCATACAGGTTAACGTCATCGGGTAACACTTTGACAAACAACCTCGGATGGGTAAAAAATCCTCAGCGGATTCAATTCAACCTCTTCCATACAGGTTAACGTCATTGAGCAAAGACTCTGACAAACAACCTAGGATAGGCCAAAAGGTCCTTGGTGGACTTCCCGACCTCTTCCACACAAACATCATCAAGTAATACTTTGACAAACAACCTGGATGGGTCAAAATCCTCCGATTCAATTCAACCTCTTCCATGTAGGTTAACGTCATTGAGCAAAGACTCTAACAAATAACCTTGGATGAGTCAAAGTCCTCAGCGTATTCAATTCAACCTCTTCCATACAGGTTAACGACATTGAGCAAAGAATCTGACAAACAACCTAGGATAGGCCAAAAGGTCCTTGGTGAACTTCCCACGGCCTCTTCCACACAGGTTAACGTCATCAAGTAATACTTTAACAAACAACCTCGGATGGGTCAAAAATCCTCAGCGGATTCAATTCAACCTCTTCCATATAGGTTAACGTCATCGGGTAACACTTTGATAAACAACCTCGGATGGGTCAAAATCCTCAGCGATTCAGTTCAACCTCTTCCACGTGTTAATCATCGGGAACACTCTAACAAACATCCTCGATATGTCAAAGTCCTCATCACGGTCATCTCGCTGACTACCGACGTTGCTTACCATCGACTCGCTAGGGGCCCACTTCGCTGATCGCTAACCACTGCTGCGGCCACTGGCTGATTATGTAATATTCCGCTGATCATCTCGCTGACAGACGCTGGCCACTATCGAATTATCGTTCGCCACCACTTTATCGCTAACCATCAGAAGCGGTTACCGCTATTGACATTTGCCGGCTATCGCTCACGACATTGGATTTTCGCCGGCTTAATTATATTATCACGGCTATCTCGCTGATTACTGAGTGTATTGCACTTGACTACTGTTTCGTTGCACCACCTCACTTGCCAACCATCATTATCGACACCGCTGGCTTACTACCACTATTTATCGCCGGTATCTCGCTTAACTATTGACGCTGCCGCAATTGCTGATTATTGCTGTTGGCTTCACTGCCACCACCTCGTCGCCAGAACCATATCGCTGGCTACCGCTGCGTTTATTGTTGTTATTATCAGCTACACTAATGGCACTATCAAATTAGCCGGTGACTTCGCTGGATCTCACATCATATCGGCCGCATTATTACATTTATCACTGCGACTACATTTCACGGTGCAATACATTATTACTGCGCTCTACGCTCAACTTTCGCCGGTTATCACTATGCCGCGGCTATTCCCGCTGACATCGAGCGCCACATTGATTATCAGAGGTGCTGCTGACCACCACGGCTTTAACCATCCGGCCACCGCCAATAATACATTTCACCGCCAGCATCTCCAGCAATCTCCGTCGGTCATCACCATCGTCGCTGATTCTCCTTGCCAACCACCGTCGCAGGTCACCGCCATTGAACACTATCGCCGGCCACCATCGTCGAGCATCGCCATCAACCCCCGTCTCCGATTATCGTCGCAGTGATCGCCTCCTAACCCGGACGGTCCGACGAGGCCGGTTGATGCCTCTTTCGAGGGAAAACCGGAACAACGACGTAAGTACCGCGAGCCTTGATCGCCTCTAAACCCGAACGGTCCGACGAGGCCAGTTGATGCCGCTTTCAAGGGAAATCAGAATAACGAGGTACTGCGGCCTTGATCGCCTCCAAACCCGGACGGTCCGATGAGGTCGGTTGACGCTCTTTCGAGAAAAAATCGGAACAACGACGTAAGTACGGCCTTTCCAAACCGACGGCGAAAGGCGGTTGATGCCTCTTTCGAGGGAAAACTGGAACAACGACATAAGTACCGCGGGCCTTGATCTCCTCCAAACCCGGAAGGTTCGACGAGGCCGGTTGATGCCTCTTTCGAGAAAACCAACAAAAGTAGTACCGCCTTGATCGCCTCCAACCGACGATCCGACGAGGTTGACACCTCCTTGAGGGAAAACGAACAATGATGTATGTTGCCTTGATCGCCTCCAAACCCGGATGGTCCGATGAGGCCAGTTGATGCCTCTTTCGAGGGAAAATTGAAACAACGACGTAAGTACCACGGGCCTTGATCTCCTCCAAACTCGGACGGTCCGATGAGGCCGGTTGACGCCTCTTTCGAGGGAAAACTGGAACAAGGACGTAAGTACCGTGGGCCTTGATCGCCTCCGAACGACCTTCTCTCAAAAGGAAGAGAAGGTGCCTTCTCCCTTAGCTTAGCCCTAGGGGGGTTTTTATAGACCCCTTTTAGGGGAAAAAGGGTAAAAAAGTGTCCAAAACCGCCCAAACTGCCCAAAATCGCCCAAAACCGTTCAAAACCACTTAAAACGGGCCAAAACGAGTGAAAAAGGACCAAAATGGACGTTTTCCCAGACGCACGGGCCACGCAGGTGTTCAGGTGCACACTGGCTCGCTTGACCGGCCATCTCCGCATCCGCTTTTCCGCGGCGACGCCTGCCTCGCTGTTCGCTGACCTCGACTGACACTCGCCGCGACCATGATGAACGCTACGCGCGACAGCACGGCTCCTCACGCGACGCATCTCTACGACGGCTCTTACACCCACGTGCTTTTACCTACTTCATGGTCCTCAGCTGACGTTTTAACCATTGTCTCTAAAGCTCCGTCATTTTCCCATCCATCTATTCTGACCCACGCAAAGGCCCACAACACCTTTCTTCAGCCCATGAAATTGCGCAACCCACTAGCAATTTCTTGCACTTATCGTAATCTAACCAAAACTCGCAAGCACCAGAATGTCCGTGATGGGTCCATAACCCAAAATCTTGCCCACATGCATTCGATACATCCGCCCGCACCCGCTTCATGGTCATAATCTTATGCTCCTGTTAAGATATGTTCTCTCAAAATGTATGGTTAACTGCCCGAAATTTCATTGAAGAATTTGCTATTTTCAAATATTTGATATATATTTTGGATGATTGAGATAATATCATCCAAAAATAGGGGGGCAACTGATATGACCTTGAAAATTTCACTAGTCGAAGCACAAATCTTGATGTAGAAAGCAATCTGATTGTAAATCAAGACTAACCAAGATCAAGCGTTTATTATCAATCGACTCTTAAACATAGAGTGTTTATAGTCAAATCGAGCATCTTGATGAGCCGAATCTAACAAGCCCAAGATATCATAATTTTGACATCATATGAGCATTCAAATACACAAAATACATCATATGATCAAGGGGATCATTTTGAGCCGTCCGATGAAGTGCGGGTTTTGCATGTATTTACTGAGACGCCACCTCCAATCTATAAATAGCCCTCATTCCTCATAGGGAAGGCCAAGAGAGAGAAGAGAGCTCTAAAGATCCTCCAAGCACAATCGCCGCCACCGACGGTCGCCAACACCACCGCCGCCGCTGTTGATCCTTGCCATCGCAATCTCTATCGCCTCCATCATGACTTCTACCGATTGTTCCTGCATTTTGCCGATTGTTCCCGTGACTTCCACCGGTGATTGCTCCGCACAGTTCACCATCATCTTCTACTACTAGCACCCGATCGTTGTCACATAGTTGTTCCTTTCTCATATACAATTGTAATCCGATCGGAAGATCTTGTACTCAAAAAGATACATAGTGGAAGCTTTTTTCAGCTAGGCCGTTTTTTCCTCTTCGAGGTTTTCCACGTGTCGGAGTTTTATTGTTCACACTTTTTATACCTGTGTTTGTGCTGGATTTCACAACGAAGCTAAGGCGAAAACTTTTACTCTATATATATATATATATATATATATATATATATATATATATATATATAGAGAGAGAGAGAGAGAGAGAGAGAGAGAGAGAGATCTCAACGTGATGATAATTACCGATGATGAAGCTGCAAGCCTTCAAACCGGCTCGACGGAGAATGAGATCAACGCTGCCATCTTTGGTATACTCATGGTCCTGGGTCCTCTACGTAGCCATGGCTTAGTGTGGTGTACAAGTGTTAGCCATATTATATTATGTATAAAATAACTTATAATATATATATATATATATATATATATATATATATATATATATATATATACTATTATTAAAAAAATTAGCTTGTGTTTCTTCTAATCTTAGTCTTTAAATTTATATTCAAATTGATTTGATGATTTCAATCCTAGTGATATAATATATAACAGCCAAATTCTAAAAATAAATTAATAAACTTAATTATAAATAATTAATGAGTTTACATAAATTATTTTAAAATTCACTATGATTTCCAATTATATAAATAATTATTGAACGCTTATATTAATCTACACGTTTATGTTATTTTCAATTAATTTAATTATATAAAAGTTTTTAATTCCGATATTTTCTCCTAGAGTGGAGCAGAGAAACAACTTTAGAGAAGAAGGCTATTTTAAAACAACGTTATTTTCTCCTGTGCTATGTATGTAAATTTCCCAAAGAGTGGGAGAGAGAGGAAACGTTAGAGAGGAAGACGTCGTGGACTGCGTAATTTTGAGAAAGCTTTATGATCAGAGGTTAGCATGAATTTTAGGATATATGATTTCCATTTTAGTTTTTTAACATACATATTGAACTTTTTTCTCTTTTTTTTTTCAGGAATATTTTCTACCTAATTTATTTTTACATCAAACAGATATGCATTTTACTTTTGTTTTATATTTCTCAGTTTACAAATAAAAGATCTAATTTAAAACTACTTCTTTTATTGTTTCTATCAATTAATCTTAACTGAGTCACATAGTTCATAATTCTCATTTAGTAGTCCGAGTTTCACTGAAAATGTCTCTACATAGTTTGTTTTATAGAATTTCAACAATAATGAACTTTATAATAGAACATAAAAACATTAAATAAATTATAACCCAACTTTATATATATTTGTTATTGTTTATAATGTTTAAATTTAAATTTATCTTTTAATTTTTTTATTTATGAATTCAGCAAATATTATCACTAAATTATCTGTGCATCAACGTTACTTGAGCATAAAAGTTTTAGTTATTAAAAAAGAGAACATAAAAATTTTTAAATCGAACAAGGAAAGATCTAAAAGGTTATTTTGATGGATGTGTGTAATTAATTATCGTAATTAAATATTTTTAGTTCTTATTATATTATTATATACAATTTTGTTAGTAATGATTTATATTTTATTCTTTATAATTAGTACTTTTTAAAAATAATTAACTTTAATTTCAATGATTTCTCTTATCTTGTGAATAGAGTTTAAAGATATATACAATAATGTTCAATGATATTATCAATAAGTTTACTGACATTTTAAATATTGGCAAGATATATATGATATTAAATGAACAAATTAAAAATATAAATAAAAAAATTTTATAATGTGAATGATAAATTTAAGATTATATTAAATAATTTCATAGAAATATGTGAAGAAGTTGATGATAATAATTTCTCATCATCTACTAAATTATCAATAATAACATATATCAAGTCAAATCCAAATTAACCTTTAGGTACATATTTTCTTATTTTATTCTATTATCTTTCTTATTATATGAAATTCTTAATATTAATAATATTTATTTATATTTGAAACATGTATTCTTCTATTTGTTATGAAAGTTAATGATGTTAGAATGATATATATGAGGGATAAAAAAATATCAAGAGAGACTCCGTTTTGGATTAAGATATGACATTTATATTACAAACTTAAGAAATAAAAATCATTTTGTATATATATATTTTTTTTTTGGTCTGAGTTATTTACATTCACGTTGTGGTAAGCATTAGCTATAGTACAATGCCAACAATTAAAAGAAATAAAAGATGAGTTTCTAGAAATATTAGCAAAATCAATTGTTGGGAAATATTATAATGGCATAATATTCTTAAATATATTTTAATATTTTGTAATGAAGAATTTTAATGGTTACAACAATTTATACATGTATTGCACATTAATTTTAATTTTTTTATAATTATTATATATCTAAAATTATAGGTTTCACATTATCAACAACATGATCAAAAAAGTTTAGAAATTAATCCAGATGATAGAATCAAAAGAAATAAAGGATTGTGTGTAATATTTTTTTAAAAAATGATTGATTAGTTTATTATAATTATTACTTCTACTTAACTTGGAATTTAAATTATAAGTTTAATGAAAATCAATACTCGGGTCAATCAAATAATGAAAGATATCTTACCGATCTTTTAAGATCAATACATCTGCATTTATCAAGAGAGGTATGTATATATACTAAGGTATTTTTATAATAATAATTATTACTAATTTATTATTATTGTACTAGGTCAAGTACTATAATACATGGGTGTCTATAAAAGGAATAAAAGAAGGAAACCTTTGATATAATGCATTTAATACTTGTAAATCAAAGGTAATTATAAAAGAAGATTCAGTGAATGTACTAAGTGCTCAAATAACAATGTAGAATATAATTTGAGGTAAATAATTTATGAAATTAAAATAATTTGTATTTAATATTTATTATGCTTCTTATATTGATTTTTTTGGGAACCCCATATGGGGAATTTTATTTCACAAAAAAAAGGGGTTACAAGGTCCTTAAAAGGGAGTAACTTTACCGCTCAAAGAGCTACAATCATCCTAGAGAGTAAATCGACTATGTACAATCCACACATAAAAAAGAGAAAGAAAATAACCAAAGAAAGAAAAGATACACATGAGCAAATATAAAGCTAGCCAACAATATGTTAAGTGAAGAAGTTTATACCTCCCAAAAGAAATGACTTGCAGGAGAAGAACACGTAATCTGCAAACATCTAGAAAAAAGTTAGGACCATTAAAGTGATATGAGCTAAATCAAAGGTAGAAGCAGAAACACTGAGATATAAATAGAGAGTTGTGGAAAAAGCTCCGGCACGATCACACCAACTTGGGGCAGCCGCAACCATGTGCATCGAAATCCAAAGGAAGGGATACAACAGACGTGCTTCTACCAGCCAAGAAATGGGTGAAATCAACCATCCATCATAGCCTACAAACCTGGGGAACCAACCCATCCATTGGAAGAGAGTGGACTGAAAGAGCAGTACACCAAAGTATAGCAAAAGCCAATCACATACACATGGGAGAGAAAGCCAGATACAAAAGATAAAGGGAAAAAACACTCCTTTAACAACAGGAGAGCCCAAATAGTGCCAACAGAACTCAGATGCCAACCCATAACAACCCAACCAGGGGTCATTCCACAGAGTATAAATCGAACAGGTTCAACAGGATAAATGAGAACATCCAAGTCCAGCCAGCTTGCATGATTGTAGCCAGCTATAAACGCTTCTTATATTGATTTTTTTCATATAGATATCTTATTAAATTAGATGTCAAGATACAACCTTAAATTCTACATTTACACTATTTGATGATTAGAAGTTATTATTAGTATGCCAATTATGATACAAAAAAATAAAGGTAATCAATTAACATATTTTTTAATTTCTAAATAATATATTATATTTTTGTAATTTATTTATTTTATTTTTTTCCTCACAGGAATCGAATACTGAGTATAAAAAATTATCACAAACTTTATTTGTTCCACAAAGACTTTCTCAATTAAGGGACAAGATAAAATGTATGTGAATAGATCTTGCACATTTACTTGTTCAATCAATAAATGACTTTGATAGAAAATAAAAATAAAAAATAAAAAATAAAAAAATTGGAGAAAGATTAATAATTATTTATTGAAATAGTATATTTATTCTACAAGACAATTTCATCAAGCCATAATACTTTATTTTTATTATCATTTTCTTAATTAGATAATTTTTTGCATTACTAAATTTTTTAATTAACCATTTAATCTTTTATTTATGTGTTTACATTATGATTAGTTGTGCTGACATGTGCCATAATTAAATAACATTTCTATCAATTATAAAGTTTATCATTTATACATTTTTATTATTTATTAATTCTTCATTTATTTTGATAAACAATCTATCTTTAACACAAAAACTATTAAATAAATGAACGTTGTTCATGTTCAACTATATAATAATTTAAAATATATTAACCTTCGCTTGATTATATTTTAAATTAACATTCATATTGATCATTTAAGAAATTTATTATATTTATTTAGTAATATATGTTTACTTATTAACTCATTTTATCTAATTAATTTGTATTCACTAGAAAATAATAAATATTTATGGTTAAATATGATAATATATTTAAATTTTTCCTAATTTATTTCTTATTACTACCTACAATTTATCAAAATCTTTATAAAATGTTATCTATTCATCTTGTAAATTTTAAAATCATATTTATAAAATTTATCTATACATCTTTAACACAAAAATTATTAAATAAATATATGTTGTGTTAGAACTATGAGGTAATACATTGGAAATTAAGAAATAAATTTAACACAACTATGCAAATAAAAATAAAACTAATGAGATCAAAATACAGGAGGGAGGCATGCACGATTGGGTTGGAGGAAGGCTTGAGAGGTGGCATTGTTTCCTGGATCCAATGGATTGAGTAGTGAGGGATGTGAGTTAACCCACCTTTGGTCCATGATAGGCCTAGCCCACTTAGTTGGGTGAGTAGGTCGACCCCATTTTGTGTGAGGGTTGCCAAGTGGAAAGGATGAGTGGACTTTGCTAATTTTGCAATGTGTGGAGGAAAATCTAAGGAAGATTTTCCTTGGGTTTGAGTCATTTGGGTTTGAGTTTGGGCTGATCCAAGATGAGTTTGGGTTGGGTTGAATCTGACCAAGTGATCATGGCTTGGTTCCAAGAGAATTGGCTCAATTTTGCTCTCATGGGTCAAATTAGGTTAAGATTGACCAATTAGTCAAATTGGGTCAAACCAAGGCTTAGGTTAGGTTAAATGATGATTTGAAGTGTTCTGGTTCAATTGGTTTCAATCAATTTGGCTTAGGTTTGATTTTTGGCTCATTTGGATTCACATAGGTCAAATGGGTCAAGTTGACCAATTTGACCAAATTGGTCAAATTGGAATTGATTAGATGTAGATTCATGTTCAATTGGTTAATTGAAGATGATTGTAGGCTTTGTTTAGAGTTGATTTAGATTTAATTTAGTTTTAGACCAATTTGACCATTTAGGTAAATTTGGGCTAAGTTTGTCAATTGGATCTAATTGGTCAAACTGAGCTCAATTATGGTTTTGATTAAGTTCAATAATCAACATGGATTAAACTTGAGCCATTGGTTGCTTAATTTGGATCATGATTTGACCTCTTTTGGTCTTTTAGGTCAATTTTGGTCAACTTGAGTCAAAGGATCAATTGGGTTTGGTTTGGCTCAATTGATGGTCAAGTCATGTTCAATCATTGATCGGTTGGTGTTAAGCCATGGTTTCAATTGCTTTAGTGTATGATAGGTTTTTTTTGGCCGGGGTTGACTTGATCAAATGACAAAGTTGACTTGGTTTGATGATCCTAGGGGTAACAATCATGGTGAAAGGTTTTGATGAGATTGGTTCAATCAAATTTGGGTTATTGGAACTTGGCTCAAATGGTTCTTTAGGTCACTTTGGATCAAGTGAACCTAAATGGGTCAATTGTCTTGATTTTGGTTTGATTTAGAACTAGTTGAATTTATATATGAATTTAGGATTAAAATATAAATTTAGCTGTAATCAATTTAGATTTTATGGTTCATTTAAAATTTCAAGTCAAAAGGGCTAAGTTGATTTTGACTTGGGTTGATCTTAGTTTGGTTTGATAATTGCATGTTTCACTTATATTTTGATAGGGTTGGAGGAATGATTGACTCAAGAAAAAATCTAGTTTTGACTTGATTTGGATGGGATTTGTTAAGTCAAAAGAATTGGCTGAAAGGGTCTTTGATTAGGTTTTGATTTTATTTTGGATTTAGTTTTGGTCATTTAAATGTAGGTTTCATTTATATTTGGGAAGATATTTAAAGGAATAATTGATTTATAAGAAAATCAAATGAGTTTGGAGTGATTTGAAAGCAAATTTAGCCAAGCTCATGAAGGTAGGTCCAAAGGGCTTATAAGAGAATTTGATTTAGTTTGATTGAATTTTGATCATTCGAGTGTAGATTTCATTTATATTTGTGAAGATGATTGAATATATGATTCGCTCAAGAAGAAATCAATTGAATTTGGACCAATTGGGTGGAGATTTGGCTAAGTTTGTAGAATCGATTACATGGCTTAAGAGGGTTTAGAGATTGGATTTGATCATGGGTTTCAATCATTTAGAGTTGGGTTTGATTGAATTTTATTTGGGTGGCTAAATCCATGGGATTCAATCATAAGGCTTAGGAAGGATTTTGAGCTTGGATTTGAGGTTGAGATTGATTGTAAATTTTGGAATTTTGAATTTGAATTCAAATTTTAATTTGGGGTTTGATTTGAAAGTGAACATTGAAGGTTTAGACTATAGGGTAAGTCTCCTAAGTCCCTTAGGCATAGCCAACTCTATGACTAACCCTTCAAGCCTCAGGCTTGGTTAAGTGTTCACCAAATCACTAGAAGTATCTTAAGACTAAGAAGCTCTGGGTCTAGAAGAGTCCTAGATCTATGATGAGGAGATTGAGAACTCATTCCAAAAGTAAGGTCAACATAATGATAAAATATCAATTTTAATTTCACAACAATGTAGAGAGAAAATTTTGATGAGATTCAACTGTATTAAGATGGAAGATGGGTATCAACCCCAGAAGCATTATGGAGAATATTTGAATTTGATTTAAATGAGATGTATCCATCAGTGTGTAATTTATTGCTACATTTAGAAGACATGCATGCTATATATTATAAACAAAATTAGAATTTATGTGATTTATTAACATTTAGTAATATAAAAAAAAAACTATGTTATCATAGTTTTTTGAGTTAATTAAAAGAGATTCTGAGGCAAAAACAATATCTATATAGTGAAATTCTAGAAAAATATGTCTCGGATAAGACAAAATTTTTTTGGAAAAGATGACAAAAGTTTGAGCAAATTGGTGAAAGATATTATTTAAGAATGTTATTAAATCATGCTTATGGACCAACATCATTTTTTGATTTATGAAAAGTACAAAAAATACAGTATTTCACATTTAAAGAAGCTATACAAAAGCATGGTTTGTTGGAAACTGGTGACTATATTTCAGAATATTTAAACAATGCATCCAATTTTCAAATGCCATTTGAATTACGACTATTTTTTTGCTAATTATTTAATTTTCTGTTAGCCTACAAATATAAATCAACTATGAAATAATTATTATAATTATTTGTCTCAAGATTATCAAAATAATGGTAGTCTTTTTGAAGAATTATGTGTGAGAAAAACATTAAAAAAACATCAAAGTATTTATTGAGAGAATGGGTAAGAGTATATCTGAATTTGATCTACCTAAATTGCCAGAAAATATTACTTCATTTGAGAAAGATGAAGAATTTCAAAAGCGAGCTAATGGAAGAATTAAATGTAACGACACCAAGTGAAGATATTAACATAATCGAGACTTAATGTAGATTAAAAAGGCATATGTAGAAATTATAAACCGTGTATATCATAAGAAGAATGACATATGTTTTATAGATGGTCATGGTGGTACATAAAAGATATTTTTATATCGAGCATTACTTGCAATCTTAAGAATGGACGGTCACATAGCAATAGTAATAGCAACATGTGGGGTAAAGATCAATCTTGCCGGAGGTCGAACAACACATTCAACATTTAAAATACCAATAAATGCAACATAATCAAGTAGATGTGCAATACCAAATCAAAGTGGTCTTGCATTATTACTTAAGAAATCAAGTATTATAATTTGGGATGAAGCCAATGGTAAAACAAACATCAATAGGGTCTTTGGAGAACATTAAGAGATATTATGAATAACTCTATTTATTTTTGTGGCAAAATGATTGTATTTGAAGGTGACTTTGATAAGTTGTACAAGAGTATGACGTGCATCAAAAATGAAATTATTAAGCATAGGTTAGTTAAGTCATATTTATGGATATAGAAGTTTTAAATTAAAAAAGAATATGAGAGCAAAAAATGATTCATTATTTTAATTCATACTTAGAATTGGAGCTCTAAATGCATTTCTTGGGTTTTATTTTTGGTTGTTACAATTGGCTTCATCTCATTATACCTTATCAGTTTTCAAAAGCATCGGGTTGCGTTATTTTGATTTCATTAATGTGTTGGTTATGCTATCTTCTCATCTCGGTTGGAAAATATGTCCCTATGAATAATTCCTCACCGTTTTTGCGGTTGATGTAGACTATGATATCCTTACTATTACTGTTTCGTTCGGTTCATTTTATGACTGAATTATCTAAATGGCACCCGAATGCTTATTAGTTGCTCTAAATGCAATGGGTGCTTATTTTGGATGTTGGCATTTCATTCTGTGTTGAGATATGATGCTTTCCTTTACTACTACTCTCCCAAGGACAAGGGAGGGTTTCGGACGTTTATGCATGATATATTCTTGGATGGTGTTAATTATAAGCTCATTGACTATATTAACAAAGCTTTCGCTTCTCTGATCTAATCTCTTTCCCGATGGCTACTCATGTGATTGACTAAGTTGGCTCACTCTTAGGTTTATGTATTCTCATGTCAAGAAGGCTATTTTGATGATAATTTTCTTGAATGAGACTCCCACTTTTCAACTACCATACCTATAATTTGATATGATTTTGACTAGGTTTGCGGTTATAAAGCTCACAATACTATCAACAATGATGTTTCCTCTCTTGGTATTGGCATGATGATGACCTCACTTTCTATTGGTTGGTAGCTCATGATGTAACCCTTAATAAGTTTGGATGCTCATATTTGCATCCGCCAGATGTGATTGTCGAGCCTTCTCTATCACATTTCCTTACTATCATTTTCACTCTATGTTGTTTTCCTCTATTTGTTGTCTATATTACCTTAATTGCATCTTTTTTTTGCTCTCTCCCTCTTGCGTTTGCTCCAATCATGCACTTATGTCCTCGAGCATTGGCTTTAGTACTTTTTTTACCTTATTATGTAAATCATCATGTACCCTTTGATTGTTTTAATGCTTTCTTATGATTTTGGATGTACTTAGATTGGGGTTTTACTTAGGTGATTGTAGCTCTTGAAAAAGTGATTTTAATTTTAAGGATTTTGTAATCTTTTTGGGAATAAAATACCCGAACATGGGGTTTCCTAAAAAAAAATAAAAAAAATAAAAAAAAAAGAAAAAAAATACTTAGAATTGGAAATGGAGATGAAAGCGAAGATAGATTACTAAAGATTCTAAATGAGATGATAATAAACTATGTGAGTGGTGAAGATTGAAGATTTATTGATAAATGATATATATTCATGTTTGCATGAAAATGCTATATCAAGCGATTACATTATGAAAAGAGCTATCTTAGCAACAAAAAATACGTATGCTCATAAGATAAATCAAAAGCTTAAAAAATATTTTCCAGGAAATTAGATAAATTACTTCAATTTCGATAGTGTTATTGATGGCAAATCTAATCTCTATTATGTGAAATTTCTGAACTCGTTGGCACCTAATGGACTTCCTCCACATCGACTTGTTCTAAAAAAAATTGTCCAATAATGTTATTAAGAAATTTAGATCTTTCAAATGGATTATGCAATAAAACAAGAATGATTTGCAAATTATTTAAAGAGAATGTTATTCTTGCGAAATATCAATGCTCAATTCTCTAGCAAATTATTTTTGATCCCAAGAATACCTTTATGTCCATGTGATGATGAAACTCTACCATTTGAATTTAAACGAAAACAATTTCCAATGCATCTATGTTTTGCAATGACAATCATAAAGTCGCAAGGTCAAACAATACCTAATTTTGGAATATATCTTCCTCAGCATGTATTCTCATATGAATAATTATATGTTGCATTATCTAGAGGAATTTCAATGAACAACACAAAAGTGCTTATCATCCACAATAAATATGCATCAAGGCAAGGTCATTATACAAGAAATATTATATACAAAAATATACTAATATCTTCTTAATAATCTTTAGGTATATAAAAAAATCTTTAATCTTTATTGATATGAATAAATTTTATTTATTCTTTTATTGAAATATTATAATACATTTTTCGCTTCTTAAGCATTTGCTAACAACTCTAAATATTTTTAAAAAAATTATAATAGGTCAATATTTATGGATTCATCAAATATTATCACTCAATTAGCACTGCATCAATGTTACTAGAGCATAAAAGTTTTAGTTACTGAAAAAGAGAATATAAAAGATTTTAAATCACAAGGAAAGGTCCAAAAAGTTACTTTGATGGATGTGAATGTAAATAATTATTACAATTAAATATTTTTGGATTTTATTATATTATTATATACAATTTTGTTAGTAATGATTTTGTATTATATTCTTTATAATCAATATTTTTTTTAAAATAATTAACTTTAATTTCAATGATTTCTCTTCTCTTATGAACATTGTTCAAAGATATATGCAATAATGTACAATGATATTATCGATAACTTTACTAAAAAAATTAAATATTGGCAAGATATATATGATATCAAATGGACAAATTTAAAATATAAAAAAAAATTATAATGTGAATGATAAATGTTAGATTATATAAAATAATCTCACAAAAATACGTGAAGAAGTTGATGATAATAATTTCTCATCATCTACTAAATTATCAACAATATCAGATATGAAGTCAAATCCAAATTCACCTTCATGTACAAATTTTCTTAGTTTTATTATATTTTTCTTTCTTATTATATGAAATTCTTAATATTAATAATATTTATTTATATTTGAAACATATATTCTTCTATTGGTTATGAAAGTTAATGACGTTAGATTGGTGTATAGACAGATGGATAAAAAAATTATCAAGGGAGACCTACAAGTTTTTGGATTAAGGTATGCCACTTAGATTGCGAACTTAAGAAAAAAATATTTTGTAATATATATATATATATATATATATATATATATATATATATATATATATATATATATATATATATATATATATATTTACTTATTTACTTTCACATTGGGAAGCATTAGCTACAAGGCCAACAATTAGAAAAAATAAAAGATGAGTTTTAAATAATATTAGCAAAATTAATTATTGGAAAATATTATAATGATATAATATTCTTAAATATATTTTAATATTTTGTAATGCAGAATTTTAATGGTTACAACAATTTATACATTGTATTGATTTTTAATTTTTTTATAATCATTATATATTTAAAATTACAGGTTTTGCATTGTCAACAACATCATCAACAAGTTTAGAAATTAATCTAGATTTGATAGAATAAAAAAAATAAAGGATTTGTATGTAAGTTTTTTTAAATATGCTTGATTAGTTTATTATAATAATTACTTTCAGTTAACTTGAAATTTAAATTATAAGTTTAATGAAATTCTATACTACCTGTGTCAATTAACTAATGAAAGATATGTGCTAATTGATTTTTTTAAGATCCATAAGAGCATTTATGAGAGGTATGTATATAAAATTATTTTTTTAAAATAATATTTTTATAATAATAATTATTACTACTAGATCAAGTACTATGATACAAGGGTGTCTACAAAAGGAATAAAAGAAGAAGGAAACCTTTAGTATAATGCATATAGTACATGTAAATCAAAGGTAATTATAAAAGAAGATTCAATAGAATGTACCAAGTGCTCAAATAAAAATGTAGAATATAGTTTGAGGTAAATAATTTATGAAATTAAAATGATTTATATTTAATGGTTATTATGTTTCTTATATTGATTTTTTCATATAGATATCTCATTAAATTAGATGTTGCAACCTCAAATTCTACATTTATATTATTTGATGATGAGGTTTGAAGCTATTATTGGTATGCGAATAGATCTAAAAATAAAGGTAATCAATTAATAGATTTTTTTAAATTTCTAAATAATATATTATATTTTTCAAATTTATTTAATTTATTTATTTTCCTCATAGGAATTAGATAGTGAGTATAAAGATAATATCACAAACTTCATTGGTTCCCAAGACTTTTCAATTAAGGCACAACATAAAATTTATGTGCATATCTCTACTTACATTCATTGTTCAATTAATAAATGGCTTTGATAGAAGTTTGAAAAAAATAAAATTAGAGAATGGTTAAAATCATATAATGAAATAGTATATTTGTTCTACAAGACAATTTCATCAAGTCATAATATTTGATTTACTGAATTTTTTAATTATCCATTTAATCTTTTATTTATGTCTTTACATTATGATTAGTTGTGTTGACATGTGCCATAATTAAATAGCATTTCTATCAATTATAAAGTTTATGATTTATATATTTTCATTATTTATTAATACGTATATTTTGATAAACAATCTATGTCTTTAACACAAAAAATTATTAAATAAATGTATGTTGTTCATGTTCAACTATATAATAATTTAAAATATATTAACCTTTACTTGATTATATTTTAAAGTAACATTCATATTGATCATTTAAAATTTTATTATATTTATTTAGTAATATATGTTCACTTATTAACTCTCATTTTATCTAATTAATTATTTGTATCCAATACAAAACCAATAAATATTTTTGGTTAAATATGATAATATATTTAAAATAATTTTTCATAATTTATCTCTTATGACTACCTACAATTTATCAAAAATCTTTAAAAAATTAATTATTCATCTTCTAAATTTTTAAAAATCATATTTATAAAAAGTTATCTAGTCATTCTTAACACAAAAATTATTAAATAAATGTATGTTGTTCATGTTCAACTATATAATAATTTAAAATATATTAACCTTCACTTGATTATATTTTAACTTAACATTCATATTGATCATTTAAGAATTTTATTATATTTATTTAGTAATATATGTTCACTTATTAACTCTCATTTTATCAAATTAATTATTTTTATTCAATAGAAAATAATAAATATTTTTGGTTAAATATGATAATATATTTAAATTAAAATTTCATAATTTATTTCTTATGACTACCTACAATTTATCAAAATCTTTATAAAAGTTATCTATTTATTTTAAAATTTTTAAACATAATATTCAATCATTAATAAATCTTACTTAAATTAATGTAAAATATTCATAAATCAAAGCTTTAAGATCATGTTAAATTAAGTAGTTAATTTGAGTTGATCATTCTTTGAAAGGACTTTGCTCTTTAAGGTTATATACATTCTAAGATATATCTAAGTGGCACTCTTGATATTGATGATATGTTTATACTTTAATTTATCAAAATCAACAAAAAAAAACTATACTTGAGATACTATTATCCTAATATGATAGTCTATATCTTAATATTAGTTAGTCTAGAAGACATATATTGAACCATCATAACTAATAGGCCTATTAAGATCATCCTTACGTGAGGCCAATCAATTTCATTAGAGTGAGATGAGCAAAATCTTATCAAGGCTTGTCTGGTATGGTGTAAATATTGTTGGATTAAAATCAGACTCATGATCGATTCATAATTAGGAAAATTATGTGAGGCATGCTATCTAAAAATGGGACATCAACTATAAAGAATTGTTTGAGCGGAATCAAAGTGAAACAAAATGGAGGTATAATTTTTTATTTGTTGATTATAAATTTATAATTATCAATTTTACAAACTCAATCTTATGAACAATTAGCCATTTTCATGACATATTGGTTTGCCTGCATACAATTTATTACTCTCTTTCTCTTTGCCAACAATCTAACTAAAACACAAATAAATAAATAAGTATATATATGTATATATATATACATATATATATGAAAGATTTACATATGTACCACACAATTTCTATATATTTATAAATCTAATACCTAAAGTTACATATTTACTTATATAATATTTTTTATGCAAAAAATGTACATTTTACATTTAATAAGTAAGTGATGATGATATTTTCATATGATTTTTAAGATTGGGGTGTTATATATATGTAAAATTTGAAGTTTATGTATTAAATATATAAATACATAAGAATTGTGTGTATGTATATATATATATATATATATATATATATATATATATATATATATATATATATATATATATATATATATATATATTAACCCATGTAATAATTACTAACTAACAAAAAAAACAATGTAGTAAGCAACATAATCAGTTGTATCCAACATTGAGAACTATAATCTGAATCAAAATATTAGATTGTAATTAACAAAATTAATTCAATGTTGTCATGAAGAAAAACTATAAAATCAAAATGCACTTATATATAAAATAAGATAATAAAACCTCCAAAATTCATCTATAACTTAAACTAAAAAACCAAAATCTCATAAAATAGGCCTACTTATTTAATTATTATTATTATTATTATTATTATTATTATTATTATTATTATTATTATTATTATTATTATTATTATTATTATTAAAGCCCACACACACAAACCCTTATATTTTCTTGTGTGTGTGTACATCCAACATTTCCAATCTTTCACAGCCTCATACATTATTAATATCTTAAGAGCTTTATATTTGCTATCTTCACAAAAAAATATCTTTAGACTCTCGGGTCATTAACAAACTTGATATATAATCAAAGTGATATTTGTTATAATTTTTTATAACAAGACTCATCAATGATCACTAAATCAATATGATTAACAATATAGATCAAGTATGGATGTGTAGCATGAAAATTTTATGTGATCATATACATACATATTTCCAAGGTCGTATTTAATAACTTAAAAAAGTTATAAATATAGTTACATAAGTTTATTTTAGAGTTTTAAATAATAATGTAATAATAATACTTTAGTGTGATTAAAAAACATGTTTACAATTATTAAATATCATAAAATAACTCATACTATTCTAGCATATTATCAAAGTAAATAACTCTCATACAGTCACATATTTATGAAATAATTTAGGTGGTGAATCTTTTGTAATTAAATCTACAATAAAAAGATTTGTGGTCCATAGATACTTGAGAACTCAACCTTTTTTTACAATAAAAATTTTATGTTAATATGATTTGATTTTGAACTTCTCTTATTCTTTGAATACAACTTAGCTCTTATCATAATTTATTTTAATGATCTCTATTACATCAAATATATTTATCCGATAATAAAATTTCACTCATATTCCTTAATTTGATGCCTCATAACAAGCTATAAATTATGCTTTCATAGTGAAAAAACTATGATTGATTATTTAACACTCTTCTAAGATATAGCTCCTAGCTAATATGAAAATAATGTATAAAGTGGATCTTCTACAATTGAGGCAATCAAGAAAATCAAAATTAGAGTACCCATCTCTAAATGATCTATATGTGAGCATAAAATATATTAATGTTTAGATCTGATAACCCATTTTATTATTTTTTAATTATTCATTTTGGTTACTTAAATATCTATCAATCATTCCAATAATATATGTAATATCCGAAAGTATACAAACTTGAACATAGACAAGACTCTATACTACATAATGGATCTTTTCTATCTCTTTCTTTTAATTCATTTCTTAGACAATGAAGTAAAACTTATCACCTACATGTGTGTGTATCTTTTTTGCACAATCTTTCATGTTAAATCTACTAAGCATTTTATCGATATATATTGTTTGTAATAAATAAAGTATACCACAGGAACGATCTTGATGAATTTGTATACCAACACAAAAGATGTATTCCCAAGATCTTCCATTTTAAATTTGTTTGAAAGAAATCTCTTAGTTTCATGCAAAAGGTCCATATTGCTACTTGCCATTAGAATATTATCAACATATAGCATTAGAATATTGAATTTACTCTAATCTTGTGATAAATACATTGATTAAGTATGTGGTGTTTATTTTATTTCTCAAACTCTTTGGGGAATTTGAAAAATAAAATTTTGGTATGTTTTGATCCCAGATGTTCTTATTAGAGTGATTAAATTGAGGAATGATGTACTATCTCAAGAGAGAAGTCACCATCCTACCATAGACCTAATCACTATTAAGGACTCCTAAGGACAATGGGTCTGAATGTACTAGATTCTTCCTACTTTACATGAAAAAGTAAAGGTGGTTTATTTTAAACCAGTTAAGTTCTATGGAGGCATGCCCCATTAATTACATCATAAATAATGAGATTCCTTAAAAATACTCGATTAAGGTAAATGATCATTATCTCCAAATTTCAAAGATAGGACTATCAAAATTAGTTATTTTTGGAAGATCAAGTGAGATTGATCAAAAGGATGGAGTTATATCAAACCAAATGGAGATGAGTAGATGATGCTCAGATGCTAGGAAACCTAGTGAGTATCCTAAACTATCCTATGGTTGGGCTTCATATTTTAAAATTTGAAGAGATTTAATTATTTATGTTGAATTTTATTAGAAATCTGGCTTACAACCCCATAACACAAGATCATGGAAATAAGAGGTGAGGATTTATGCTTATAGCCCACAAAAGAAAACATCGATTAACCTAAATCTAGGAGATTTGGAGCCAAAGCATGACCTAAATCAAAATGTATATTGTTTACCTCCACAAGAGAGGATAAATCACCCGACTATTGGCCTAACAACTGTCGGGGAGTAGCTACGAACTAACTCCTCCTATGATTTTAAATAGTGTAGACAAATCTTATGCTTTGCAAGATAGCTAGGCTATTATTTATTTAGAAAGATATTAAGTCCTTAAACATACTCTAAAAGACTAGATCATGAAGGACATGAATAAATGACATAATCTAATGCTAATTTTAAGTTTTATTATAATTTTGGATAATTTATTTGACTGGCTATGAGATTTCATATGCTTAATGAATAAGAAGTTTTATTATAGGCTAAAATCAGAAAGAAGGAGGTGCATTTTCACCATGGGTCTCAAAGGTCAAGCCATTTTCTCATGCAAAGGTGGAAGCCCTCCATTAACAAGAGTGAAGCAATATATTTTATTATGATGTGAGACATACAACATCAAGCTAAGGTGTTGCTAATTCTTTTATTATCTTGATTTATGTCCTAAGCTTTTTAGGTGAGGTTATGAGTTGTTAATTTTAATTTTGAGTTGATTAATTGGATAGAAAATTTATTTTTTTCCTAAGAGTCTAATCGATCCGTGTCATTCATCAATCAATGAAGAAACTAGAAAAATTATGTCATCTTAATGCACAAGCTAAACAAACACCAAATAATTTTATAAAACTAGTGCAAAAGAATAAGAGGATGTGGTGCCCATGCATAAACCTGAAAAGAAAAGTGGGTAGCTGAGCTCTACCCTTATACAACCTAGATTACAAAAGAATAATTACAATTTAGAAAAAATTCATGTTATGGGGGTAGCCGAGCTCTTCATTTCTTTCTTTCTTTCTTTCTTCTTTTTCTTCTTTCTTCATTTGGACTTGGGATATAGTTTGCTAAGGTTTCACATGGTACATAAGAGTCTTATGACCAATGTTCACCTTCATCCCCCATAACATTCATTCTTAATCTTAAATACAAAAATTACATTAAAATGGGAATGATAAATCTAACTAAACTTGCAAAAAAGAGATTAGCTAAACATACCATACAACCCAAGAAGTTATAGGAATAATTTTGGACTTAGTACTCCACATGGGTAATCAAGTCCACATATCCTAGTTTGGATCATGCTTAGGGATATAAGCAGACAAAATTATTTATATATATTTTATTATAGTGCCTTAAGCAAAATGTAGATGACATGATTAGACTAAGATCATCCTACCTCCATTCTACACATGCATCATAATATCCAATCTAAAATATTACATCACAAAATAAAATCGCATCAAACTATGCACTAACATAGAGCTAGAAATAGTGACTTTAATGTGTGTAAGGGGTGACATGTCTTAGCTAGCTTTAAGGTTGGAATTTTCTAAGTGTGGAGGATTCAACTTAGATGGTGGTTTTTTTAAGTTATTTAGTTGATTTGTTAATTTTATTTGATGATTTGATTTAATTTTAATGAACCTATACTTATTTACAAAAAAATTATAAAGAGAAGAAAAGAGAAGAACTTCTTTCATCTCCACCTTAAGTAACTTCTAAGGTAGATTCATTAATGATTTTTTAGTGAATATTTTATTATATGTTTTAATTAACCCTAAGTTTAGATTTCTCTAAATAAATCTATTCAATGAAAGGCATCTTAGATTAATCAAGGTGAATTACTATCACATAACACACAACAATTTATTTATTTCTAACATGTATACCACACATATGAAAACACTAAGCATAGATATACAATGCAAATCTCGACACCTTAATGATGAATGCAAAGAGATGTTGCTTAAGAAAATTTGGATATTTCCATGAATGTATTTTTTATTATTTAGAAAAGAGGGACTTTATCCATTAATCAAATGCACCTTTACATGTATAAAAGAAATAAGTAGTATCCATTATTTTACACATGGGGTGTAAGATACAAGACCTACTTGGGATACTTAAAGTAAAATCCCGGATGTCGATACTAATATATCACTTTTCTTAAATACATGTGCATGTATAAAAATAAACATATGGATGAAGAATCATGTAAAAGATTTTGTGTTTGTTTGATTACGTTGTATGAATTACATGTGTAAATGTGGGGATTTTTCTTAAGTCATAACATATAAATGCATAAGAATAGATTTAGGCAAGTGTTATGTTCTTTTCAAATTAACTATACACTTTACAAATCCTATTCAAATCCATGCTAAAAAAGGAGAAGAAAATCATATAAAGAACACATCTTATACTATAATCACATGCAAGCTTATAAGTACTTATAAGTAGCATATCTTTATTTATAATCTTTGATTTATTAGTTTTGAAAATAATTTTTGGTTTAATAATGATAATAGCCACTCATATTCTTACTTGAGCCAAAACATGTAATTTGACATAAAGGAAATATTTCATTTATTTGATTTTTCAAAAGATATGAATGCATGATTTTATATGGCACACAATATTTATCATGCTTAGAAAGAAATAAAGTGATGTAAGAATATGACTTCATTCACCCTAATTAATTCCTAAGGACAATCCCAAAAGATAAGATTATTCAAAGTAAATCAAAATTCTTTAAAGATATTTTTATTTTTAGATTTGATTTAAGTTAGAAAATGTGAAAAAGAGTTTGTTGGTCTTAACCTATTTCCCCCATGTATGAATTGGTTTAGTTTAATTTTTAGAATAATTAGATTGATTTTATATTTTGTTTAGGTTAAGGTGTGAATTAAATCCATTAATTACCCCTACCTACACTACTTTAACATAATTAACCAAACAATTATAAGCCAACATATGATATGCAACCACATGGAATTTAAATCAGCAATGCACCTAATAAATGAAGGGGCGTAATGTAATTGGCTCATAATTATTGATTAATTAAATAAAGGGTTTAATTAAGTACTTTCATAACCATCCCATATGTAGATTGGATATAATTTCCTTTTTTATGTTAATGAACACCTAAGAATCTACCCAAGAATTAAGATGCTTAAATTAGAATGATTTGATTTGAATTTTGATTAATTGAATTTATTAATGAAGTGATTAAGCCATTAATTACAACTTGATTAAATGTTTTCCAAATGGAGTGAACTTAGGAGAAGAGATTGAAAATGGAATCTAATCTCATTCCCTAAGTCTATTAACTATTTTAACGTGATTAGAAAACTTAATTAATGGATTCATCACTATTTAATAGTTTAATCACTTAATTAATTAAGAGAGTGAGTAGGGGTGAATCAAGCAATTCCTAATTAATCCAACAAATTTCAAGAAAATAATGGGAGAGAGGTCATCCCACCAACTCTAGGAAGTTTGAAATTAATTACTGAAATAATTAGTAATTAATATAATTACATTCTCAATAAAACCTAAATTGAGTGAAATCTACTGTTCAAAATTAGTTTATCTTAATTTTATATTATTTCCCTTTGAATTATCTTTAAAATGAACTCAAGTTTGTATTTCTTGGATTTTTTTATATTTAGTTATGAATTTATGAAATTTTTGTGATTAAAGGGTAATAAGAATACCTTAATTAATTAACTAATCCCGTCAACGCCATGGACACGATGCTTTCCATGTGGCGATGGGATTAGTTATTTATGATTACCGCACCGATCGCATATGCAACGCGTGCATTCCTCTAGGCCATCTAATCAAAGATCGGATGGCTAGGATTAATCTCATTGTTATTAAGGGTTTAAATTAGAGATCTAGCAAGATTTAATCATGGTCATCCATTTAGAACACGCCGGATGGACTGCCCATGATTCATCCCTGCCTAAGTTGCGGGAGATGGAGGCCGTCCATTCTCCATGGCTTGATTCGAGCTCACCTAAACTCGGATTAGGCATAGATTCATCCCACACCATCAAGAGGTGTAGGAAAGAACATCCAACGGCTAGGATATAATGGGATTACAATTCCCTTCACAAAAGACCAAGAAATTTTCAACTTAGGATCAGTTTTGAGTCATACTTCACCAGAGGCTATCACTGGTGGTTCCAACGAAGGGGGTAGCTTAGTAGTGGAGACAAGCTGTTGAAAGTTCCAAGCCACAATTTGAAGTGGATGTATGGGTTGACCAAGCTCCCCTTTAATGGCTTGCAACTTTGATCAAAATCCCCCTTCCCGAGGCTTGGATGCTTGAGAAACACTTTGGGTGAGGTCGACTTGCTTCCTTGATGGTGCTTGCAAAGTGGATTTGGATTTGGTGGAGAATTGAGCAAGTTTGAATTTCACCTCACCTCCCTTGTTTCGACGTTGAAGGAAACTGAGAAGGAGAAATTCAATAGAACTTGGGAATGCTTAGAAAAACTTGGAGAAGATTTCTTAGAGTTCCTAAGGCTCTATCAATCAGAGTGTGTGCATTGAGTGGGAATGAGGGGGAGTATATTTCCCCACTTACTGGATCACTGAGAGCCATCTTGCTATTTTCCTTCAATTGCTTGAATTTAATGGGTTGTTTTTTCTGTTAGGGACTCCATGTGCTTCCATTTTGGTAGAGGAGTGGAGGAGGGTGCACATGTGCTAGTGTGAGGAGGTGATCCAAGTGGAGAATTTCCATTGGAGGGGGTTGGTTTGGCTTTGGGTTGGGTCATGGCTGACCCAAAACCCATTGGTTCATGTTCAGCACCCTTCTTGGTGTCCATGTGGTCCACTAGGAGGATGCCAAGTAGCCATGAGAAGTAATTGGCCAAATTCCAAATGAATTTGGCCATAGGTTACCCCTTGACCCAAGAGTAAAATGGTCATTTGGCCTTGATTTTTATTTAGGAAGATTTGAGATGTATAAAAATAGGTTGGGCCAAATTTCAAAGAATTTGGAGTTGATTTGATAAGATTTGTTAAGTTGACCCATTTAGGTCATAATGGGTCAACTTGGGTCAATTGACAATTGGTCAAATTGGGTCAAACCATTAGGTCAAGTTCAAATAAGCATTTGTAACTTATGGATGTCATTGGTTTGTTTCAATTTGATTTAGAATTGACTTTGGTTCATTGAGTTCATTTAGGTTAAATGGGTCAAGTTGACCAATTTGACCCATTTGATCCAATTGGATTTGGTCATGGGTTGACTTAGGATTATTTGAAATATTTTGCAAGTTTTGATTTCAATCAATTTTGGTCTGGTTTAGTATCAAGATGATTTGACCTTTTAAGTCAAGTTGGGTTCATTATCAATTGGGCTAGGTTTAGTTGGCCAATTGAAGCTTTGGCCAAGTTCAACAAGTGATTTAGAATGAATTTGACCCATTGGTTGCAATAAATTTGGCTTAGATCAAGATTTGATCAATTTTGACTTTTAGGTCAACTTGGGTCAACTTAGGTCAAGTGGCCAATAGGTTTAGCTCAATTTATGGCATGGTCATGTTCAATCATTGATTATGAATTGGTTTAGATCAGTGGTTTCAATCAATTTAGTTTGTGGTGGATTTGACTAGTTGAGGTTTCATTTAGGCTAAGTGTTGACTTGGTCAAAGGCTAAGTTTGACTTGGTTTGACCTAATTTGAGTGATTGATCATCCTAGGATGATTTTGCTTATAATGTGAGGCTTAGATGGGCTTAATTAAATCCAATTTGGGTTGAAGGTGCTAGGGTCACTTTGGGTCAAGGAGCCTAAGTGGGTCAATTGGCTTTGATCAAGGCTTGATTCAAGTTTGGTTGAACTCACATATGGACTTATGATTGAAATATAAATCCATTTGAAGTGATTTGGAGTCAAATGGGTTTTGATTCATTTGACAATTTCAAGTTAAAATGGTGAACAAGGGTTTGACTTGGGTTAGATTTTGATTTGATGATTGAAGTTTATGTTTATATTTAGTTTGTGATTGAAGGAATGATTGTTTGAAGAGGGAATCCAAAGGTTTGGATTGATTTGAGAATGATTTTGTTAAGTTCAAGAATTTGACTTGAAAGAGCATAAGTTAGATTTTGGTTAGATTTGGATTTGAGTTTTGAATTTAGTTTTGTTATTTGAATTTATATTTCATTTATATTTAAGAATATAAATGAGAATATAAATGGGTTATGAAAATATCTTTTGAGTTTGGAGATGATTTGATTTGCTAAGTCCCCAAGATGAAATCAAAGGCTTAGGAAAGATTTTGGATTTAAAATTGATCATGGATTTCAATCATTTGGAATTGATTCATGATTTGGATTTTGAATTTGATTTCAATTTGAAAAAAAAATCAACCGAGTTGGAATTAATTTGAGTTTGAAGTTGATTTGAATTTGAAGTTGGTTTGAATTTGAAGTTGATTTGAATTTGAAGTTGATTTGAATTTGAAGTTGATTTGAAAGAAGGAATTGAGTATTTGGTTCAAGGGTAGGAATATTTTTCTAATACCCTTAAGGCATAACATATTCCTATGTCTAACTTCTAAATCTCTAGATTAGGTTAAGTGTTCACCTAATCACTAGAAGTATCTTAAGACTAAGGAACTCTTAATGTCTAGATGAGTCCTATGTCTAAGATGAAGAAGTTGAAAGCTCACTCCAAAAGTGAGGCCAACATAGTATTTTTTTAAAATCAAAAGATGTAATCATTTGATTAAATTTCTTATACCATTGACAGGATGCTTTCTTTAAATCGTAGATGGATTTTTTTTTTTTTAATTTGCATACGAGATATTTTAAATTAGAAGATTAAAAATTTTCTAGTTACACCATATATATAATTTTTAAAATGACATCATTGAAAAATGCAGTTTTTACATTCATTTAATGTAATTCTAAATCATAATGAGCTAATAGTGACAAAATAATTCTAAAAGAATCTTTTAAAAAAAGAAAAAAAATCTTTTATAATCAATGCCATTTTTTTGAGTGAAACTTTTGATGAGACGTGATTTATATCTTTTAACTTTGTCTTTTGAATATTGTTTAATTTTAAAACCCATTTACAACCCATCAATTTTTGATTTAGATAATTTGATAAGGTCCTAAACATCATTATCTTTCATTGATTTCATCTCATTCTCTATAGCTTCTATCCTTTATAGGAGTTGAACTTTGTTGGACTTGACTAAAAGAGATTATATCATTTTTCAATCTAATGTTAAACTCATGTTCTTGGAGATACATAACATAATCATCTGAAATTGTTGATCTCCTCTCTATAGAGGATTTTCTTAATGACACTTGAGGTTGTTGTGACTCCTCAATACGAGTGGGAGTTAACTCAAATATATTTTGATTATCTATATTTACAACATGAATAATATCAAGTAAAATTTTCTAATTGTTTAATCATTTCCTATTGTAATTGTATTTAGATATCGTTCTCTTCAAATATAAAATTCTTAAGTTTATTGCTCCCATCATATTCAACAACCTCAATAAATTTAGCATTGTTTATCTTAAAAAGGATTTATTTAAAAATCATAAAACTTAAAATCATTCGACTTTTTTTAATATCCATCAAAATAATAGCTAACTTTCTTGAGTCTAATTTTCTCTCATTAAGCTTATATGACTTAGCTTGATCTAGACAAACCTAGATGTGAAGATGATTAATACCAAGCCTAAACTATAATTCATATGAGGTTTTAGCTACTACTTTACTTAGAACTCTATTAAGGATGTAAACTATAATATTTTAGACTTCTTTTCAAAGTGATTCAGATAAAAAAGAATGATTTATCATATTTCTAACCATATCCAATATGGTCTGATTACACCTCTTAGTTATACCATTTTGACCTAGAGTTCCTAGTATGGTATATTAAAGAATGATGAGACATTCTGCTAAATATTTCGCAAAAGGGTTTGAACATTGTTCATCTGATTCATTATATCTACCATAGTATTCACTACGAAGATTTGATAGTTTTTATTTTCCTACTAAGATTTTCAAATGTAGCCTTAAAAACTTTAAATACATCCAATGATTGTTACTTCTCATATATCAAGTTTAAATACATAAAATGAGAATAATAATCTATGGAAGTAATAAAATATTATTGACCATTCCGAGTAGTTGTAAGGAAGGACCATAAATATATTAGTATGAATTAATTCTAAGACGCTTAAACTTCTATTGCCACCAAATTTTTTAATATTTATTTATTTTCCCTCGATGGGTTCAATATAGACTTTATCATCTAAAAAATCAAGAGAATCAAGAATTCTATCAGACATAAATATTTTAATTCTTTGTTTAGAAATATATCCTAAACGCTTAAGCCATAACATATATGAATTTTATTCATTAATTTTTTGCTTTATACTAAAATAACTTGCATGCAATTTTTCATTAATCTGCGTAAATATTTAATTTATATAGATTATCAACTAAGGAACCCGTATAATAATATTTAAATACTGAAAAAGATTAATTTTTTATTTTTAAATGAACTAAAATAACCATCTTTTTAAATAAGAAATAAAATTAGATGTTGTCTAAATAATGATACATAAAATGTCTCATTTAAATCCAAAATAAATTTAAATTCTAAACATAATCTATATAAGAATATCGCTTAAGAGTAGCATTATTTTCATTTTTTTATATAAATAAATCTTTCAACATCTTCTTAGACAACCCTACATAGTCACACTTATGTGAGTTACACTTATATATATTTGCCAAGTGTGATGTGCTACTGAGGATAAATTAACATCAGAATAAGCAAAGTTGAGAAATTTACTCTTTATTTTGAGTAAATTAGCATATTTGGGATAATCGTTTTTCACATGATCAGCCTTTTGCAAATGAAATAAGTGATAGTGATATCTTATTTATGTTGTACCTTAAGCTTTAAAGTCCCTTTATCTGTAACTCCTTTACTTTTATAAATTCTTTTCTTTTAGCAATAATGCCAGATAAAAAAAAATAACTAAATGAGCACTTTCTATCTTATATTGTTTCAATCTTTTTTTCTCTTGAACACACACAACAATAAACTCATTGAGAGTCTATTTTTCTTTCGAGTATTATAAAAGATTAAATTGTAAAATAGAGATTAAAATTAAGTGCATAAGAACGTCATCAAACATCTCTAATTTTAGTGCTCTCAATTTAATAACAAAATTAGACATCTCTATAATATACTTCATTGCATTTTCATTGCCTTTATAATGCATTGAAATATGCTTATTAAGAACAGTACTCACTTCGACCTTTTAGAACTAATGAAATGATCTCTTATTTAGTTTAGAAACTTTTTAACACATTTATCATCAAACATTTCACTTCTTATGATTTCTTAAATATAATCCTTCATGATCATAGAATTCATGCAGTTAGAACGCTCTCATTTTTAAAAATTAGCTATTTGTTCAATAGTACTTTCAATTATGATGGATGTTTAGTCCGGATAACATAGTCATGATCTATATACCCAAGAATTATGGTAATATATTTTTCTATTTCTTAAAGTTTGTGTCATTAAGTATTGAAATGTTATTCAAATTGATACACATTGAAGAAACATTAACTAAAATAACAAAAAATATTCACAATTAATAACATTATCATTTTCTTATGCATATATAATATAAATAAAATATCAATTATATATATGCTTGAAATGACATTTAATAAGATGGATTCATATAAGATACCTAATATAACATTACAATTTAGTCATAGAAATAATAATTTGTACATGATACACTTAAAATTAGAGTCAATAGATACGATAATAATTTCGCTAATAATATGTATTTATTTGGATCGACATATTACATGCATTAATATAAAATTATCATATATTTATCGCATAGAATCCAACTAAAAATATTTTTCCTTAGATAATATTCATATATTTTAAAATTAAATAAATTAATATAATAGAGGTGACTTTAGTGACATATTATTTCAATTTCAATTATTTTGGAATAATGAATATCAATAGAAATAGAAAAAATAATTAAACTTAGATCTCTAGAGACAAATTTCACATCATATATGCATATATATTGTTCATATATAGAATGTTATAATCACTTGAAAATAGGCTTCCTTAAATTTAAATTACAAGGCCTATCAATTATATTTAATCAATATTATATGAATATCATTTAATTCATTTATAGTAAACATGACTTAACTTGTATTCGGAGGATTAAATTGAATAATTAAAACACTCCTAAATGATTACCGTTTTTAATATGATAATTTTTTTTTAACAAGCCATTGGAACTAATTGCATATAAAGCAAACCATGTAAGGTTGAAATTAATATTAACTGAAGTCAATTGTTTTCGGATGAATATGTGACCGATTAATATTTATTAGATGAAATGATTGATCATCTTCATTTTTGAGTAAATAATTGCCTGATTAAAAATAAATATTAGACTGAGGATAATGATACTATTTATAGCATTTCATTTTATTTCAGTCTATTATAAAAATAAAATAAAATATTTAGTCTATTATAAAAATAAAATATTCCATACAAATTTAATAAGTGTGTCAAAACCTAAAAAAATTAATTTTTTATTAATCATAAATTAATAGGTTTAAGAATAAGATAATATTTAATATATATATATATATATATATATATATATATATATATATATATATATATATATATATATATATATATATATATATATATATGAGCTCATATCTAAAATTTCCAACAATATGAAAATTAAATCAGAAATGAAAAAAAAAAATAGGGCTTAGCCCAAATAAAATAATTTACTACATTAATTAAGTTTACAAAATTCTTTTCATTTCCATAATTAGAGAAGGCGGTGTTACAATGCACAAATCTTTCTTCAATAAATGTGCTCAAGAAAATACCTATCAAAACACATCAACTACTGAGATAATAAATATTTTATTGCATAGGTGAATGTTGCAATACAACCTAACAAATATTTAGCTGTATATTTTAAAGTGAAGTGATTAGAATCAAATGTGACACATAAATGATACCACAACTATTAAATATATATCATTTAACTGCCAAGCATATCATCAAAATAATAATAATAATAATAATAATAATAATAATAATAATAATAATAATAATAAGTGCATCCATGTTGCAACATTATCTGTCGCAATAAACCCCTATAAGTAAACACTTAAATGTTATTTTATACTTTGTTTAAAGGCATTTTAATGTTACTCATTCAGTGAAAATTTTATTAAAAAAAGTATTTATTGGAAGAATATATGATACTACATTTACACTTATGTGTAGCAAAATCCGATCATGAAGCTTTTAAATATTCTTTTATTTCTTTTTGATGTGATTCATTTAACAATTATTGTATATATCTTGATTTCAAATGAATTAGAATTAATCTTTATAATAATTAATAATAAAATATACATAATCACTCTTTCATATGAAAAACTTTTAAGTTTCAACATTTTTCACAAAATAGAATTACTTTTTTGTGTCAATAAAGTACAATTTTATTATATAAATAATAATTATAATCTGGTTGAATCTTTCAATATCTAAAGAAGACTACATCTAGATTAGTATGCACTTAATCAATAATGAATTAAGAATATTTCTAAATGTAATGTTTTAAGAAAATAAAATGTACTTAGAGAGTTCTGCTTACATCAATTGCCAAGAGAGAGAGAGAGAGAGAGAGAGAGAGAGAGAGAGAGAATAATTATAAGTTATAAGAAAGTAGAGTTGAATTTTAGCTTATACTAAGGATGCTTTGCTAAGGAAGCTTCATGTTGGTAGATGATGCGCTTGTTAGTAAGTCTAAAGTTTGGTTTGCATTTGGAATGCAGTTAAAGGAATGCGTGTAAAATGAATCTGTAAAATGATTACTTTATAATTATTTGGTTGAGAGCTTTACAAATTCATGACTATGTTTTTTGGTTTGGTTGACAAAATGTAATGTAAAGTAAAGGTTTTGATATCTATGAGGGCGGCAAAATCTGTGCGGCAAAAGTAGCCGCGATCACTTACATTGGCGTGTGTTCAATTAGCCCAATCGGCTAATTACAAATACACGCAAACTAGTTTTTCTGGTGTATTTAAAATGCATTGTATTACACTGGAATTTTACTTTACTTGCAACCAAATACTTGAAATGTTCAAAAGCGCATTTGGAATCCGTGAGGAATAAGCTAACTCGGCCGCCACTGCCAGAAGAGAGGATGCAAGCGTATCCGAATGATTGGGCGAAAGCGTCAGGTGGCTGCAAGTCGCCGTCAAATCCTGTGGCTCAACCACAAAGGTGGAAACTACCGTCGAGTACCAGGGCAGAGGGAATTTCCGGTGGAGCGGTGAAATGCGTAGAGATCGGAAAGAACACCAACGGCGAAAGCACTCTGCTGGGCCGACACTGACACTGAGAGACGAAAGCTAGGGGAGCAAATGGGATTAGCATTCCAAATGCAGGCAACCAAACAGCCCCTTAGATGCTCTCTTACATAAATACTTTTTTTTTTTGGAACCCCATATAGGGGAATTTTATTGCTCAAACAAAAATGTTACAAGATCCTTAAAGGGGTTAAACTCTGAGACTGCCGCTCAAAGAGCTACAATCAACCTAAAGAGTAAAACCCCTATCTAAGTACAAAACTCATACAACAAAAGCAAATACAAACCTCAATAACAAAGAAACAAACCTTTGCACGCAGCAATATCTGCTACCATCCGCTTGAGTGGAGTAAAAGAGCTTTGATCCAACAAAAAGCAGGAACCTGGAATAAAAGAAGACACCTGCAAATATCTTGAATGCCAGCAAGTACCCATAAGAGAGGAAATAATTATATTTGAAAACCATAATGCGGAGAAAGCAAGAATCAATCCACTAGTTTGGGACAACCACAAACATATGCATCCTACCAGGGGTACCACACATATGCTACTACCATCCAAATCAAGAGATTTAATTGACACCCATCAGAGAAAATAAACCTGAGAGGACCGTCCATTCGAAGAAAATTATAAAGCTCACAACCTTGATATAAGCAGTAAATAAAAAGTAGTTGCTATCCACTAGATGAAACCAAATCACCTTACAACTCGTGAGCCATCAAAATATGTTTATAGATCATGGCATAACCAACATGAGAGAAAGCAAGGGTAATAATAGACAACCGACAACCTCCATGTAATAAAACCTGGGATAGTGTAAGAAATCTCCGATGAATATACAATTAGAAATTTTATTATGAGCCCTCTATACCAAAATTGCAACATGCAAGGTAGCCTCACAATCCCCAACCAAAGGGAGACAACCAACACCAAAGAAACAAACATTTCCCTCTTTTATCAATAAAAAACCGTACCAACCAATCCAGAGAATATATACTAAGACCAGGCAACAACCAGCCAAAAAGAAACAGAAACAAAAATAGAAAAGAAACAGAAAGACAAAGGTTAAAAGGCAATCATTCTTGGACCAAGAAAATAATTCCTACCCGATGGAATAAAACACCACCTCGTCACTAAGTAACCAATGATATCCATATTCCATCTAATAAAGAAAAAGATAACATCATACAAACTTTTTCCCCGTAGCCCAGAGAAAATCGATTCTATACTTGGAGTTTTTTTCTTATGTCGCCAAAGGAGTCTTAGGTAGCATTACAAAGAAGAATGGATGATAAACAACCAACGACCCACCCAAAGATGGAGGAAATTTCCTCTCCAACCATCAAAAACATCTTATTAAAACATCAAGGGACAAGTTCCTCAAAAAATCAAGTAAAAAAATATAGAGTGAATCTAGTATTATAAAATTGCAAAAAGAGATGGAAAAAAGATGGGAAATCTCCACCAATCATCACAATATCCAAGTTCCAAACATAGAAGCTTACATTTTCCTAACATAGGGGAGACCATATCTATCAAAATTCACAAAACACTTTTAATAAGGGGGGAATATTATCATTGAAAAATAATTTAACCATAGAGGACTTTGCACCCTTATTAGCCAGAAAATCTGCATAAGAATTCCCTTCTTGATGAATATGAGAGATGTGATAATCAAGGGAAGTAAGAAGCCTTCTTGTATGATTGAGAGTATAATATACTTCAGCATTATCATGAGCTCCAGATTTTAGTGAATTCAAGAGCAGTAAAGCATCAGTTTCAAGCCATATTTTTTTAAAACCTTTCTGAATGCATAGTAATATCCCATAGTGAAGGCCATAGAGTTCAGCAAAAAGAACAGAACAAGGTCTTAAAGGAATAGCAAAAGCGGCAATCATCATTCCTTTAAAATCTCTTAAGATACCCCCACATCCATAGAAACCATTAGCAACCGAACCATCCGTGTTCAAATTAGTAGTATGGTTTTGAGGTTTAGTCCAATAAATAGTCTTACAAATATAATCAAATTCAGTCGACAGTAGAGAAATCCCAAGATAATGAGACAATCCTTTAACATCTTTCATACTCGGCGGCTGGAGAAGTTTAGCTTTGTAAAGGGAGGAAATTTTATCTTTAGCTTTAGCAATGATGCATTGAAAATTCATGGGAATGTCATTATGTTTAGCTTCATTTCTTTCCATCCGGATATACCACAATAGAGTAGCAAGCACACATTTGACATGACCTTTCAGGGCATAGGATAGGAAGTTATTAAATAGATTTATGATAGAAAGGGATCCATCAAATAGTAAAGTGTTCAACAAACTATCATACCAGTGCCATACTTTAGCAGGGAAAGTTTCTATGTGGAAACAACATTGACACTTAGAAGGGAGATGGAATCCTTTTTTCTGTAGAATGGCATCCACAGGAATATATTGTTTAAGAATATGCCAAGTGAGAACCGAAAAGGAGGTTGGAATAACGTTACACCAGATTTTGGAAAATATTGGAGAGTCTTGATTGTTAGATCTAATAGTCTGCCATACATCCTTAAAACAAAGTCTCTAGTAGCCGATTTGTTGAATAGAATTTGATCCATTTTATTAGTTGTAGGGATGATATTCAGAACTTTTTTGATGATAGTATTAGGGACATAAGGTTCCTAGTTGAGCAATATTCTAAGAGTTTTGAGTAATGAAATAACTTACTTTAATCCTTTCGATCGAATGGGTGTTAAGTAGTGCATCTATAGAACCCTCACCCAGCAAATTATCTTGCCAAAAAAAGGATGAACCAGAATTAACACCCCATGATATAAGCTCTTCAGCCTCCCACTTAATGTTACAAAGTCTTTTCCACCCAGGAGAGTCTCCCATTTTGAAGTTGCAAATTAATGGATGTTTACCCAAGATTTAAAAGCATAAAATTTGACCATAAGTCGTAATTACTTCTAAGGTTCCACCACATTTTATGTAAAAAACATTTGATGAACTCTTGTAAGTTTTACAACCTGTGCCACCTTCATTCAAAGGGCCACAACACTTGTCCCAATAGCCCAGGTGTTTTCTTAGATGATGAGTTTGATCCCGGAAGAATTTATTAAAAATCTAGTTTATCTTATTAATAAATGTATGTGGACAATAGTGGGAAAGTAGAAGGAGAGAATACTTTTGATGAGGACTAATCTGGCTCCAAAGAAAGAAAGAAGGTGGAATTCCCATGAGGAGATTTTCTTATAGATTTTTTGAATTACTTCATCAAAAGGAAATATATTTTCGCACTAATATAAAGGGGGTAGATATTTAATAGGAAGAGTATATTGTTCAAAACCCGTGATATTCTTGATATTGTTAACGGAATAGGGATCGATTAATAATGAAGCCACTTTTATCGTGATTAATTTTAGAACAATTAGATTGATTTTATATTTTTTTAGGTTAGTAAATTAAATCCATTAATTACTTTACCTACACCACTTTAACATAATTAACCAAACAATTATAAGCCAACATATGATATGCAACCACATGGAATTTAAATCGCAATGCACCTAAGAAATGAAGGGGCATAAATGCACTCATATGTTGGTGAACACCCAAGACCTACCCAAGAATTAATATGCATAAGTTCTCAGAATGATTTGATTTTGAATTTTGATTAATTGAATTTATTAATGAAGTGATTAAGCCATTAATTACAACTTGATTAAATGTTTTCCAAATGGAGTGAACTTAGGGACAAGAGATTGAAAATGGAATTCTCATTCCCAAGTCTATTAACTATTTTAACGTGATTAGAAAACTTAATTAATGGATTCATCACTTTAATTTAATTAATCACTTAATTAATTAAGAGAGTGAGTAGGGGTGAATCAAGCAATTCTCCTAATTAATCCCACAATAAATTTCAAGAAAATCATGGGAGGCGAGGTCATCCCACTAATCAACTCTAGGAAGTTTGAAATTAATTAAATAATTAAGGAGCAATTAATATAATTACATTCTCAATAAAACCAAAATTGAGTGAAATCTAATGTTTATCTTAATTTTATATTATTTCCCTTTGAATTATCTTTAAAATGAACTTGAGTTTGTATTTCATGGATTTTTTTATATTTAGTTATTAATTTATGAAATTTTTGTGATTAAAGGATAATAAGAATACCTTAATTAATTAACTAATCCTGTCAGCGCCATGTGGACTTCTCACGTGGCGTGCTTTCCACGTGATGCGATGGGATTAGTTATTTATATTATCACATCTCACACCGCATCAGCTGGCAGTGCAACGTGCATTCCTCTAGGCCACCTAATCAAAGATCGGATGGCTAGGATTAATCCCGTTGTTATTAAGGGTTTAAATTAGAGATCTAGCGAGATTTAATCATGGTTGTCCATTTAAAACATACCGGATGGACTGCCCATGATTCATCCCCGCTAAGTGCGGAGATGGAGGCCCATTCTCCATGGCTTGATTCGAGCTCACCTAAACTCGGATTAGGCATAGATTCATCCCACACCATCAAGAGGTGTAGGGAAGAACATCCAACGCTAGGATCTAATGGGATTACAATTCCCTTCACAAAAGACCAAGCAATTTTCAACTTAGGATCGCTTTGAGTCATACTTCACCGTGAGGCTATCATGGTTCCAAGGGGTAGCTTATTCTAGTGGAGACGAAGCTCTGAAAGATCCAAGCCACAATTTGAAGTGGATGTATGGGTTGACCAAGCTCCCTTTAATGGCCTGCAACTTTGATCAAAATCCCCCTTCCTGAGGATTGGATGCTTGAGAAACACTTTGGGTGAGCTCGACTTGCTTCCTTGATGGTGCTTGCAAAGTGGATTTGGATTTGGTGGAGAATTGAGCAAGTTTGAATTTCACCTCACCTCCCTTGTTTTCACGTTGAAGGAAACTGAGAAGGAGAAATTCAATAGAACTTGGGAATGCTTAGAAAAACTTGGAAAAGATTTCTTAGAGTTCCTCTATCAATTTAGAGTGTGTGCATTGAGTGGGAATGAGGGGAGTATATTTCCTACTTGAATCGACTGAGAGCCATCTTGCTATTTTCCTTCAATTGCTTGGATTTAATGGGTTGTTTTGCTGTAGGGACTCCATGTGATTTTGACAGGAGTGGAGGAGGGGAAGTGCACATGTGCTAGGTCAATGGGGAGGTGATCCAAGTGGAGAATTTAGGGGTTGGTTTGGCTTTGGGTTAGGTCTGACCCAAAATCCATTGGTTCATGTTCAGCACCCTTCTTGGTGTCCATGTGGTCCACAAGGAGGATGCCAAGTGGCCAGAAGTAATGGCCAAATTCCAAATGAATTTGGCCATAGGTTTCCACCCAAGAGTAAAATGGTCATTTGGCCTTGATTTTATTTAGGAAGATTTGAGATGTATAAAAATAGGTTGGGCCAAATTTCAAAAAAATTTGGAGTTGATTTGATATGATTTGGCTTAAGTTGACCCATTTAGGTCAAAATGGGTCAACTTGGGTCAATTTGACCAATTGGTCAAATTGGGTCAAACCATGGTTTAGGTCAAGTTCGAATGATCATTTGTAACTTATGGATGTCATTGGTTTTTTCAATTTGATTTAGAATTGACTTTGGTTCATTGAGTTCATTTAGGTTAAATGGGTCAAGTTGACCAATTTGACCCATTTGATCCAATTGGATTTGGTCATGGGTTGACATAGGATTATTTGAAATATTTTGCAAGTTTTGATTTCAATCAATTTTGGTGCAGTTTAGTATCAAGATGATTTGACCTTTTAAGTCAAGTTGGGTTCATTATCAATTGGGCTAGGTTGGATTTAGTTGGACAATTGAAGCTTTGGTCAAGTTCAACAAGTGATTTAGAATGAATTTGACCCATTGGTTGTAATAAATTTGGCTTAGATCAAGATTTGACCAATTTTGACTTTTTGGTCAACTTGGGTCAACTTAGGTCAAGTGGCCAATTAGGCTAGGTTTAGCTCAATTTATGGCATGGTCATGTTCAATCATTGATTATGAATTGGTTTAGACTGGTTTCAATCAATTTAGTGGTGGATTTGGCTAGTTGAGGTTTCATTTAGGCTAAGTGTTGACTTGGTCAAAGGCTAAGTTTGACTTGGTTTGACCCAATTTGAGTGATTGATCATCCTAGGATGATTGTTGCTTATAATGTGCTTAGATGGGCTTAGTTAAATCCAATTTGGGTTGAAGGTGCTTTAGGTCACTTTGGGTCAAGTGAGCCTAAGTGGGTCAATTGGCTTGATCAAGGCTTGATTCAAGTTTGGTTGAACTCACATATGGACTTATGATTGAAATATAAATCCAATTGGAAGTGATTTGGAGTCAAATGGGTTTTGATTCATTTGACAATTTTAAGTTAAAAGGGTGAACAAGGGTTTGACTTGGGTTAGTTTTATTTTGATTTGATGATTGAAGTTTATGTTTATATTTAGTTTGTGATTGAAAGAATGATTGTTTGAAGAGGGAATCCAAAGGTTTGGATTTATTTGATAATGATTTTGTTAAGTTCAAGAATTTGACTTGAGCATAAGTTAGATTTTGGTTAGATTTGGATTTGAGTTTTGAATTTAGTTTTGGTTATTTGAATTTATATTTCATTTATATTTAAGAATATAAATGAGAATATAAATGGGTTATGAAAATATCTTCTAAGTTTGGAGTGATTTGGATTTGATTTGAGCTATGTCCCCAAGATGAAATCAAAGGCTTAGGAAAGATTTAGGATTTAAAATTGATCATGGATTTCAATCATTTGGAATTGATTCATGATTTGGATTTTGAATTTGATTTCAATTTGAAAAAAAAATCAATTGAGTTGGAATTAATTTGAGTTTGAAGTTGATTTGAATTTGAAGTTTGTTTGAATTTGAAGTTGATTTGAATTTGAAGTTGATTTGAATTTGAAGTTATTTGAAAGAAGGAATTGAGTATATGGTTCAAGCTACAGGGTAGGAATATTTTTCTAATACCCTTAAGGCATAACATATTCCTATGTCTAACTCTTCTAAATCTCTAGGATTAGGTTAAGCGTTCACCTAATCACTAGAAGTATCTTAAGACTAAGGAACTCTTAATGTCTAGATGAGTCTTATGTCTAAGATGAAGAAGTTGAAAGCTCACTCCAAAAGTGAGGCCAACATAGTATTTTTTTTAAAATCAAAAGATGTAATCATTTGATTAAATTTCTTATACCATTGACAGGATGCTTTCTTTAAATCGTAGATGGATTTTTTTTTAATCGCACAGATATTTTAAATTAGAAGATTGAAAATTTTCTAGTTACACCATATATATAATTTTTAAAATGACATCACTAAAAAATGCAGTTTTTACATTCATTTAATGTAATTCTAAATCATAATTAGCTAATAGTGACAAAATAATTCTAAATGAATCTTTAAAAAAACTGAAGAAAAAATCTTTTTATAATCAATGCCATTTTTTTGAGTGAAACTTTTGACGACTAGACGTGTTTTATATCTTTTAACGTTGTCTTTTGAATATTGTTTAATTTTAAAAACCCATTTACAACCCATCAATTTTGTTGATTTAGATAATTTGATAAGATCCTAAACATCATTATCTTTTATTGATTTCATCTCATTCTCTATAGCTTCTATCCTTTTATAGGAGTTGAACTTTGTTGGACTTGACTAAAGAGATTATATCATTTTCCAATCTAATGTTAAACTCATGTTCTTGGAGATACACAACATAATCATCTGAAATTGTTGATCTCCTCTCTATAGAGGATTTTCTTAATGAAACTTCAGTTTGAGGTTGTTGTGACTCAATATGAGTGGGAGTTAACTCAAATATATTTTGATTATCTATATTTACAACATGAATAATATCAAGTAAAATTTTCTAATTGTTTAATCATTTCCTATTGTAATTGTATTTAGAGTCATATCGCTTCTTCAAATATAAAATTCTTAAGTTTATTGCTCCTATCATATTCAACAACCTCAATAAATTTAGCATTGTTCATCTTAAAAAGGGTTTATTTAAAAATCATAAAACATAAAATCATTCGCCTTTTTTTAATATCCATCAAAATAATAGCTAACTTTCTTGAGTCTAATTTTCTCTCATTAAGCTTATATGACTTAGCTTGATCTAGACAAACCTAGATGTGAAGATGATTAATACCAAGCCTAATCCATAATTCATATGAGGTTTTAACTACTACTTTACTTGGAACTCTATTAAGGATGTAAACTATAATATTTTAGACTTCTTTCCAAAGTGAATTCGATAAAAAAGAATGATTTATTATATTTCTAACCATATCCAATATGGTCTGATTTCACCTCTTAGTTATACCATTTTGACCTAGAGTTCCTAGTATGGTATATTAAGGAATGATGAGACATTCTTCTAAATATTTCGCAAAAGGGTTTGAACATTGTTCATCTGATTCATTATATCTACCATAGTATTCACTACGGTAAGATTTGATAGTTTTTATTTTCCTACTAAGCTGATTTTCAAATGTAGCCTTAAAAACTTTAAATACATCCAATGATTGTTACTTCTCATATAACAAGTATAAATGCATAAAATGAGAATAATAATCTATGGAAGTAATAAAATATTATTGACCATTCCGAGTAGTTGTAAGGAAGGACCATAAATATATTAGTATGAATTAAGAGACTCTTAAACTCCTATTGCCACCAATTTTTTAATATTTATTTATTTTCCCTCGATGGGTTCAATATAGACTTTATCATCTAAAAAATCAAGAGAATCAAGAATTCTATACATAAATATTTTAATTCTTTGTTTAGAAATATATCCTAAACGCTTAAGCCATAACATATATGAATTTTATTCATTAATTTTTGCTTTATACTAAAATAACTTGCATGCAATTTTCATTAATCTGAAGCATAAATATTTAATTTATATAGATTATCAACTAAGGAACCCAGATAATAATATTTAAATACTGAAAAGATTAATTTTTTATTTTTAAATAAACTAAAATAACCATCTTTTTTAAATAAGAAATTAAAATTAGATGTTGTCTAAATAATGATACATAAAATGTCTCATTTAAATCAAAATAAATTTAAATTCTAAATATAATCTATATAAGAATATTGCTTTAAGTGTAGCATTATTTTCATTTTTTTATATAAATAAATCTTTCAACATCAGACTTCTTAGACAACCCCACATAGTCACACTTATGTGCCAAGTGTGATTTGCTACTGAGGATAAATTAACATTAGAATAAGCAAAGTTGAGAAGTTTACACTTTATTTTGAGTTAGCATATTTGGGATAATCGTTTTTCACATGATCAGCCTTTTTGAAAATGAAATAAGTGATAGTGTTATCTTATTTATGTTGTACCTTAAGCTTTAAAGTCCCTTTATCTGTAACTCCTTTACTTTTATAAATTCTTTTCTTTTAGCAATAATGCCACGATAAAAAAATAACTAAATGAGCACTTTCTATCTTATATTGTTTCAATCTTTTTTCTCTTGAACACACACAACAATAAACTCATTGAGAGTCTATTTTTCTTTCGAGTATTATAAAAGATTAAATTATGTAATTATAGATCAAAATTAAGTGCATAAGAACGTCATCAAACATCTCTAATTTTAGTGCTCTCAATTTAATAACAAAATTAGACATCTCTATAATATACTTCATTGCATTTTCATTGCCTTTATAATGCATTGAAATATGCTTATTAATAACAATACTCACTTCGACCTTTTAGAACTAATGAAATGATCTCTTATTTAGTTTAGAAACTTTTTAGCATATTTATCATCAAACATTTCACTTCTTATGATTTCTTAAATATAATCCTTCATGATCATAGAATTCATGTAGAATGCTCTCATTTTAAAAATTAGCTATTTGTTCAATAGTACTTTCGCAATTATATGAGATGGATGTTTAGTCCGATAACATAGTCATGATCTATATACCCAAGAATTATGGTATTATATTTTTCTATTTCTTAAAGTTTGTGTCGTTAAGTATTGAAATGTTATTCAAATTGATACACATTGAAGAAACATTAACTAAAATTACAAAAAAATTCACAATTAATAACATTATCATTTTCTTATGCATATATAATATAAATAAAATATCAATTATATATATGCTTGAAATGACATTTAATAAGATGGATTCATATAAGATACCTAATATAACATTACAATTTAATCATTCGATAGAAATAATAATTTGTACATGATACCCTTAAAATTAGAGTCAATATATATTGATAATAATTCTGCTAATAATATGTATTTATTTGGATCGATATTACATGCATGATTAATATAAAATTATCATATATTTATTACTGCATAGAATCCAACTAAAAAATATTTTTCCTTAGATAATAATCATATATTTTAAAATTAAATAAATTAATATAATAGAGGTGACTTTAGTGACATATTATTTCAATTTCAATTATTTTGGAATAATGAATATCAATAGAAATAGAAAAAATAATTAAACTTAGATCTCTAGAGACAAATTTCACATCATATATGCATATATACTGTTCATACATTAACTAATATTAAACTTATTTATATTATATGCATAAATAAATACATATACATATAATATTCTTAGAAGTTAAATAATTTAAAAAATAAAATAAAATATAGAATGTTATAATCACTTGAAAATGGGCTTTCTTAAATTTAAATTACAAGGCCCATCAATTAGATTTAATCAATATTATATGAATATCATTTAATTCATTTATAGTAAACATGACTTAACTTGTATTCGGAGGATTAAATTGAATAATTAAAACACTCCTAAATGATTACCGTTGCTTTAATATGATAATTTTTTTTTTAACAAGCCATTAGAACTAATTGCATATAAAGCAAAGCATGTATGGTTGAAATTAATATTAACTGAAGTCAATTGTTTTCGGATAAATATGTGATCGATTAATATTTATTAGATGAAATGACTGATCATCTTCATTTTTGAGTAAATAATTGCCTGATTAAAAATAAATATTAGACTGAGGATAATGATACTATTTATTGCATTTCATTTTATTTCAGTCTATTATAAAAATAAAATTAAATATTTAGTCTATTATAAAAATAAAATATTCCATACAAATTTAATAAGTGCGTCAAAAACCTAAAAAAAATTAATATTTTTATTAATCATAAATTAATTGGTTTAAAAATAAGATAGTATTTAATATATATATATATATATATATATATATATATATATATATATATATATATATGAGCTCATATCTAAAATTTCCAACAATATGAAAATTAAATCAAAAATGAAAAAAAAAATTTAGGGCTTAGCCCAAATAAAATAATTTACTACATTAATTAAGTTTACAAAATTCTTTTCGTTTCCATAATTAGAGAAGGCTGTGTTACAATGCACAAATCTTTCTTCAATAAATGTGCTCAAGAAAATACCTATCAAAACACATCAACTACTGAGATAATAAATATTTTTATTTCATAGGTCAATGTTGCAATACAACCTAACAAATATTTAGTATATTTTAAAGTGAAGTGATTAGAATCAAATGTGACACATAAATGATACCACAACTATTAAATATATATCGTTTAACTGCCAAGCATATCATCAAAATAATAATAATAATAATAATAATAATAATAATAATAATAATAATAATAATAATAATAATAATAATAATAATAATAATAAGTGCATCCATGTTGCAACATTATCTGTCGCAATAAACCCCTATAAGTAAACACTTAAATGTTATTTTATACTTTGTCTAAAGGCATTTTAATGTTACTCATTCAGTGAAAATTTTATTAAAAAAAGTATTTATTGGAAGAATATATGATACTACATTTACACTTATGTGTAGCAAAAATCCCGATCATGAAGCTTTTAAATATTCTTTTATTTCTTATTTGATGTGATTCATTTAACAATTATTGTATATATCTTGATTTCAAATGAATTAGAATTAATCTTTATAATAATTAATAATAAAAATATACATAATCACTCTTTCATATGAAAAACTTTTTAAGTTTCAACATTTTTCACAAAATAGAATTACTTTTTTGTGTCAATAAAGTACAATTTTATTATATAAATAATAATTATATTCAGTTGAATCTTTCAATATCTAAAGAAAACTACATCTAGATTAGTATGCACTTAATCAATAATGAATTAAGAATATTTCTAAATGTAATGTTTTAAGAAAATAAAATGTACTTAGAGAGTTCTGCTTACATCAATTGCCACAGAGAGAGAGAGAGAGAGAGAGAGAGAGAGAGAGAGAGAGAGAGATTATAAGTTATAAGAAAGTAGAGTTGAATTTTAGCTTATACTAAGGATGCTTTGCTAAGGAAGCTTCATGTTGGTAGATGATGTGCTTTGTTAGTAAGTCTAAGGGTAGTACTGCATTTGGAATGCAGTGTAAAAGGAATGCAGTGTAAAATGATTTCAGTGTAAAATGATTATTTTATAATTATTTAGTTGAGAGCTTTACAAATTCATGACTATATTTTTTTGGTTTGGTTGACAAAATGTAATGTAAAGTAAACTGAAGGTTTTGACATCGGCATCTACGGAGGTGGCTCTACGCCCGGATGAAAGAATATGGCTGCATGCGGTAGTCACGCGATCACTTACATTGGTGTTTGGAATTAGCCCAAATCTGGCGAATTACAAATACACGCAAACTAGTTTTTCTGGTGTATTTAAAATGCATTATATTACACTGGAATTTTACTTTACTTGCAACCAAATACTTGAAATGTTCAAAAGCGTGTGCATTCCAAATGTAGGCAACCAAACAGCCCCTTAGATGTTCTCTTACATAAATATTTTTTTAAATGAATATACTTTTAATATAAATGTAATTAATTTTTATCAAATTTTTTATGAATATATTTATTCTTTTTTTTTGGAACCCCATATAGGGGAATTTTATTGCTAAAAAAAAATGTTACAAGATCCTTAAAGGGTTAAACTGACCGCACCAAAGAGCTACAATCAACCTAAAGAGTAAAACCCCTATCTAAGTACAAAACTCACACAACAAAAGCAAATACAACCCCAATAACAAAGAAACAAACCTTTGCAAAGAATATCTTACCATCTGAGAGAGGAGTAAAAGAGCTTTGATCCAACAAAATTAGCAAGAACTTGCAATAAAAGAAGACACCTGCAAATATTTTGAATGCCAGCAAGTACCCATAAGAGAGGAAATAATTATATTTGAAAACCATAATGCGGAGAAAGCGTGGTGGAATCAATCCACTAGTTTGGGACAACCACAAACATATGCATCCTACCAGGGGTACCACACATATGCTACTACCATCCAAATCAGGAGATTAAATTGACACCCGTCAGGGAAAACAAACCTGAGAGGACCGTCCATTCGAAGAAAATTATAAAGCTCACAACCTTGATATAAGTAGTAAATAAAAAGTAGCTATCCACTTTGGATGAAACCAAATCACCTTACAACTCAGAGCCATCAAAATATGTTTATAGATCATGGCATAACCAACATGAGAGAAAGCAAGGCGAGGTAATAATAGACAACTGACAACCTCCATGTAATAAACCCAGGATAGGCATAAGAAATCTATGATGAATATACAGTTAGAAATTTTATTATGAGCCCTCTATACCGAAATTGCAACATGCAAGGCAGCCTCACAATCCCCAACCAAAGGGAGACAACCAACACCAAAGAAACAAACATTTCCCTCTTTTATCAATAAAAAACCACACCAACCAATCCAGAGAATATATACTAAGACCAAGCAACAACCAGCCAAAAAGAAACAGAAAAAAAAATAGAAAAGAAATAAAAAGACAAAGGTTAAAAGGCAATCAGCAGTACTTCTTGGACCAAGAAAATAATTCCTACCGATGGAATAAAACACCACCTCATCACTAAGTAACCAATGATATCCATATTCCATCTAATAAAGAAAAGATAAACATACAAACTTTTTCCCGTGAGAAAAATTGATTCTATACTTGGTCACGTAGCATTTTCTTATGTCGCCCAAAGGAGTCTTAGGTAGCATTCCGCTTAGCATCAATGGATGATAAACAACCAGCCACGACCCACCCAGCATGGAGGGAATTTCCTCTCCAACCATCAAAACCATCTTATTAAAACATCAAGGGACAAGTTCCTCAAAAAACTGAGTAAAAAAAATATAGAGTGAATCTAGTATTATAAAATTGCAAAAAGAGATGGAAAAAAGATGGGAAATCTCCACCAATCAGCACAATATCTAAGTTCCAAACATAGAAGCTTACATTTTCCTAACATAGGGGAGACCATATCTATCTAAATTCACAAAAGACTCTTAATAAGTGGGGAATATTATCATTGAAAAATAATTTAACCATAGAGGACTTTGCACCAAGGGAAGTAAGAAGCCTTCTTGTATGATTGAGAGTATAATATACTTCAGCATTATCATGAGCTCCAGATTTTAGTAAATTCAAGAGTAAAGCATCAGTTCCAAGCCATATTTTTTTAAAACCTTTCAATGCATAATAATATCCCATAGTGAAGGCCATAGAGTTCAAAGAAAAAAGAACGTAACAAGGTCTTAAAGGAATAGCAAAAGCGGCAATCATCTTTCCTTTAAATTCTCTTAAGATACCCCCACATCCATAGAAACCATTAGCAACCGAACCATCCATGTTCACCTTAATAGTATGGTTTTGAGGTTTAGTCCAATAAATAGTCTTACAAATATAATCAAATTCAGTCGACAATAGAGAAATCCCAAGATAATGAGACAATCGTTTAACATCTTTCATACTCGACGGCTGAAGAAGTTTAGCTTTGTAAAGGGAGGAAATTTTATCTTTAGCTTTAGCAATGATGCATTGAAAATTCATGGGAATGTCATTATGTTTAGCTTCATTTCTTTCCATCCAGATATACCACAATAGAGTAATAGCAAGCACACATTTGACATGACCTTTCAGGGCATAGGATAGAAAGTTATTAAATAGATTTATGATAGAAAGGGATCCATCAAATAGTAAAGTGTTCAACAAACTATCATACTAGTGCCATACTTTAGCAGTGAAAGTTTCTATGTGGAAACAACATTGACACTTAGAAGGGAGATGGAATCCTTTTTTCTGTAGAATGGCATCCACAGGAATATATTATTTAAGAACGCCAAGTGAGAACCAAAAGGAGGTTGGAATAACGTTACACCATATTTTGGAAAATATTGGAGAGTCTTGATTGTTAGATCTAATAGTCTGCCATACATCCTTAAAAACAAAGTCTCCAGTAGCCAATTTGTTGAATAGAATTTGATCCATTTTATTAGTTGTAGGGATGATATTCAAAACTTTTTTGATGATAGTATTAGGGACATAGGCTCCTAGTTGAGCAATATTCAAAGAGTTTTGAGTAATGAAATAACTTACTTTAATCCTTTCGATCAAATGGGTGTTAAGTAGTGCATCTATAGAACCCTCACCCAACCAATTATCTTGCCAAAAAAAGGATGAACCAGAATTAACACCCCATGATATAAGCCTCCACTTAATGTTACAAAGTCTCTTCCACCCGTGAGAGTCTCCCATTTTGAAGCGCAAATTAATGGATGTTTACCCATGATTTAAAAAAGCATAAAATTTGACTATAAGTCGTAATTACTTCTAAGGTTCCACCACATTTTATGTGAAAACATTTGATGAACTCTTGTAAAGTTTTACAACCCAGCCACCTTCATTCAAAGGGCCACAACACTTGTCCCACTAGCCCGTGTGTTTTCTTAGATGTTGAGTTTGATCCCTAGAAGAATTTATTTAAAATTTGGTTTATCTTATTAATAATAGGGACAATAGTGGAAAGCAGATAGAAGGGTAAGGAGCAGAGAATACTTTTGATGAGGACTAATCTGGCTCCAAAAGAAAGAAGGTGGAATTCCCATGAGGAGATTTTCTTATAGATTTTTTGAATTACTTCATCAAAAGGAAATATATTTTAGCAATATAAAGGGTACCCAGATATTTAATAAGAAGAGTATATTGTTCAAAACCCGTGATATTCTTGATATTGTTAATCCTGGGAATAGGGATCGAGTTATTAGTAATGAAGCCACTTTTATCAGGATTAATTTTAAGGCCACTCTCCCTCCCAAAATGAATAAGAAATTTATACAATTTCTTAATGTAATAGGTGGACCCATTGCAGAAGATAATGAAATCATCCGTAAAGCAAAGGTGAGAAATAGGAAAACCACTTAGTAGCACATGTTGGGCATTCGAGAAACATAAGTTTAAGGTTACGAAAGATATTCCACAACAATAATGAAAAGGGTCGGGAAAGGGATCCCCCTGGCTGATACCATGCGATGATCCAAAGAAGCCATAGATCTTACCATTAATAAGTAAGGAAAACCTAGAATTTTCAATATCATTCTTAATTAAATTAATGAAGGAGTCGGAGAAGCCAAATAAAGATAAAATTTTGTAGATAAATGACCAACTAATGTTATCATATGCTTTCGATATGTCTAATTTAAGGACTAGATTCCCACATCGAACTTTAGTGTTTAAATCATGGACAATTTCTTGAGCCAATAATACATTATCAGAAATAGAACGACCTATAACAAAGCTAGTTTGATTAGGAGAAATGATTTTGGGAAGTAGCATACCCAATCTTTTAGCAAGGATCTTGGATATGAGCTTATTGAAGAATGTGCAAAGACTTATGGGCCTAAATTGATCCCAATGTTCAGGGTTTTCGATTTTAGGAATTAGTACAGTGGAAGTACTAGAGAAGAATTTGGGGAGGGTGGTCCCTCTAAAAAAATCAAGAACCGCTTTAACCACATCATCTTTGATAACATTCCAACATTTTGAAAAAGAGAGGAATAATGGCCCCAGAATCTATATTCATACTCTGAATGGTTGATGTAATTTCATCTTCAGAAGGTAAGGATGTAAGCTTTATGTTGTCATTTTCAGTTATGATTTTGGGGATAACCTCAGGACTAGCCAAATCCTCCTCACTCACATGATTATTAAGCATGTTATTGAAATAAGAAACACCCGACTCAGCAAGTTCATTTTCATCAGAAATCCAACTATTATCAAAAATTTTAATTTTCTTAATGCAATTTAATGCTCTTTTCTTATTGAATAACGTATGAAAATACTTGGTATTCCTATCGCCGATAGTTTTAGCGTAAGCCTTTTGTCTCCCGTAACTTTTCTCCATATCTTGATATTTGGATAATTTATCTTTGGGTTGGTTTAATTAAAGAGTCTTAGAATGATCCGTAACCTCTTCCTCTAATGATATGACCTCTTGTTCTAATTCTTTTACGTTAGTGAAAATATTTTGAAACAATTTTATTCCACCATTTGAGCAATTGTTTATGCCTTTTTAATTTCAGCCAAAGTCTCTTCATCCCCGAAACTGAGTCATCTGGATAAAAAGGATCTCCCCAATTAATAGCCACCACCTCCTTAAATCTAGTATCCAGTAACCACATATTTTGAAAATGTAAAGGAGTAGAGAGGAGGGATGATTAGCCTTAACGAAAATAAGCAAAGGAGAGTGATCGGATAGGGTTCTACTATGATGTTCAACCAATGCATTCAGAAAAGAGTTTATCCATAAATCATTAAACAGGATCCTATCAAGTCTTTTCTACATTCTGTGATTATTCCATGCGAATTGGGGGCCACTAAAACCCGTGATCCGTCAAAATGACAATCAAGAGCCATATTATTAAATTCTTCCATAGATAAAGGGTTAGAGGGTTTCCAAATCTCACTTATGAACAGGAGCATTAATAGATGTGAAATTAATCAGATCGTTCCATAGGTTCCTTCTACCATACTTATTGCAGGAAGCATAGACAAAGGATCCAAAGCAGGACCAATTGCCAAATGTGATTTGAGTATTCACAACCTCGTGAAGGTCCTGAATAATATGTAAATCAAAAGGATTTTTTTAAAAGATCCAAATTTTATTACTTGAATTAGCAAAAGAACTGCTAAAGCTAATCATTCTAGCCATAGTTTGGATGTTAGAAGGAAGAATAAAGGGTTCCCAATTTGTCAGCAAAGAAATGTTATGGTTATGAACTAAGTTACTAAGTCTATTGCGAACAGAAAGGGAGTCTATCCCTCTCGCATTCCAAATCAGGAAAGAGACCATTACTTAGGATGAGAAGAGCCAGATCTAGTAATTATGGAAAAGATAGGGGATTTAGATTTATGTGATTTTTTTTCCTTTTTGAGATAATATGAAAATCATTTTCCAAACCAGCAACCTCACCATTCGTCTGAGATTCCAATTAGCTTTGTGCACGTAGATTCATGAAGGTTACCTATCAATTCTCCCTCTCCAACTCATTGCTCCTCTCCTGATGCATCTTAGTTTTAGAATTTTGGTCCACGTTAGCAGAAGAGTTGGTGGATGGGTTAGAATGGGGAAGAACACAAACCCCTAGATCCGGGGTGAAAGTTATCTCTAAATACTGCACCTCCTCCAAACTAACCTTCTCATTTAATTGATCTTTAGCTACAGGAGATGACATTGCAATACAATTAGCATTATTTAGAGAATCAGAAACAAGAGGAGATCAATCGAATTAGGAACATTATTATCGCTATTTTGTATTTGGGACTTGGCTCCACCATGAGGAAAATGATCCTTCATTAGGTTTGTGCCTATGAGGGATTGATCTGCCATATTCAACTTTGGATCAATTTTATGCCTAAGAGTTTGGGGCTTATTTTTATCAGTTAATGGGGCGGCTCTCTCCTTTGATGTTTCTTGCACATTGTCCTTAGTACCAAGGGTAGATTTGGAGACCAAAGAATTCTTTTCTAAATGTGGGTGAGCTATAAAACAGTCAGCAAAGCCATGACCATGAATTTTGCATTGTGAACAAAATATAATAAAATTTTCAAATTCTATTTTTTGCAAATATCCATATTTTTCTGATCCTATCCAAATTTCCTTAGGATATTTTTTAGTAATATCCACTTCCACAAGAACACAGGCAACATAAGGTCTAGAGCTAGACGCAGTAGCTTGATCCAATTGGAGAGGACGACCGAATAGGCCGACCACCGCATAAAGGAATTCAGGGTTAAAGAAATGCACATGAAGATTGGGGATTGACAACCAAACTGAACAATAGGAGATTCCTCTTTAATGTCAAAAAAGGGGGTCCATTTTAATAAATGCATTTGGCAGTTGAACACATAATAAGAATGTCTTGCAAAAACACGACAGCAATCCAAATCGTTAGCCAATTGAATCAAAATATGTCGAGAATCGATTAAACCCACCGAAAAAACACCTGTCAACTTCGATGAATGAAAAAAACTTCGAATATTTTCCATGGACGAGCATCGAAGAGCAAATTTACCCACTAAAGCAAACTCATAAGGCTTAGCCAATTTTTTCACCACAACATCAGAGCACATAAGAGCGGGTACACCCCGAAAAATAGTAGAAACAAAATCAAAAGACTCACCACTGTTATTTACTTTACCAGCAGGCACATCCCCAAATGATTTTGAAGATCGGGTAGGAATAGTACCATTTTGTTCTTTGAATCCAAATTTGCCGTGTAGGACGAGATGCATCGGATTCCCCAGGAGCAACCGATGAATCAATATTTAAAAGTATGGCATCCCGGCACTGAAGCACTATCTGAAATCAAAGCCAAAAAAAACAGAGAAAAAATCGATGGGGTCGACAAAGTAGGTAGAGTCGGAAAAAGCAAGAAAGGAGAAGGGAAGAATCCTCCCGGAAATATACGATCGCGAAATGGGGAGAAATCACCGAGGGTGGCTAGGGCGCTCAAACGGGGAAAGGGTGGCTTACGAAAACATATATGTATCGTTTAAAAAAAATATATGATTGGAATTATCAAAGCATAAATAAACAATAAACTAATATTTTAAATGCACACACACACACACACATATATATATATATATATATATATATATATATATATATATATATATATATATATATATATATATATATATATATATATATATATATATATATATATATATATATATATATATATATATATATATATATATATATATATATATATACATATATATATATATATATATATATATATTCAAAATCATATATAAAATTATATAAACTTTCAAAACCATTTTACTTTAATAGAAGAAAAATGCCTAATTAAAATTGATATGAATAGTATGTTATAAAGTTTAAATTCAAACTTTAAGTAATTAATGCTTATTTTAAGAGTATAATCTATTGTAAAATTTTCATTTCCTTATTGTTAATTCAATTCTTGAAGCTCTATCATGTCTTCTGGTAATATCACCTTCTAATTTTTTGGTGTTGCTACAATCACTTGTGCCATTTTCTTGAAAGAACTTCAGTAATTTATCGATAGATTAGTGTAATAATAAAGATTATTCTTGAGATGAGGAGCCCAAATGTGTAGAACATAGCCAAGAGTCCATCCAATATTACCTTGAATATAGACTAAAATTGAGTTGGCAAATAGAGTGCCAAAGAAGATCTGAACATCCACCAATTGAAGAAGGAAAGCTTATGTGCGCGTTCCTTAGGATAAAATCATCAAATTGGTATGCACCGATGGTTGAGATATTTGGCTTGACCACCCGGCGGGATAATATAGAGGCCAGTAAAAAGATGCCAAGTTACAAACTCGATGCTTTGTTGATGCAATTATGACTATGCCAGCTCTAGGGAGGTTTAAGAGACGGGAGGGAGACTGAGAGAGTTAGTAGACATATTCCCGACAATTAATTTGAGAGTTGAATTAAAGGGGATGTATTTTATTGCGGTAATTGTAGAATAATCATCTAATTAAACAATGAAATTTTAAATCACATAGATATTTTTGAAATAAAAATAATAATTATTAGATATTTTTTTCTAAAAATTTACGTTCAAAAATTACACTTTCATTACTCTTTGATTTTTAGCCGCAAATTTAAAATTAAATTATTAGATGCATCACTAAAAGTTAAATGTGCCGTTGTTTACACAACTGAAACAATAATAATTATTATTATCAAAATGATTAAAAGATTAAAAATGTAATTTTAAAAACTTCATTTTGGTTGTAATTGATTAAATTTGATAATTACCTATATTTTTTATTTTTCTCTTTACCAATTTTCTGATTTTTCCTCCTCACATTACACCTCTATCATCTCTCTTGCCATGATGCATAGACGGATAATGGGATACTGAATGATATAACACCGGACACGGGACATTTCTATTTTTTAAAAATCAGACACAAATATTGGATATGACATTATAATAATAATTAAGAATAATGTGTATAAATTAAATAGATAAAATATTTAAAATATTAAAATTAAGTCATTTAATAAAAATTTTAAATTAATTACTTAAGTTTATATATATATATATATATATATATATATATATATATATATATATATATATATATATATATATATATATATATAATTTATTTATTTATTATACATTAATAATTTTAATGAATAAAATTTATTGTCAATTCTAAATTTATAAAATTAATTATAATTTTTAATAATTTTAATTATTTGTAATAAATATATCTTATTATTCTCTCTTTCTAGCTCAAATATCATTCTCTAAAATTTTAAAACTCTCTATAATAATTTAAAATATAACAAACTATATTTAAAATATTTTTTTTATAATTTTAATTCAATTATTTAGGACATGTATGTCGAAGGGCAGAATCAACTTATTTTTTTAGGTGGGAAATATTTTAAATAATATAATAACTAAATAATAATCATAATATGCATAATTAAATAAATAAAATTATATCATATTATTTTTTTAGAAAAATACAATTAATTAGGAAGATAAAATCATCAAATTTATAAGAAAAAATTATAAATTGATAAAAATATGAAAATTATAACCTATAATTTATAGTTTACTCACCTTCTTAAGATTAAATATATAAATTAGTTTTGCTCAAGATTTATAGATTAATTTATTTGATTACTACAAAAGTTAATAAAATATCAAAATCCTTTTATCCATTTTGAAATACTAAGCACAAAATAATTTTTTTAAAAAAATTAAATGAGTAGATCAATTTAAGTAATTTATGAATTTAATTAACATTTATATTAATTAATGTCTGCATATTAAATGTTTTAAAAAAATTGTAATACTAATATATAAATATAAATATAATTTATAAGAGGAATATAACTAACAATATAAAAAAATTTTAAAAATTTTATGATTTAAAATTATTATAAAATTATAAAATATAGTTTTGTTGCGTGCTAGAAAACCAGCTGTGATAGAGTGAAAGTTTACGCCTTAGCCTTGTTATAAAATCCAGCACACACATAGGTATTTAAAGAGTGAACAAGAAAACTCCAGAAATTTTACGTGGAAAAACCTCGAAAGAAGGAAAAAATTATACCAATCTTTGAGTACAAAATTTTTTTCCGATAATGATTCTGAGAATTATATGAGAAGGGGATGTAGTCACGTTCATGTGGTAATTGCTAATGGTAGCAGATGATGGTGAATAGCGAGGGACATCGACTGATGATGAAAGTCGTCATGATGGAGACCGATAGAGATTGACGGCGAGGATTAGCGGCCGGTGCGTGGCGTGGTTGATGACCGTCGAGTGATGGCACGATTGTGCTTGGAGGTTCTTCAAGCTTTAGAGCTCTCTCCTCTCTCTTACTTTGGGTCCCCTCATATGAGGAATGAGGGCTATTTATAAAGGAGGAGTGGCACTCAGTAAATATGCAAAATCTACCACTCACTTCAGACGCTCAAAATGATTCCTTTGATCATTTGATGTATTTTAAGTATTTGGATGCTCAAATGAAGTCGAATTGTGAGATCTTGGGCTTATTAGATCCGCTTGACGCCGATTTGACTATAAACACTCCATGTTTGAGGGCTATTTAGGGATTTAACTGATATCCCAATGTTTTCAAGGATATTTTAAGTGCTTGATCTCGATCAATTTCAACTTGGATTAGCTTGCTTTTAGCATCAAGATTCATGCTTACTAGTAGTATTTTAAGTGTCATATCAAGTTTATAACTAGATTACATGAGTTAAAATATTGATTACATGAGATTACAATAAGTTAAAATTAAATTCATTTTAAGATGTGTATATAATACTATTTGCTAATATTTATCTCAAAATTATTCTTAAGGTGGGAATTATTTTGAGGAGGGGCAAAATTATAAACTTCTCCATCTAATTGAATAAAATTAATAATTTTAGACTAGGCAAATATGCAAATTGCAAAATTCTTCATTCCATTAAATCAAATTAATATTTTCAGGGTGGGCATTGGGCATTTGCCCACCCTAGGCATCATGTGGGTCCACCTTGCGTTTGTAATTTTTTAATATTATTTTAATCGGATACTTTTTTCTACATGTAATTTTAGGTGTGTATCATAGCTTTAGAGCCCTACATATGCCTACAAATCCAACTCTTGCCATTATTTATTTATTTATTTATTAAACTATTTTTTAATTTGAAATCCTTCATGAAATCAGTATATTTCATTTTTTTAGAAAAAAAATATCTAAAAAGAAAAAATTATAATAACAAATTAAAAGAAATAAAAGGCTGAAAATGTAGAATATTTAAAAGAAAAAAAATAAAATAGTAAGCATGAATTAAATTTTGTAATTTTTTTTTTATGAATAAGAGTATGCTTGAGATAGTTGCAAGTGAATGCAAAATTAATGGCGAAATTTCCGCAGAAGAATCTATTGAATAAAGAAGTTGTAGTAGATATACATTTTTTTTTTGCAAAAATCAAATTGAAGATTCCTAGCCATCATCACAGATAGTCAGATTAAGTTTAAAAATATAATGATCTCATCATAAATTTTTCAAAATACGTTCAAAGTCACAATCGTATGTTTTTTGCATTGCATCACTTTTCCAAAACTCCAAATGTCTTTTACATTTAGAATTTTATTTTTCAATTTTAACATATTTTGATACAAAAAATTTAAAGGATAAATTGACCTTATTTGGAGAGTTCACTGGCTTAGTTGTTGGCTTCCTTTCTAATGCAATAAGCCACTACAACCAAACAATTGATATTTGTTGTTATTATTATTTTTAATTTTAGCCAATTCCTTGACTTTTTTCATATATATTTTATTTTATTATCGTATGGCATGTTTTGAGAAAAATATAATATCAAAATATCTTGACAAATTCTTTTTCATATTTTATTAAATTTAATAATATTCTTATGAAAATAATTATTAATGATGTGATTTAAAATATTTTAAAGATATGACTCATTTAATCATTCTTTACAAAGATATAATTATAACATTTAGTCACAATATTCACTCTTTTTTAAAAAATTGTGATTATAACATAAAAATATAAATAACAAATAAAATTTAATTAAAGTTTTTTATAGAGTTTGACTCAAGTATTTTCTTTCCATATTTTGACAATTTGTCGGATTATTGTTCAATTTTTTTGATAACATTGTAAAAATAGATGCTCTAAATTAGAGAATAATTTTTTTTAAAATAGACGTGTGTGTGCGCACACACGCGTATATAACAACAAGCCTTTATCTCACTATATGGCCTCGGCTGCATGAATCTTTCTTCTCCATTGTGTCCTATTATATGTCAAATTTTTATTTAATTCAAGTATAATAAGGTCATTTTTTGTACATCTTAACCAAGCCTTTTTAGGTCTACCTCTACGTTTCTTAACATAAGGCAAATCTAATGCATCTACTCTCCTAATCAGGTCATCGGACGACCAACGCTTTATGTGCCCAAACCATCTAAGGCGACTCTCTCTAATCTTATTTGCCATTGGAGCTACTCCAACTTTTCCCGAGCATACTCATTTTGCATTTTATCTCTAAGAGTAAAGCCACTCATCCACCTGAGCATCCTTATCTCTGCAATACTAGGGTTTGTTTGATGCAGCTGTAGCTTTTAAAAAAGCTGGTTGTGAAGCTGCTGTGAATAAAGCAATTTTTTGAAAAAACTGTTGTGTGTATTATAAATTTTTTTCTTTTTGAAAAATTCAAAAAATAGCTTTCTGATACCTACCACACTTTAACAACTCTGGTTCTCAAATAAGCTTTTTCATCACAAAATTTTCTGAAAAGCAGACAATAATTTGGTTGCCAAATGAAGCTGCTATATTTTATGGCTGTTTTCTGAAAAAACAAAGTAGCTAGAAAGCCATCCCAAACACACCCTTAGTCTTATGCTTCTCTTTTATTGGTCACAAGTCTTACGACTATCTTATAAAATTTTTCCTTAAGTTTAAGCGGTACATTTCTATCACACAACAGGCCAGATGCATTCTTCCACTTCAACCATTCAACTTGAATTCTACTAATAACATCTCCATCTATTTCACCATCATTTTGAACAATAGAGCCTAGATATCTCAATTGCTCACTCTTTTTAATGACTTGTTCACTCAATATTAAAACACTTCTACTAGAACTTCTACAACTAAAATTACACTACATTTATTCACCTTTAGATCTACTTGAGCGAAGACCTTTAGACTCTAAAGTTGACCTCCATAATTCAAGTTTCTCTTGGACTCCCTCTCTAGTCTTATCAACAAGAAGAATGTCATCAATATAAAGCATACACCAAGCTACATCATGTAATAAATCAAATTTTAATATTATAATTATCCTAAAATAAAATTAATGTCTACAATATTCATAATGATCAAAATTAGAATAATGACATTAAACTATAAATATATTACATTTAACAAATCTTACCCACATTTAAATTGAACATATGATCTAATGGTTCAAAAAATGAATTAAAGAGAAGCCCATATGGTGCTACGAGTTATATTTAGTTTTTAAAATAAATTTAAACTAATTTTGATAAAAAAATATACTAAAATAACCAATTTAATTTTTTTTCAATTAATAAAATGATGAAATATCGAGCATTAAATAAAAGTTTAAAGGATAATCACCAAGAAATAGATAATGGAGGCAATCATGAAAGTCCAGTACCGACCCAAAAAAGCATAAGCAATATACGCATTGAGAATTGGGGTCAGCCAAATAGCCTCGACCCAATTGGTCACATTATTGGAAGTGATAACAGTTCTTTGATGAAGCTCGTTCTTGGATAGATTACCAGATTTGATGATATATATCGTAGATGCTATCCTCTAAAATACCTCATAAACTATGATTAAAATTAAATAATTAATATAAAAAATTATGTTTTTTACTAAGATTTTATTCTGATGATTAATAATTTTGATTTGATAATTAGAGTCAGATGTAGAACCAACTTTTTTCTATGACAAATAAATTTTTAAGTTATTATGCAATATAATAATAAAATAATAATATTTACATAAATATATATACAGAAAATTAGTATTAAAAAACATAGCAGTAAGATAATATCACCACATTTATAAGAGAAATATATAAGTAGGCATAAATGTGAATGTTTTCAGATTTTATTTTCATTAATAAACTATTGCATTGACAAATAACAGATTAAGTTGAATATTTTTATGAGAATTGAGCAAAGTTGTAATTTAAAGGTGAACAAGCTCCTAAAATTTAACATATTCTTAACAATTGAGGCAATTGTCTACCTTGGGGCAAACATAGTTTTAGATCTATTATAATATAATTTTGGCTATATTTGAGTGCCAATCTAAATGGAGATGTCTATAATAAAAACAATTTTATAGTGCGATTGAACAAGGTTGTTGTAATATAAGCGAGTTTGTAGCATGATGTCAATTGGAAGATAGTTCATTCAAGCAAGATAAGGGTAGTAGTACTAAAATGGATGGAAACACATGCTTGAATATGATGTTAATGGGATTACATTGTATCTTTTAAGGAGACATGACTACTATACAAGATTATGACTTAAGTCTAGGAAGGATGATTATGGCATAAGTATGTTCGTAATGTATCATTGTTGTTTAACCCAATTCTCCAATGAGAATCATTCTTCAATATATATATAAAGAAAATGGGCTTGTGGATGTTTTTTATTGTTGCCTCTTAATTTGTTGTTTGCAAACAAATTTTGAATTATTGAAACTAAAGCCCTCATTTGTTTTATAATGTTTACATGATTAAAATCACTTGAAAGTTTGAATACTACATTTGACATTTGGTGCACATCTTTCCCTAACCCAACCCACGGTGTGTTTGAATAAGTTTAGTGAAGATAGATATCTTAGTTCAAGAGCCATTGAATGAAGATCTTTGATAGAAACAAATCCCTAAAAGAATTGGTTCTCCCATTTGGAATACATGTTCTCCATTTACACCGGTAGATATAGATCAAATATTGCATTTCCAAACAAGTTAGCTCTTCTACTTTTCATATGTCATACTCTAAGTAGAGTCATTTAATGTATTTTATCTCTACAATATATTTTCCCTTACGACCAATAAACTTGGTTAGAATTTTCTTGGTTAGGATGAATAGCTTATTTCAAAAATTCAATATTGCACAATAATAAATTATAATAAATGGTAGGCACATCTATGAAACCTTTTAATCAATAATTCCAATTGAATTTATTATTATTATTATCAGAAAAAAATTGCAAGAACTTTTTTTTTATGAAAATTCGGCTGATAATTCTTTTGGCAAAAAAATTATCTAAAAAATATAAGTATATGTAGTTGATGTTATTTTTTTTCGACCAAGACCTATTTTCTCCATTCCACCTTTCCTCTTTCTAGTCTATGGTTTTTGCACATCTGCCTACTTCACTTTTATAGCTACTACAATTTTATTCTTGCTTAATTTCTTTGATTTCTCTATAAATATGATGGTAAGTATCTTTCACTTATAAGCCCTAAGATTTTTATATTAGAATCACATGTATTATTCTTTTTTCAATTTTGACTTGGTGTAATTTAAGGTTCTAATTTTTATAAAGAAATGAGTAAATTTATATTTTTTTCTATAATTAAATGCATTATCTTGAATAAAAAATTATAATGTTATTGGTTACATCTAGTTAGTTTATATGCTTATATCTTTTTGGTAAATCCATAATTTTGGATAGATCTAATAGATTTTAATAAATTTTAATTTTTCCAAAATTCTATAATTTACTTTGTCGATCTATCTTATATTTGTTAGATTATTTTTTATATATTAAATCAAGATATTTAATGTTTTCATATATTGTGTTTTTTGTAGGTTTGTTTAAATATAAATTTACTTATATTTATGTGCGCTTAAATTTTTTAATATGTTAGCCTTTTGTGGGTCATCAAAGAAATGAATAAAGTGCTTAGTCTCTATACATTATACACTTTACACTGACTATTAGTAATTAACATAAATTTTTAGCCTTATTGTAAGAACTGCAAATATGCATAATATTTTAGTGTGCATTTAATATAATTATTTGTATAATAAATATGATAATAAAAGAGTCTCATCATTCTTGAGATTCATCTGATCTTTAGTGTTGTGATTGGCTCATGTGAAATGACAAACTCTTCTTTAAATTTATCATTTTATCATGAAAGCATGCCTCTTTTAAGTATATATCTATATTAGACAATGTTGATATTCATTTACTTTAAAGCTTAATGTTATTTGTCTATCTAAATTATTATAAAACTTATTAAGATCTTGACTATCATGCTCTGAAGTTGTAAAGATTAAAAATCTTTGATATTTGGTATATATTTATCACATTCTTCCTTTGATGTTTATAATTATTTTTTATATATCTTGATAAAAATGATCAAATTAATGATATATATTTATTAAGAGCTTTTAACCTAAATATATCATGTGGATATCTGAAGTAAACGTTCATGAATGTATAATAGATTATTTCTTATGTGAAAAAGATTAATCAATGAACTTCTCTGCCAGTTCTTTTTTAAAGAAAGTTTAGATGTCCATATTTTAAACACAAAAATTAGGCATACTCACACTAGAAAAGTTAGCGTTCATTTGTAGGGGAGAAAATTTTAATTTAATTATTGATTTTGGTTATTACATGAAGAGTGTGAGCCATCAAGCTGTCATTCCAGTGCTTTGACAAGTTAGGCGTTATTAAATTAGAAATTAATTAGGAAATAGAAATAATTGATATTTAACGCAAATGGCTTGCAATTTATAAATGATAGTAAAGAGTCTTTTAACATTAAAGTTTAATAAATTTATGAATTATTCCAAATAGCTCTACAACCATAATAAAATAATTGTGCCAGTCACTCTAAGTTATTTGATGTAGTTAGAATGCTTAGCATCAATATAAGCTAATCTAACAAATATTGTAGTACTAAATGTCATATGTAAGACTAAGGAATTAGTATTCAAATTAAACTTCAATACACAAAAATATTAATACACTAATAATTGTATGTTATATTACAAGAATAATGTATTGAAAATTATATGCAAGAGTTTGGAGCACTTAAATTCAAACTATAAAAAAGAATTATAACATAAACAAAATGATGTCTCTTACAAGATATTATTTTATTTATCTCTTATTTCACATCTATGAGACTATTTTTATATATTATTTCTAAGTAACAAATATGCAAGTCATCCATCAGATATATTCCTCTTTGAAAATGAGTCGATAATTCCTCCTCGGAAGTCCTCTACTATAGAAACGAATAGTAGAAAATTTGGTATGAATATTACTAGCATTTACACTATCGTTTTTAAACTCAGAATAGCAACATGGGCTACATTCAAGAAGTTAGAACAAGAAACAATATTGGCTTGGCATTTAGGAGGATTATCACAAAAGAGATCGGGGACAATTGTTTAAAAAAAATGATATTTTGATCATAATTTTTTTAGTATAAATCTACAATTATTTAAAATTATTTTGAGATGAATATGCTATATATAATTAGTTAATATTATATTTATCTCAAAACATATTTACGAGATTTGAGACTATTCCGATTACTTTCTATCATGATATTTTGACGTAAAATTTGATGTATAAGATGAACATGTAAGAATATTGTTAACATTAGCATTACATATAATGTAATTATTACAACATATTAATAATAGGGATTATTTTTAAAATAGGCACATTATTAATCTTAATTAGCCGTTTAGGCATCAAAAAATTTTTTTTATGAAAATAGGCCTAGTCGTCCGTACAACGGACGACTAGTATCTGGCTGTCGGTGCCGGTCGTTTGAGGATTGAATTTTTTTTTTTGCTTTCGGTAGGGAGAGAGAGAGAGAGAGAGCGGGGTGGCGCATTTTTTTTGTTTTTTGTTTTTTTGCTTTCGGTTAGAGAGAGAGAGAGAGGGTATTATTATTATTTTTAATTAATATAATTATATAAAATATTTAAAATATATAATTTAAAAAAAAATTTTATAAAATATTTAATAACTAAATATTTATATATTTAGTTATTAATTAATTAATTTATATATATATATATAATTAAATATATAATTTAAAAATATTTTAATTATATATATAAATTTAGAAATTTATTTAATAATTTTTTTATTAATTAATATAATTATTTAAAATATATAATTTTTTAATTAATTTTTGTTAATATATAATTTAAAAATATTTAAATATATAAATAAATAATTTTTAATAAATAAATAAAGAAAGAAATAAATTATATAAAGGGTAAAAAAGTGTCCAAAACCGCCCAAAACTGCCCAAAATCGCCGAAAACCGTTCAAAACCGCTCAAAACGGGCCAAAACGGGTGAAAAAGGACCAAAATGGACGTTTTCTTCCCACAGACGCGTCGGAAGGCCGTGGGTGCCCGTAGCGATCGCCGCGCACCTCGACCCTATATCATCCGCCGTTCAGGCGACCGCCAGCTGCCGTTCATGCGACCCAACCTCCGACCGCCACTTTCGTAGGCCAGCGATGTGAGCGTCGACCCACCGACCCGTTCGCCGTTCGTCTCCGCTCGTCCGTTGACCCATTGCCCGCATCTTAGCGCACCACACGCAGCGTTATCTGCCGTTCAGCGGTCCTCCGACCACATTTGTTCCATCACTCGTTTAGCCATTGCCGCTGGCGGCCCGTCCGACCTTTCCAAGCATCCATCTATTCTGACCCACGCAAAGGCCCACACCTTTCTTCAGCCCATGAAATTGCGCAACCCACTAGCAATTTCTTGCAGCCCGTTATGCGTAATCCAACCCGAAAACCTGTGCCTGCAAGCGCCCGTAAATGTCCGCATGGGTCCATAACCCCAAAATCTTGTGCCCACACGTACCCGCATACATCCGCGGCCCTCCACCCGCTTCATGGTCATAATCTTATGCTCCCGTTAAAATATGCTCTCTCAAAATGTATGGTTAATGGGCCCACAAATTTCATTGAAGAATTTGCTATTTTCAAATATTCGGCATATATATTTTTGGATGATTGAGATAATATCATCCAAAAATAGGGGGGCAACTGGTATGACCCTGAAAATTTCACTAGTCGAAGCACAAATCTTGATGTAAAAAGCAATCTGATTGTAAATCAAGACTAACCAAGATCAAGCGTTTATTATCAATCGACTCTTAAACATAGAGTGTTTATAGTCAAATCGAGCATCTTGATGAGCCGAATCTAACAAGCCCAAGATATCATAATTCCGACATCATTTGAGCATTCAAATACACAAAATACATCATATGATCAAGGGGATCATTTTGAGCCGTCGATGAAGTGGAGTGGTACGGGTTTTGCATGTATTTACAGAGGCCTCCTCCCAATCTATAAATAGCCTCATTCCTCATATGAGGGAAACAGAGAGCTAAAGATCCTCCAAGCACAATCGTGCGGCCACTCGACGGTCGTCAACCACCGCCACCGGCAGCCGTTGATCCTTGCCATCGTCAATCTCTATCGGTCTCCATCATGATGACTTCTACCAGTGATTGTTCCCTGCATTTCTGCCAGTAATTGTTCCCTACCGGTGATTGCTCCGCACAGTTCACCATCATCTTCTACTACTGCATGTTACAATCGATTTGTCACATTGTTCCTTTCCCATATACAATTCGTAATCCCGAATCGGAAGATCTTGTACTCGAAGCGGATACATAGTGGAAGCTTTTCTTGGGCTAGGCCGTGGTTTTTCCCTCTTTAGGTTTTCCACATAAAATTGAGTTTTATTGTTCACACTTTTTATACCTGTGTTTGTGCTGGATTTCACAACGAAGCTAAGGAGAAAACTTTTACTATATATATATATATATATATATATATATAGAGAGAGAGAGAGAGAGAGAGAGATCTCAACGTGATGAAAATTACCGATGATGAAGCTGCAAGCCTTCAAAGCTCGGAGAATGAGATCGCGTTGCCATCTTTGGTATACTCACCGATGGCTGCCTCGTCGGTCCTCTACGTAGCCATGGCTTAGGTGTGTGGATGTACAGTGTTAGGCCATATTGTATATTATGCATAAAATAACTTTTTAATATATATATATATGTATATATATATATATATATATATATATATATATATATATATATATATATATTATAAAATTAGCTTGTGTTTCTTCTAATCTTGGTCTTTAAATTTATATTCAAATTGATTTGATGATTTCAATCCTAGTGATATATAATATATAACAAAATTCTAAAAATAAATTAATAAACTTAATTATAAATAATTAATGAGTTTACATAGATTATTTTAAAATTCACTGATTTCCAATTATATAAATAATTATTGAGCGCTTATATTAATCTACACGTTTATGTTATTTTCAATTAATTTAATTATATAAAAGTTTTTAATTCCGATATTTTCTCCTAGAGTGGAGCAGAGAAACAACTTTAGAAGAAGGCTATTTTAAAACAACGTTATTTTCTCCTGTGCTATGTATGTAAATTTCCCAAAGAGTGGGAGAGAGGAAAGCGTTAGAGAGGAATACGTCAGGGACTGTAATTTTGAGAAAGCTTTATGATCGAGGTTAGTATGAATTTTAGGATATATGATTTCCATTTTAGTTTTTTAACATACTTATTGAACTTTTTCTCTTTTTTTTAAGGAATATTTTCTACCTAATTTATTTTTTACATCAAACAGATATGCATTTTACTTTTGTTTTTATATTTCCTCAGTTTACAAATAAAAGATCTAATTTAAAACTACTTTTATTGTTTCTATCGAATTAATCTTAATCTGAGTCACATAGTTCATAATTCTAATTTAGTAGTCTGAGTTAACTGAAAATGTCTCTACATAGTTTGTTTTAATAGAATTTCAACAATAATGAACTTTATAATAGAACATAACAACATTAAATAAATTATAACCCAACTTTATATATATTTGTTATTGTTTATAATGTTTAAATTTAAATTTATCTTTTAATTTTTTTATTTATGAATTCAGCAAATATTATCACTAAATTATCAATGCATCAACGTTACTTGAGCATAAAAGTTTTAGTTCTTGAAAAGAGAACATAAAAATTTTTAAATCAGAACAAGGAAAGATCTAAAAGGTTATTTTGATGGATGTGCAGGTAATTAATTATCATAATTAAATATTTTTAGTTCTTATTATATTATTATATACAATTTTGTTAGTAATGATTTATATTTTATTCTTTATAATTAGTACTTTTTAAAAATAATTAACTTTAATTTCAATGATTTATCTTATCTTGTGAATAGAGTTTAAAGATATATACAATAATGTTCAATGATATTATCAATAAGTTTACTGACATTTTAAATATTGGCAAGATATATATGATATTAAATAAACAAATTAAAAATATAAATAAAAAATTTTATAATGTGAATGATAAATTTAAGATTATATTAAATAATTTCATAGAAATATGTGAAGAAGTTGATGATAATAATTTCTCATCATCTACTAAATTATCAGTAATAACATATATCAAGTCAAATCCAAATTAACCTTTAGGTACATATTTTCTTATTTTATTCTATTATCTTTCTTATTATATGAAATTCTTAAAATAAATAATATTATTTATATTTGAAACATGTATTCTTCTATTTGTTATGAAAGTTAATGATGTTAGAATGATATATAGACAGAGGGATAAAAAAAATATCAAGAGAGACCTGCCAATTTTTGGATTAAGATATGACATTTATATTACAAACTTAAGAAATAAAAATCATTTTGTAATATATATTTTTTTTTTGCTTCAGGTCTGAGTTATTTACATTCACGCTGTGGTAAGCATTAGCATTAAAAGAAATAAAAGATGAGTTTCTAGAAATATTAGCAAAATCAATTGTTGGGAAATATTATAATGGCATAATATTCTTAAATATATTTTAATATTTTATAATGAAGAATTTTAATGGTTACAACAATTTATACATGTATTGCTCATTAATTTTTAATTTTTTTATAATTATTATATATTTAAAATTATAGGTTTCACATTATCAACAACTTGATCAAAAAGTTTAGAAATTAATCCATATTTGATAGAATCAAAAGAAATAAAGGATTGGTGTGTAATTTTTTTTAAAAAAATATGATTGATTAGTTTATTATAATTATTACTTCTACTTAACTTGGAATTTAAATTATAAGTTTAATGAAAATCAATACTCTCGGGTCAATCAAATAATGAAAGATATGCACTTCGATCTTTTAAGATCAATACATCTGCATTTAGAGAGAGGTATGTATATATACTAAGGTATTTTTATAATAATAATTATTACTAATTTATTATTATTGTACTAGGTCAAGTACTATAATACATGGGTGTCTATAAAAGGAATAAAAGAAGAAGGAAACCTTTGGTATAATGAATTTAATACTTGTAAATCAAAGGTAATTATAAAAGAAGATTCAGTGAATGTACTAAGTGCTCAAATAACAATGTAGAATATAATTTGAGGTAAATAATTTATGAAATTAAAATAATTTGTATTTAATATTTATTATGCTTCTTATATTGATTTTTTTTGGGAACCCCATATAGGGGAATTTTATTGCCACAAAAAGGGGTTACAAGGTCCTTAAAGGGAGTAAACTTAGAAGCTACCAAGAGCTACAATCATCCTAGAGAGTAAATCCTAACAAGTACAATCCACACATATAAAAAGAAAGAAAATAACCAAAGAAAGAAAAGATACACATGAGCAAATAGCAAAGCTAATAAATAGCGATTGTTAATATGAAGAAGTTTATACCTCAGAAATGACTTGCGAGAAGAACACGTGTCAAACATCTAGAAAAAAGTTAGGACCATTAAAGTGATATGAGCTAAATCAAGGTAGAAACAAAACAGAGATAAATAGAGTTGTGGAAAAGCTCAGACGCACACCAACTTGGGGCAGCCGCAACCATGTGCATCGAAATCCAAAGGAAGGGATACGACAGACGTGCTACTACCAGCCAAGGAATGGGTGAAATCAACCATTCATCATAGCCTACAAACTTGGGGAACCAACCCATCCATTGGAAGAGAGACGTGTGGACTAAAAGAGCAGTACACCAAAGTATAGCAAAGCCAATCACATACACATGGGAGAGAAAGCCACACAGATACAAAAGATAAAGGGAAAACAACACTCCTTTAACAACAGAGAGCCCAAATAGTGCCATGAACTCGGATGCCGACCCATAACAACCCAACCCGGTCATTCCATAGAGTATAAATCGAACAGGTTCAACAGGATAAATGAGAGCATCCAAGTCCAGCCAGCTTGCATGATTGTAGCCAGCTATAAACGCTTCTTATATTGATTTTTTTCATACAGTATCTAATTAAATTAGATGTTGAAGATACAACCTTAAATTCTACATTTACACTAATTGATGATTAGGCTGAAGTTATTATTAGTATGCCAATTATAGAGCTACAAAAAATAAAGGTAATCAATTAACATATTTTTTAATTTCTAAATAATATATTATATTTTTGTAATTTATTTATTTTATTTTTTTCCTCACAGGGGATGAGTATAAAAAATTATCACAAACTTTATTTGTTCCAATGACTTTCTCAATTAAGGGACAAGATAAAGTGTATGTGAATAGATCTCTTACATTCGTTCAATCAATAAATGACTTTGATAGAAAATAAAAAAAAAAAATAAAAAATAAAAAATTGGAGAAAGATTAATAATTATTTATTGAAATAGTATATTTATTCTACAAGACAATTTCATCAAGCCATAATACTTTATTTTTATTATCATTTTCTTAATTAGATAAATTTTTGCATTACTAAATTTTTTAATTAACCATTTAATCTTTTATTTATGTCTTTACATTATGATTAGTTAGTTGTGTAAATAAATAACATTTCATTCAATTATAAAGTTTATCATTTATACATTTTTATTATTTATTAATTCTTGATTTATTTTGATAAACAATCTATGTCTTTAACACAAAACTATTAAATAAATGAACGTTGTTCATGTTCAACTATATAATAATTTAAAATATAATAACCTTGATTATATTTTAAATTAACATTCATATTGATCATTTAAGAAATTTATTATATTTATTTAGTAATATATGTTTACTTATTAACTCTCATTTTATCTAATTAATTTGTATTCACTAGAAAATAATAAATATTTATGGTTAAATATGATAATATATTTAAATTAATTTTTCCTAATTTATTTCTTATTACTACCTTCAAAAATCTTTATAAAAAGTTATCTATTCATCTTGTAAATTTTTAAAAATCATATTTATAAAAATTTATCTATTCATCTTTAACACAAAAATTATTAAATAAATATATGTTGTGTTAGAACTATAAGGTAATACATTAGAAATTAAGAAATAAATTTAACACAACTATGCAAATAAAAATAAAACTAATGAGATCAAAAAAAAAGCCTAGGGAGGCATGCATTGGGTTGGAGGAAGGCTTGAGAGGTGGCACAAGGCGACTTGTGGCTTCCCGGATCCAATGGATTGGTAGTGAGGGAAGTGAGTTAACTCACCTCCCTTTGGTCCATGATAGGCCTAGCCCACTTAGGTTGGGCTGGGTGAGTGGTCGAGACCCCATTTTGGGTGTGTGAGGGTTGCCAAGTGGAAAGGATGAGTGGACTTTGCTAATTTTGCAAAATCCCATGTGTGGAGGAAAATCTAAGGAAGATTTTCCTTGGGTTTGAGTCATTTGGGTTTGAGTGGCTTTGGGCTGATCCAAGATGAGTTTGGGTTGGGTTGAATCAGATTCCAAGTGATCATGGCTTGGTTCCAATTGGCTCAATTTTGCTCTCATGGGTCAAATTAGGTTAAGTTGTTAGATTGACCAATTAATCAAATTGGGTCAAACCAAGGCTTGGGTTAGGTTAAATGATGATTTGAAGTGTTATGGTTCAATTGGTTTCAATCAATTTGGCTTAGGTTTGATTTTTGGCTCATTTGGATTCACATAGGTCAAATGGGTCAAGTTGACCAAATTGACCAAATTGGTCAAATTGGCTTGGATTAGATGTATATTCATGTTCAATTGGTTAATTGAAGATGATTGTAGGCTTTGTTTAGAGTTGATTTAGATTTAATTTAGTTTTAGATTTGACCAATTTACCATTTGAATTTGGGCTAAGTTTGTCAATTGGTCTAATTGGTCAAAGAGCTCAATTATGGTTTTGATTAAGTTCAATAATCAACATGGATTAAACTTGAGCCATTGGTTGCAATCAATTTGGGTTGGATCATGATTTGACCTCTTTTGGCCGTTTAGGTCAATTTTGGTCAACTTGAGTCAAAGGATCAATTGGGTTTGGTTTGGCTCAATTGATGGTCAAGTCATGTTCAATCATTGATCAGGGGTTGGTGTTAAGCCATGGTTTCAATTGCTTTATTGTATGATAGGTTTTTTTTGGCTAATTTGGTTCATATCGGTTAAGGGGGTTGACTTGATCAAATGACAAAGTTGACTTGGTTTGACCTTCCATATTAGATTCCCTTTTATTTCTCTTTGGCCACTTTTTTATCTGCAATTTTTTTTTATTTTGATTGGTTTTATTTAAATTAATTTCAAATATGTTTCGTTCTATTTTTCCTTCACTTGGACGAACCTCATGACCTATTGTCTTATAAATAATGTTTCTTACTAAGTTGACTTCTCTTGGAAAAATCTCTCTTAGAAAAATTCTCTCTTGGTCAAATTTTTGCAAAACATTTTGAGATCTTTTCTTGATGAATCAAGTGTTAATTTATTCATCCTTTTTCCATCCTCCAACCTACAAGTGTGGCTTGAGGGTTGCACAAAATAACTTGGAGGATTAGTGGATTTTCTTGTGGCCAAGCTAACAAGGTGCTTTCATTTTAGTTTGTGATTTTACATGCTAAGTGACCTTGTTCTACTTGAGTTTCTTATACATTTGGTTAATTTATTTTGTGCTGAACTTATCTATTTCTATACTTTCTCAAGTTGGTTTGAAAGCTTCATGGTTGATAAATTAAAGTGTATTATTGAGTCATTTTCTAATCATTATTCTTGCATGTTCTTTAGAGATTATTGTCTTTGTGATTATTTCATATAAATACTTGTGAATAACGTTCTATTACTTCTAAATCATCTCATCTTTTGCATAAATAATAATTTCCTGAAAAAGAGATTTCATTTGAGTTTATGTGATTTAAGTTTCATTTTCATTTGATATTTTGGAAAACTCTAAGTCTCTTTCTAACATGTGATTGATTCAAGTTTCAAATCATTATTATGTTATATTTCAAACCATAAACTAAATCATCTTGATTTCAAGTTGTCATATTGACATCAAATATTTTGATTCATTTATATATACATCAAATATATATATATATATATATATATATATATATATATATATATCTTTCATATATTTGATTTAAATATCAATTAAAGTGAGCTATCTTTCTTTTTTTTCCTTTGAATTCACTTGCCTTATTGTAGTTGGGTAGTGAGCAAAATAGTTTTGAAATTGAGAGTTAGATCCTTCTTTCTCATTTTTCTTATTTTGATGTTGGGTTATACTTGCCCGTTAAAGAAAGTATGTTGTTGGTTTGTAGTTGTCCATTAAGGAAAGTACATTCTTGGGTTGTACTTACACGTTAAGAAAAGTATGGTATTGGGTTGTACTTGCCCGTGAAGGAGAGTCAGAGATTTTTGTAATTTCATTTTGACTTAGTGAATTCCTAGCTTGGGTTGCGGGATGTGGACATAGGCAAGTTTTTGGAATTTGACCGAACCACGTAAAAATCTCTATATTCTCTTTCTTTATTTTGTGCACTTTATTTTTATTTTGTTATTTATTTCTCTATGGTTTTATCATTAAAATTTAAATTGAATACAAAACTTTAAATTATTGCTATGATTTGTAATTTGATATGCATTAAAAAGCCATAATAATAATTTTTGTTGTAATTGTAGAAGTAATTTTTGAGCAAGTGTTAATTATTAGTTTTTTTTAGAAACCCCATTTAGGGGAATTTTATTGCTACAAAAAAGGGGTTACAAGGTCCTTAAGATAAACTCATAAGCGGCTCAAAGAGCTACAATCATCCTAGAGTAAATCCCACTAAGTACAATCCACACATATAAAAAGAAAGAAAATAACCAAAGAAAGAAAAAGATACACATGAGCAAGCAAAAAGCTAAAACAATAGTGATTGTTGAAATTTTGAAGAAGTTTATACCTCAGAAATGACCTCTGATGAACACGTAATTTGCAAACATCTAGAAAAAAAGTTAAAGCGTTAAAGTGATATGAGCTAAATCAAAGGTAGAAACAAAAGCAGAGATAAATTGTGAAAAAAGCTCATACGATCAACCAACTTAGGATTGTACCATGTGCATCCAAATCAAAGGGATACAGACTACTTTACTAAAGAATGGGTGAAATCAACCATCCATCATACCTACAGGGAACCAAGATCCATTGGAAGAGTATTGTGGACCAAAAGAGCAATACACCAAAAGTATAGAAAACATATACAGGGAGAAAGCCAACAGATACAAAGATAAAGGGAAAACATCATTCCTTTAACAAGAGAGCCCAAATAGTGCCAACAAAACTTAGATGCTAAAAATAACAACAGGGTCATTGCATAGAGTATAAAACGAACATGTGATAAATAAGAGCTTCCAAGTCAGCATGCTTGCATGATTACTATAAATGGTTCCAAAAGAACACAACATATCAGAAGTAGTGAAAACATCCATACAACAAAGCCATAATATTATGGTAAATAAAAAAATTGGCCGAAACACACCCTCAGGCCAGGCATGAATTTTCACAATAGGGATTCTTAAAAGCGAATCGTAGTTGACCATCCATGCCGCCGATCAACAAATCACCACCATAACTTCCGTGATGACCAAACGAAACCAAAAAAGAACCCAATAGAAGCGATATAGGGACCATCGTAATCGACAGAAAAGAGGAGATATCACCATGCATTGAAGGAAGAGCACTAAAGCCAAACAGAGAACATTTTAACCCATATATTTGGACAATAAATAGTTATCCAATTGGAGCTACATAAAGATCCACCATTGGAATTATACTGGGAGATACATAAATAGAACACAAAATATAGAAAATGAAAAACAAGAGCACCATAACCCATCAATGATTCAGGACAAGAGAGGGGACGAGCAACAAGCAGAGATGGGAGGCTAGCCCCACCAAAAGTTGAAAACCAGAGGCAATAAAATTGAATTAGAGGTTTCTAATATAGGGAGAACCCATTTTATCTAAATTCACAAGCCTCCGTTAGAAGGAAGGAATATTATCATTGGAGAAAAAATTGACAGAAGAGGACTTTGCATCCAAATTAAAATTTCAGAATTACCTTCCGATGTATGAGAAATATGATAATCAAGGGTGGAAGCCCTCATGTAGTTAAATAAATAGAAAACTTCAGCCTTGCCATGAGCTCCTAACTTTAATAATTCCAAGGAGGAGAACATCAATTTCAAACCAAATTTTGAATCCTTTAACAAATCCATAGTGAAGACCATAAAGCTAAAATAAAAAAAAAGACAGCAGTCTTAAAGGAATAGCAAAAGTGAGATCACCTTTTCACTATAATCTCTTAAAATCCCCACAAACAAAAGCCATTAGAAGCTGTTCCATCGTGTTGACCTTAATGACATGATAATTAGCATCCAATATATAAATTTATGTATGCTCAAACTCAGTAGAATAATTCAAGGTTAAGGGTCAAATGTTTAAACCCTTTGAAACTAGAGGAGTAAGGAGATCAACTTTAAAAGAGATGTAATTTTACATTTGGCTCTTAAATTCGATAATAGTTCATAGGGATACCACGATGCTTAGCATCATTTCTTTCCCAGATATACCACAACAGTAGGTAACACACCTTTGACATGACCTTTATATAAGAAAGAAAAGTTTTAGGAAGTTGCATGATAGAGGGATCCATCAAAGAGGAGAGTATTTACATACTTTCATACCGACCAAACCTTAGACAATAGGGCCATTCAGAAGACATGATCCACAGTTCAATGTGAAAACAACATTAGCATTTAGAGGGAAGATGGAAACCTTTGTTAAGGAGGGTGGTATCAGAGTAGTGCTTTAGAATCAGTTGAAATCAAGAAAGAAGTAGGGATCAAATACTTGATTTTGGTGGCGATGATTCTTGAGTTTTAAGTATCATGCCAAACAACCTTGAAAATAAAATCTCAAAGGAGGAATTTTAAAGAGGATTTAGTCATTTATTAGATGTTGGATTAATATTAAGAATTTTTTAACTATCATATTTGGAATGTTTGAAACTAATTGAGCATCCCAAGTGTTATGAGTAATGAAATGGCTAACCTTAAGCCTTTATAATTTTAGTAAAGAGTCAATAGAACCTAAGCTATTATCTTGCCAAAGAAGGAGGATCTTGAATTCACAAATAGATCGATTCTCGCCCACTTGATATTACAAAGTCTTCTCCAAAAATCTCCATGTTTGTTCAAATGAGGGGTGTTTCTCTTCAGATTTCATAAATTGTGAGTATGATTACTTCTTAGATTCCACCACATTTTGTATGAAAATATTTAATGGAGTTTTCTAAAGTTTTATAGCCTAAACCACCTTCTCAAAGGTACAGTTGTGCCATAGCAATGAGTTTTTTTGGAGGACGTGGTAGATCCCAAAAAATTGGTAATAAGTCATTAATCTTTTAATAATAGAAGTGATAGGCACAATAGTGGATAGTTGATAGAAAGGCAAAAGCAAAGAATACTCTTGATCAGGATAAGTCTAGTTCCAAAGGAAAGTAAATGGAACTCCCAAGAGGAAATTTTCTTATATATTTTCTGAATAACATCATCAAATAGGGAGGATCTTTTCATTCCTCGATATAAAGGAGTACCAATATAATATATTTGATGAGCAAAACCCGTAATGTTCTTAATAGCATTGATCCTAGGTTATGAAATGTTAGAAATAAAATAGCTTTTGTCGTTAATCTTCAAGCCACTTTCCTTACCAAACAAAGTAAGGAATTTACATAAATTTTTAATATAGAATCCATTGCAAAATATAATAAAATTATCAACAAAACTAATTGGGAGATGGGAAAACCACTAGTTTTGTAGAACATGTTAGGCATTTTACAAAACATCATCAAGGCTTCTAGAGATATTCCGTATAATGAAAAGGGTTGTAGAGGGATCCTTACCTTATCCCATTGGAGGAAGAAGAAGTCATGGACCTACATTAATAAGTAAAGAAAATCAAGAGTTCTCAATACCATTCTTAATTAATGTAATAAATTGATTGGAGAATCCAAAAGAGTTAAAATTTTATAAAGAAAAAAAATGTAATCATAAGCTTTGAAAATGTCCGACAAATTAGGTTACCACAAATTAGCATTTAAATCATGAATAATTTCTTGGGCTAGCAAATTAAGAGATAGATCAACCTTTAACAAAACCGTTTGGTTGGGGAGATAATTTTAGAGAACAGCTCTAAGTCTTTTGGCCATGGTCTTAGAGATGAGCTTATTAAAAGGTGCAAAGGCTAATTGGTCTAAAGTGGCTCCAAAGTTTAGGGTTATCGATTTTAGGGATTAGGATAATGGAAGTGCTAGAAAAATATTTGGGGATGATATTCCCTTTAAAAAAAATCTAAAATAGCTTTAATCAAATCTTCTTTGATAATATACCAGCACTTTTGAAAAAATAAATTAGTAAAAAATATCCACATCCATGAATCTGTATTCATATAAAAGTGTAAGCTATTTTAGGGTAATGAAGTAAGCATATTATCTTCATCGAAATGAGCTTAGGATAACTTTAAAAGCTCATCATAATTCACATTTTTATTAAGGAGCTCCGTAAAGAAAGAAACACCAGAATCAGCAAGCTCTTTATTATCAGTACACTAGCTATCATCATTAGTTTTAATTTTTTAATGTGGTTGAGAGCCTTTTTCTTTTTAACCATTGCATGCAAATATTTGATATTTCTATCTCCATCAGATATCCATTTTAAGAAAGCTTTTTGCCTCCAATAGGTCTCCTCCATGTCTTGGTAGCCTGATAACCTATCTTTGGCTTGGTTTAATAGGGAAATTTTGGAAGGATCATTAATGGAAGCGTCTTCTAAAACTATAACCCCATGTTCTAATTCTTTGATGTTGGTTAAAAGATTTTTGAAGTAGTGTTTGTTCCACCATTTGAGACATTATTTAAGCCTTTTAATTTAAGCCATAATCATCCGACAATAGTATCATCGGGGTGGAGAGGTTGTTCTTAGCAACCACCTCAATATAGTCCATAAGCCACATGTTTTGGAATGAAATATGAGAAGAGGGTATATTACTAACCTTTACAGATGAGCAAAGGGGGGTAGGATAAGGTTCTAGATGTTCAGTAATAGGAAATTGATTGATTTTCCAAGTGAAATGAGATCCAATAAATCCAATATGGTGAGACAATCCAAGATCATGTTATTGAAATCCTCCATGAAGAATAGGTTACCAACCCATTGGAAAGAGATAATGTTAAAATCCCCACCCACAAACCGGGATCATTGATTGAGGAAAAGAAATTATCTTATCCTTCCCTTTTATGAGGCATGACAAAGGATCCAAAGCAACATCAAGTATCATAAGTGATTTTAACATTAACGGTGTAAATCACGCCGTGAAAACAAAGGACTTCTCAGAAAAATCCAAATTTTATTACGAGTTAGCAAAGAAATTATCAAAACCAATCATTCTAGCAAAATTAATGTTAGAAGGTAGGATAAAGGGTTCCAAAATGAAGAATGAAGTATTATGAGGCAACTAAATTCGATTCATTGAAAGTATCAATCCTCTCATTCCAAATAATGAAAGAAACCATTTATTTTTGGAGGAGCAAGATCTAGTAACTCTAAAAGGAAATTTAGATTTAGAGGGTTTGTTTTCTTTTTTAAAATTGTTTGAAATTTAGAGTGTTAAATATTAGTTATATTTTCTTAATTGAAAGTATTTTTGATTGAAGTTTTAGGTCCTAAGTAATATTTTAAAATTTTAATTAATATTTTTATGCACTATAAATATATTGACAATTTCAAGAGAGATATGATCATTTAATTACGGTAACACAAAGATGGAAATGATTGTAAAATGAAAGAAAATGTTAATTATTAAAGATGGAAATGTTTAAGATATATGTTTTATGATTTATCATTTATAAATAGAATATTTGTTTTTTTATTTTGGGTTCAAATTTGTTTTAATTTTTAAGTTTTAATATTATTTATAAAATATGTTTGTCCAATATTGGTGAAAATTTTATTTTATAAATAAATTACTTTAGTCTTAAAATACTTAAAATTTATTTTAGGTGTTTTGAATGTTTTTAATAATTACTTTTAAATATATTTTATTTTGAACATCTTTCATCTCTCGACAGAGGGTGAAATAGGAGAAAATGGGATTAAATTCTAAATCAAAAAAACAAACTTAGATGCTCTCTTACATAAATACTTTTTTTTTGGAACCCCATATAGAGGAATTTTATTGCTCAAACAAAAATGTTACAAGATCCTTAAAGGGGTTAAACTCTGAGACTGCCACTCAAAGAGCTACAATCAACCTAAAGAGTAAAACCCTATCTAAGTACAAAACTCACACAACAAAAAAATACAAACCCCAATAACAAAGAAACAAACCTTTTCAGCAATATATCATCCGCAGAGGAGTAAAAGGGCTTTGATCCAACAAAATTTGAGAACGCAATAAAAGACACACAAATATCTTGAATGCCGAGTACCCATAAGAGGAAATAATTATATTTGAAAACCATGCGGAGAAAGCGGTTGAATCAATCCACTAGTTTGGGACAACCACAAACATATGCATCCTAGGGGTACCACACATACTACCATCCAAATCAGGAGATTTAATTGACACCGTCAGAGAAAACAAACCGAGACCGTCCATTCAAGAAAATTATAAAGCTCACAACCTCGATATAAATAAAAAGTAGTTGCTATCCACTAGATGAAACCAAATCACCTTACAACTCGAGCCATCAAAATATGTTTATAGATCATGGCATAACCAACATGAGAGAAAGCAAGGTGAGGTAATAATAGACAACCACAACCTCCATGTAATAAAACCAGATAGGCATAAGAAATCTCTCGATGAATATATACAATTAGAAATTTTATTATGAGCCCTCTATACCAAAATTGCAACATGCAACCCTCACAATCCCCAACCAAAGGGAGACAACCAACACCAAAGAAACAAACATTTCCCTCTTTTTAAATAAAAACCACCAACCAATCTAGAGAATATATACTAAGACCGTGCAACAACTAAAAGAAATAGAAACAAAAATAGAAAAGAAACGACAAAGGTTAAAAGGCAATGACTTGGACCAAGAAAATAATTCCGATGGAATAAAACACCACCTCGTCACTAAGTAACCAATGATATCCATATTCCATCTAATAAAGAAAAAGATAACATCATACAAACTTTTTCCCGTCAAAGAAAATCGATTCTATACTTCTGTCAGCATTTTCTTATGTCGAAAGGAGTCTTAGGTAGCATTCACTTAGCGAATGGATGATAAACAACCATACGACCCATGGAGGAAATTTCCTCTCCAACCATCAAAACCATCTTATTAAAACATCAAGGGACAAGTTCCTCAAAAAATCAAGTAAAAAAATATAGAGTGAATCTAGTATTATAAAATTGCAAAAAGAGATGGAAAAAAGATGGGAAATCTCCACCAATCAGCACAATATCCAAGTTCCAAACATAGAAGCTAACATTTTCCTAACATAGGGGAAACCATATCTATCAAAATTCACAAAACACTCTTAATAAGGGGGGAATATTATCATTGAAAATAATTTAACCATAGAGGACTTTGCACCCTTATTAGCACCGAGTTCCCTTCTTGATGAATATGAGAGATGTGATAATCAAGGGAAGTAAGAAGCCTTCTTGTATGATTGAGAGTATAATATACTTGATTATCATGAGCTCCAGTTTAGTAAATTCAAGAGCGAGCATCGGTTTCAAGCCATATTTTTTTAAAACCTTTCAATGCATAATAATATCCATAGTGAAGGCCATAGAGTTCAAAAAAGAAAAGAATAGAACAAGGTCTTAAAGGAATAGCAAAAGCGAATCATCATTCCTTTAAAATCTCTTAAGATACCCCCACATCCATAGAAACCATTAGCAGAACCATCCGTGTTCACCTTAATAGTATGGTTTTGAGGTTTAGTCCAATAAATAGTCTTACAAATATAATCAAATTGATTAAAGTAGAGATCCCAAGATAATGAGACAATCCTTTAACATCTTTCATACTGTGAGAAGTTTAGCTTTAAAGGGAGGAAATTTTATCTTTAGCTTTAGCAATGATGCATTGAAAATTCATGGGAATGTCATTATGTTTAGCTTCATTTCTTTCCATCCGGATATATACAATAGAGTAATAGCAAGCACATTTGACATGACCTTTGGCATAGGATAGAAGTTATTAAATAGATTTATGATAGAAAGGGATCCATCAAATAGTAAAGTGTTCAACAAACTATCATACCATGCCATACTTTAGCGCAAAGTTTTATGTGGAAACAACATTGACACTTAAAAGGAGATGGAATCCTTTTTTTTTCGTAGAATGGCATCCACAGAATATATTATTTAAGAATACGCCAAGTGAGAACCCGAAAAGGAGGTTGGAATAATGTTACAGATTTTGGAAAATATTGGAGTCTTGATTGTTAGATCTAATAGTCATACATCCTTAAAACAAAGTCTCTGCCAATTTGTTGAATAGAATTTGATCCATTTTATTAGTTGTAGGGATGATATTCAGAACTTTTTTGATGATAGTATTTGGGACATAAGGCTCCTAGTTGAGCAATATTCAAAGAGTTTTGAGTAATGAAATAACTTACTTTAATCCTTTCGATCGAATGGGTGTTATGTAGTGCATCTATAGAACCCTCACCTAGCAAATTATCTTGCCAAAAAAAGGATGAACCAGAATTAACACCCCATGATATAAGCTCTTCAGCCTCCCACTTAATGTTACAAAGTCTTTTCCACCCAGGAGAGTCTCCCATTTTGAAGCTGGAAATTAATGGATGTTTACCCTTATAGTATTTAAAAGCATAAAATTTGACCATAAGGCTAATTCTAGGTTCCACCACATTTTATGTGAAAACATTTGATGAACTCTTGTAAAGTTTTACAACCCAGGCCACCTTCATTCAAAGGGCCACAACACTTGTCCCAGCTAGCCCAGTGTGTTTTCTTAGATGATGAGTTTGATCCCCAGAAGAATTTATTAAAAATTTGGTTTATCTTATTAATAATGGTAGGGACAATAGTGGAAAGCGGATAGAAGGGTAAGGAGCGAGAATACTTTTGATGAGGACTAATCGGCTCCAAAAGAAAGAAGGTGGAATTCCCATGAGGAGATTTTCTTATAGATTTTTTGAATTACTTCATCAAAAGGAAATATATTTTAGCACCGATATAAAGGGTACGATATTTAATAGGAAGAGTATATTGTTCAAAACCCGTGATATTCTTGATATTGTTAATCCTGGGAATAGGGATCGAGTTATTAATAATGAAGCCACTTTTATCGATTAATTTTAAGGCTCTCCTCCTAAAATGAATAAGAAATTTATACAATTTCTTAATGTAATAGTAGAATGCAAAAGATAATGAAATCAGTAAAGCAAAGGTGAGAAATAGGAAAACCACCCTTAGTCTCGTAGCACATGTTGGGCATTCTAAGAAACATAAGTTTAAGGTTACGAGAAAGATATTTCACAACAATAATGAAAAGGGCCAGGGAAAGGTGATCCCCCTGCCTGATACCATGCGATGATCCAAAGAAGCCATAGATCTTACCATTAATAAGTAAGTAAAACTTAGAATTTTCAATATCATTCTTAATTAAATTAATGAAGGAGTCGAAGAAGCCAAATAAAAATAAAATTTGGTAGATAAATGACCAACTAATGTTATCATATGCTTTTGATATGTCTAATTTAAGGACTAGATTCCCACATCGAACTTTAGTGTTTAAATAATGGACAATTTCTTGAGCCAATAATACATTATCAGAAATAGAATGACCTTTAACAAAGCTAGTTTGATTAGGAGAAATGTTTGGGAAGTAGCATACCCAATCTTTTAGCAAGGATCTTGGATATGAGCTTATTGAAGAATGTGCAAAGACTTATGGGCCTAAATTGATTCCAATGTTCAATGTTTTTGATTTTAGGAATTAGTACAATGGAAGTACTAGAGAAGAATTTGGGAGGGTGGTCCCTCTAAAAAAATCAAGAACTGCTTTAACCACATCATCTTTGATAACATTCCAACATTTTTGAAAAAGAGAGGAGTGAATCCATCGGGGCCAATACGTAATCTATATTCATACTCACGAATGGTCGATGTAATTTCATCTTCTTGAAGGTAAGGATGTAAGCATTATGTTGTCATTTTCGTTATGATTTTGGGGATAACCTCGGACTAGCCAAATCCTCCTCACTCACATGATTATTAAGCATGTTATTGAAATAAGAAACACCACTTCGAAGTTCATTTTCATCAAATCCAACTATTATCAATTTTTAATTTTCTTAATGCAATTTAAGGCTTTTTCTTATTGAATAATGTATGAAAATACTTGGTATTCCTATCTCGATAGTTTCTTAGCGTAGCCTTTTGTCTCCGTAAGTTTTCTCCATATCTTGATATTTGGATAATTTATCTTTGGCTTGGTTTAATAAAGAGTCTTAGAAGGATAATAACCTCTTCCTCTAATGATATGACCTCTTGTTCTAATTCTTTACGTTAGTGAAAATATTTTTGAAACAATTTTTATTCCACCATTTGAGCAATTGTTTATGCCTTTTAATTTCATAAAGTCTCTTCATCCCACAGAGTCGGGATAAAAGGATCTCCCAATTAATAGCCACCACCTCCTTAAATCTGGTATCCAGCAACTACATATTATGAAAATGAAAAGGAGTACAGAGAGGAGGAGATGATGTATTAGCCTTAATGGAAATAAACAAAGGAGAGTGATCTGATAGGGTTCTACTAAGATGTTCGACCGATGTATTCGGAAAAGTGTTTATCCATAAATCATAAGCAGGATCCTATCAAGTCTTTTCTACATTCTATGATTATTCCATGTGAATTGGGGCCACTAAATGATCCGTCAAATGACAATCAAGAGCCATATTATTAAATTCTTCCATAGATAAAGGAGGGGTTTCCACCCCTTGTTCCATCGAGGAAGTAATAATATTAAAATCTCCACTTACAAAGGGAGCATTAATCGATGTAGAAATTAATTAGATCGTTCCATAGGTTCCTTCTACCATACTTATTGGGAAGCATAGACAAAGGATCCAAAGCAGACCAATTGCCAAATGTGAGTATTCACAACCTTGTGAAGGTCTGAATAATATGTAAATCAAAAGGATTTTTCAAAAGATCCAAATTTTATTACTTGAATTAGCAAAAGAACTAAAAGCCAATCATTCTAGCCATAGTTTGGATGTTAGAAGGAAGAATAAAGGGTTCCAAATTTGCCAGCAAAGAAATTTTATGGTTATGAACTAAGTTGCTAAGTCTATTGAGAACAGAAAGGGAGTCTATCCGTCTCGCATTCCAAATCAGGAAAGAGACCATTACTTAGGATGAGAAGAGCCAGATCTAGTAATTCTGGCAAAGATAGAGGATTTAGATTTATGTGATTTTTTTTTCCTTTTTGAGATAATATGAAAATCATTTTCCAAACCATTTCACCATCCATACGGAGATTCCAATTAATTGTTTATTGCTGTAGATTCAAAGGTTACCTATCTCCCTCTTCCAACTCATTGCTCCTCTCGATGCATCTTAGTTTTAGAATTTTGGTCCACGCGAAGAGTTGGTGGATGGGTTAGAATGGGGAAGAACACAAACCCCTAGATCCGGTGAAAGTTATCTAAATACGCACCTCCAAACTAACCTTCTCATTTAATTGATCTTTAGCTAGGAGATGACATTGCAATACAATTAGCATTATTTAGAGAATCGAAACAAGAGGAGATCACGAATCGGAATTAAATTATTATCGCTATTTTGTATTTGGGACTTGGCTCCACCATGAGGAAAATGATCCTTCATTAGGTTTGTGCCTATGAGGATTGATCGCCATATTCAACTTTGGATCAATTTTATGCCAAAGAGCTTATTTTTATCGGTTAATGGGCTGCTCTCTCCTTTGATGTTTCTTGCATATTGTCCTTAGTACCAAGGGTAGATTTGGAGACCAAAGAATTCTTTTCTAAATGTGGGTGAGCTATAAAATAGTCAGCAAAGCCATGACCATGAATTTTGCATTGTGAACAAAATATAGGAAAATTTTCAAATTCTATTTTTTGCAAATATCCATATTTTTACGATTCTATCCAAATTTCCTTAGGATATTTTTTAGTAATATCCACTTCCACAAGAACGGGCAACATAAGGTCTAGAGTTAGATCGTAGCTTGATCCAATTGGAAGGGCGACGAATAGGCCGACCACCACATAAAGGAATTCAGGGTTAAAGAAATGCACATGAAGATTGGGGATAGACAACCAAAGCTGGAACAATAGGAGATTCCTCTTTAATGTCAAAAAGGGGTCCATTTTAATAAAGCATTTGGGTTGAACACATAATAAGAACGTCTTGCAAAACAACGACAATCAAATCGTTAGCCAATTGAATCAAAATATGTGAATCGATTAAACCCACCGAAAAAACACCTGTTAATTTTAGTGAATGAAAAAAACTTCGAATATTTTCCATGGACGAGCATCGAAGAGCAAATTTACCCACTAAAGCAAACTCATAAGGCTTAGCCAATTTTTCCACCACAACATCAGAGCACATAAGAGCGGGTACACCCCGAAAAATAGTAGAAACAAAATCAAAAGACTCACCACCATTATTTACTTTACTAGCAAGCACATCCCTAAATGATTTTGAAGATCGGTTAGGAATAGTACCATTTTTCGTTCTTTGAATCAAATTTTTTTGTAAGGACGAGATGCATCGGATTCCCCGAGCAACCGATGAATCAATATTTAAAAGTATGGCATCCATGAAACAAAACTATATCGAAATCAAAGCCAAAAAAATAAAATCCTTAGATTAAGTCAGAGAAAAGCAAGAGAAAGAATCCTCAGCTCGGGAAATATAACATGGTCCTTGAGAATGAGAAAGGGTCACCATATATGAGTATATAGCATAAATAAACAATAAACTAATATTTTAAGTGCACACACACACACATATATATATATATATATATATATATATATATATATATATATATATATATATATATATATATATATATATATATATACCATTTTACTTAAACTATATATAGAAAAATGCCTAATTAAAATTGATATGAATAGTATGTTATAAAGTTTAAATTCAAACTTTAAGTAATTAATGCTTATTTTAAAGAGAGTATAATCTATTGTAAAATTTTCATTTCCTTATGTATTGTTGCTCAATTCTTGAAGCTCTGTCATGTCTTCTGGTAATATCACCTTCTAATTTTTTAGTGTTGCTACAATCACTTGTGCCATTTTCTTGAAAGAACTTCCGGCCGGTAATTTATGATGATTGATTGGTGTGCCAATAATAAATATTATTACTGAGATGAGGAGCCCAAGTGTAGGCAGAACATAGCCAGGAGTCCATCCAATATTACCTTGAATATAGACTAAAATTGAGTTGGCAAATAGAGTGCCAAAGAAGATGCTGAACATCCACCAATTGAAGAAGGAAAGCTTATGTGCACGTTCCTTAGGATAAAATCATCAAATTGGTATGCACCGATGGTTGAGATATTTGGCTTGTGCCACGGAAGCGATAATATAGAGGCAGTAAAAGATGCCAAGTTACAAACTCGATGCTTTGTTGATGCAATTATGACTAGCAATGCAGCTCTCACAGGGAGGTTTAAGAGGCGGGAGGAGGCGAGAGTTAGTAGACATATTCTCGACAATTAATTTGAGAGTTGAATTAAAGGGGATGTATTTTATTGTGGTAATTGTAGAATAATCATCTAATTAAACAATGAAATTTTAAGTCACATAGATATTTTTGAAATGAAAATAATAATTATTAGATATTTTTTTCTAAAAATTTACGTTCAAAATTACACTTTCATTACTCTTTGATTTTTTTAAATTTAAAATTAAATTATTAGATGCATCACTAAAAGTTAAATGTGCCGTTGTTTACACAACAATAATAATAATTATTATTAAAATGATTAAAGGATTAAAAATGTAATTTTAAAAACTTCATTTTGGTTGTAATTGATTAAATTTGATAATTACCTATATTTTTTATTTTCTCTTTACCAATTTTTGATTTTTCCTCCTCACATTTACACCTCTATCATCTCTCTTGCCCTATGCATGCGGATACTGCAGGATACAGGGATCTGACATGACGGACAGGACATTTCTATTTTTTAAAAATACAGGACAAATACGTTGGATATGACATTATAATAATAATTAAGAATAATGTGTATAAATTAAATAGATAAAATATTTAAAATATTAAAAATAAGTCATTTAATAAAAATTTAAATTAATTACTTAAGTTTATATATATATATATATATATATATATATATATATATATATATATATATTACTTAAGTAATTTATTTTTATTATACATTAATAATTTTAATGAATAAAATTTATTATCAATTCTAAATTTATAAAATTAATTATAATTTTTAATAATTTTAATTATTTGTAATAAATATATCTTATTATTCTCTCTTTTTAGCTCAAATATCATTCTCTAAAATTTTAAAACTCTCTATAATAATTTAAAATATAACAAACTATATTTAAAATATTTTTTATATAATTTTAATTCAATTATTTAGGACATGTATGTGAGAATCAACTTATTTTTTTCAGGTGGAAATATTTTAAATAATATAATAACTAAATAATAATCATAATATGCATAATTAAATAAATAAATTATATCATATTATTTTTTTAGAAAAATACAATTAATTAGGAAGATAAAATCATCAAATTTATAAGAGAAAATTATAAATAGATAAAAATATGAAAATTATAACCTATAATTTATAGTTTACTCACCTTCTTAAGATTAAATATATAAATTAGTTTTGCTCAAGATTTATAGATTAAATTATTTGATTACTACAAAAGTTAATAAAATATCAAAATCCTTTTTATCCATTTTTGAAATACTAAGCACAAAATAATTTTTTAAAAAAAATTAAATGAAGTAGATCAATTTAAGTAATTTATGAATTTAATTAACATTTATATTAATTAATGTCTGCATATTAAATGTTTTTAAAAAAAAATTATAATATTAATATAAATATAAATATAATTTATAAGAGGAATATAACTAACAATATAAAAAATTTTTAAAAATTTTATGATTTAAAATTATTATAAAATTATAAAATATAGTTTTGTTGCGTGCTAGAAAACCAGCAGTGATAGAGTGAAAGTTTACGCCTTAGCCTTGTTATAAAATCCAGCACACACATAGGTATTTAAAGACTGAACAAGAAAACTCTAGAAATTTTTACATGGAAAAACCTCGAAAGAAGGAAAAAATTATGGGGCCTTGCCCGAAGAAAATCTTCCACTATGTATCATTTGAGTACAAAATTTTTCCGATAGCGGATTACAATTATATATGAGAAGGGAACAACTATGTAGTCACGTTCAGGTGGTAACAATTGCTAATGGTAGCAGATGATGGTGAACAGCGAGGGACATCGACTGATGATGAAAGTCGTCATGATGGAGGCGATAGAAAGGCGAGGATTAGCGGCGAGGCGGCGGCGGCGTGTGGTTGATGACAGTGGTGATTGTGCTTGGAGGATCTTCAAGCTTTAGAGCTCTCTCCTCTCTTGCTTGGGTCCCTCATGAGGAATGAGGCTATTTATAAATTGGAGGAGTGACGGCTCTGTAAATACATGCAAAATCTGAACCACTCCACTTCATCAGGCTCAAAATGATTCCTTTGATCATTTGATGTATTTTAAGTATTTGGATGCTCAAATGAAGTCGGAATTGTGAGATCTTGGGCTTATTAGATCCATCGTCGAGGCTCATTTTTGACTATAAACACTCCATGTTTGAGGGCTATTTAGGGATTTAACTGATATCCCAATGTTTTCAAGGATATTTTAAGTGCTTGATCTCGATCAATTTCAACTTCGGATTAGCTTGCTTTTAGCATCAAGATTCATGCTTCGACTAGTAGTATTTTAAGTGTCATATCAAGTTTATAACTAGATTACATGAGTTAAAATATTGATTACATGAGATTACAATAAGTTAAAATTAAATTCATTTTAAGATGTGTATATAATACTATTTGCTAATATTTATCTCAAAATTATTCTTAAGGTGGGAATTATTTTGAGGAGGGGCAAAATTATAAACTTCTCCATCTAATTGAATAAAATTAATAATTTTAGACTAGGCGCAAATATGCAAATTGCAAAATTCTTCATTCCATTAAATCAAATTAATATTTTCAGGGGTGGGCATTGGGCATTTGCCCACCCTAGGCATCATGTGGGTCCACCTTGCGTTTGTTAATTTTTTAATATTATTTTAATCGGATACTTTTTCTCTGTGTCCGACTGCATGCCTAATTTTTAGGAGTGTGTGTATCATAGCTCTGGCTTAGAGCCCTACATATGCCTACAAATCCAACATGTCGTCTACTGCCAGCCACTCTATTTATTTATTTATTTATTAAACTATTTTTTTAATTTGAAATCCTTCATGAAATCAGTATATTTCATTTTTTTAGAAAAAAAAATATCTAAAAAGAAAAAATTATAATAACAAATTAAAAGAAATAAAAGGCTGAAAATGTAGAATATTTAAAAGAAAAAAATAAAATAGTAAGCATGAATTAAATTTTGTAATTTTTTTTTATGAATAAGAGTATGCTTGAGATAGTTGCAAGTGAATGCAAAATTAATGGCGAAATTTCCACAGAAGAATCTGTTGAATAAAGAAGTTGTAGTAGATATACATTTTTTTTTTTTGCAAAAATCAAATTGAAGATTCCTAGCCATCATCACAGATAGTCAGATTAAGTTTAAAAATATAATGATCTCATCATAAATTTTTCAAAATACAGTTTCCAAAAGTCACAATCGTATGTTTTTGCATTGCATCACTCTCCCAAAACTTGCTCCAAATGTCTTTTACATTTAGAATTTTATTTTTTCAATTTTAACATTATATTTTGATACAAAAATTTAAAGGATAAATTGACCTTATTTGGAGAGTTCACTGGCTTAGTTGTTGGCTTCCTTTCTAATGCAATAAGCCACTACAACCAAACAATTGATATTTGTTGTTATTATTATTTTTAATTTTAGCCAATTCCTTGACTTTTTTTATATATATTTTATTTTATTATCGTATGGCATGTTTTGAGAAAAATATAATATCAAAATATCTTGACAAATTCTTTTCATATTTTATTAAATTTAATAATATTCTTATGAAAATAATTATTAATGATGTGATTTAAAATATTTTAAAGATGTGACTCATTTAATCATTCTTTACAAAGATATAATTATAACATTTAGTCACAACCAATATTCACTCTTTTTTGAAAGTTGTGATTATAACATAAAAATATAAATAACAAATAAAATTTAATTAAAGTTTTTTATAGAGTTTGACTCAAGTATTTTCTATCCATATTTTGACAATTTGTCATTATTGTTCAATTTTTTTGATAACATTGTAAAATAGATGCTCAAAATTAGAGAATAAATTTTTTTTAAAATAGGCGTGTGTTAGCACTTATATAACAACAAGCCTTTATCTCACTATATGGCCTCGGCTGCATGAATCTTTCTTCTCCATTGTGTCCTATTATATGTCAAATTTTTATTTAATTCAAGTATAATAAGGTCATTTTTTGTACATCTTAACCAAGCCTTTTTAGGTCTACCTCTACGTTTCTTCTTAAAAGGCAAATCTAATCTACTCTCCTAATCAGGTCATCTGGACGATAGCGCTTTATGTGCCCAAACCATCTAAGGCGACTCTCTCTAATCTTATTTGCCATTGGAGCTACTCCAACTTTTCCCGAACATACTCATTTTGCATTTTATCTCTAAGAGTAAACCACTCATCCACGAGCATCCTTATCTCACAATACTAGGGTTTGTTTGATCTGTAGCTTTTAAAAAAATTTGGTTTTGTAATTTTTTGAAAAAAGTAATTTTGTGTGTATTATAAATTTTTTCTTTTGAAAAATTCAAAAATAAACTTTCGATACACCACACTTTAACAACTCTGGTTCTCAAATAAGCTTTTTCATCACAAAATTTTCTAAAAAGCAGACAATAATTTGGTTGCCAAATGAAGCTGCTATATTTTATGGCTGTTTTCTGAAAAAGCAAAGTAGCTAGAAAGCCATCCCAAACACACCCTTAGTCTTATGCTTCTCTTTTTATTGGTGAGTCTTACGACTATCTTATAAAATTTTTCCTTAAGTTTAAGCGGTACATTTCTATCACACAACAGGCCAGATGCATTCTTCCACTTCAACCATTCAACTTGAATTCTACTAATAACATCTCCATCTATTTCACCATCATTTTGAACAATAGAGCCTAGATATCTCAATTGCTCACTCTTTTAATGACTTGTTCACTCAATATTAAAACACTTCTACTAGAACTTCTACAACTAAAATTACACTACATTTATTCCCTTTAGATCTACTTGAACTAAGACCTTTAGACTCTAAAGTTGACCTCCATAATTCAAGTTTCTCTTGGACTCCCTCTCTAGTCTTATCAACAAGAAGAATGTCATCAATATAAAGCATACACCAAGCTACATCATCATGTAATAAATCAAATTTTAATATTATAATTATCCTAAAATAAAATTAATGTCTACAATATTCATAATGATCAAAATTAGAATAATGACATTAAACTATAAATATATTACATTTAACAAATCTTACCCACATTTAAATTGAACATATGATCTAATGGTTCAAAAAATGAATTAAAGAGAAGCCCATATGGTGCTACAGTTATTATTTTTAGTTTTAAAATAAATTTAAACTAATTTTGATAAAAAATATACTAAAATAACCAATTTAATTTTTTTTCAATTAATAAAATGATGAAATATCGAGCATTAAATAAAAGTTTAAAGGATAATCACCAAGAAATAGATAATGGAGGCAATCATGAAAGTCCAGTACCGACCCAAAAAAGCATAAGCAATATATTGAGAATTGGGGTCAGCCAAATAGCCTCGACCCAATTGGTCACATTATTGGAAGTGATAACAGTTCTTTGATGAAGCTCGTTGGTCAGATAGATTACCAGATTTGATGATATGTCGTAGATGCTATCCTCTAAAAATACCTCATAAACTATGATTAAAATTAAATAATTAATATAAAAAATTATGTTTTTTACTAAGATTTTATTCTGATGATTAATAATTTTGATTTGATAATTAGAGTCAGATGTAGAACCAACTTTTTTCTATGACAAATAAAATTTTAAGTTATTATGCAATATAATAATAAAATAATAATATTTACATAAATATATATACAGAAAATTAGTATTAAAAAACATAGAAGATAATATCACCACATTTATAAGAGAAATATATAAGTAGGCATAAATGTGAATGTTTTCAGATTTTATTTTCATTAATAAACTATTGCATTGACAAATAACAGATTAAGTTGAATATTTTTATGAGAATTGAGCAAAGTTGTAATTTAAAGGTGAACAAGCTCCTAAAATTTAACATATTCTTAACAATTGAGAGCGGGCAATTGTCTACCTTGGGGAAAACATAGTTTTAGATCTATTATAATATAATTTTGGCTATATTTGAGTGCCAATCTAAATGGAGATGTCTATAATAAAACAATTTTATAGCGATTGAAGAAGGTTGTTGTAATATAAGCGAGTTTGTAGCATGATGTCAATTGGAAGATAGTTCGATTCAAGCAAGATAAGGGTAGTAGTACTAAAATGGATGGAAACACATGCTTGAATATGATGTTAATGGGATTACATTGTATCTTTTAAGGAGACATGACTACAATATTGAAGATTATGACTTAAGTCTAGGAAGGATGATTATGGCATAAGTATGTTCGTAATGTATCATTGTTGTTTAACCCAATTCTGAGAATCATTCTTCAATATATATATAAAGAAAATGGGCTTGAGGATGTTTTATTGTTGCCTCTTAATTTGTTGTTTGCAAACAAATTTTGAATTATTGAAACTAAAGCCCTCATTTGTTTTATAATGTTTACATGATTAAAATCACTTGAAAGTTTGAATACTACATTTGACATTTGATGCACATCTTTCCCTAACCCAACCCACGGTGTGTTTGAATAAGTTTAGTGAAGATAGATATCTTAGTTCAAGAGCCATTGAATGAAGATCTTTGATAGAAACAAATCCCTAAAAGAATTGGTTCTCCCATTTGGAATACATGTTCTCCATTTACAGGTAGATATAGATCAAATATTGCATTTCCAAACAAGTTAGCTCTTCTACTTTTCATATGTCATACTCTAAGTAGAGTCATTTAATGTATTTTATCTATATTTTCCTTACACCACCAATAAACTTGGTTAGAATTTTCTTGGTTAGGATGAATAGCTTATTTCAAAAATTCAATATTGCACAATAATAAAATTATAATAAATGGTAGGCACATCTATGAAACCTTTTAATCAATAATTCCAATTGAATTTATTATTATTATTATCAGAAAAAAAATTGCAAGAACTTTTTTTTATGAAAATTCGGCTGATAATTCTTTTTGGCAAAAAAATTATCTAAAATATAAGTATATGTAGTTGATGTTATTTTTTTTCGACCAAGACCTATTTTCTCCATTCCACCTTTCCTCTTTCTAGTCTATGGTTTTCGCACATCTGCCTACTTCACTTTTATAGCTACTACAATTTTATTCTTGCTTAATTTCTTTGATTTCTCTATAAATATGATGGTAAGTATCTTTCACTTATAAGCCCTAAGATTTTTATATTAGAATCTCATGTATTATTCTTTTTTCAATTTTGACTTGGTGTAATTTAAGGTTCTAATTTTTATAAAGAAATTAGTAAATTTATATTTTTCTATAATTAAATGCATCTTGAATAAAAATTATAATGTTATTGGTTACATCTAGTTAGTTTATATGCTTATATCTTTTGGTAAATCCATAATTTTGGATAGATCTAATAGATTTTAATAAATTTTTAATTTTTCCAAAATTCTATAATTTACTTTGTCGATCTATCTTATATTTGTTAGATATTTTTTTATATATTAAATCAAGATATTTAATGTTTTCATATATTGTGTTTTTTGTAGGTTTGTTTAAATATAAATTTACTTATATTTATGTGCGCTTAAATTTTTTAATATGTTAGCCTTTTGTGGGTCATCAAAGAAATGAATAAAGTGCTTAGTCTCTATACATTATACACTTTATACTGACTATTAGTAATTAACATAAATTTTTAGCCTTATTGTAAGAACTGCTAATATGCATAATATTTAGTGTGCATTTAATATAATTATTTGTATAATAAATATGATAATAAAAGAGTCGCTCATCATTCTTGAGATTCATGCTGATCTTCAGAGCCTTTAGTGTTGTGATTGGCTCATGTGAAATGACAAACTCTTCTTTAAATTTATCATTTTATCATGAAAGCATGCCTCTTTTAAGTATATATCTATATTAGACAATGTTGATACTCATTTACTTTAAAGCTTAATGTTATTTGTCTATCTAAATTATTATAAAACTTATTAAGATCTTGACTATCATTCTCAAGTTGTAAAGATTAAAATCTTTGATATTTGGTATATATTTATCACATTCTTCCTTTGATGTTTATAATTATTTTTTATATATCTTGATAAAATGATCAAATTAATGATATATATTTATTAAGAGCTTTTAACCTAAATATATCATGTGGATATCTGAAGTAAACGTTCATGAATGTATAATAGATTATTTCTTATGTGAAAAAGATAATCAATGAACTGCCACTTTTTTAAAGAAAGTTTAGATGTCCATATTTTAAACACAAAATTAGGCATACCACACTAGAAAAGTTAGCGCTCATTTGTAGGGGAGAGAATTTTAATTTAATTATTGATTTTGGTTATTACATGAAGAGTGTGAGCCATCAACCAACTGTCATTCCAAGTGCTTGACAAGTGCTATTAAATTAGAAATTAATTAGGAAATAGAAATAATTGATATTTAACGCAAATGGCTAAATTTATAAATGATATTAAAGAGAGTCTTTTTAACATTAAAGTTTAATAAATTTATGAATTATTCCAAATAGCTCTACAACCATAATAAAATAATTGTGCCAGTCACTCTAAGTTATTTGATGTAGTTAGAATGCTTAGCATCAATATAAGCTAATCTAACAAATATTGTAGTACTAAATGTCATATGTAAGACTAAGGAATTAGTATTCAAATTAAACTTCAATACACAAAAATATTAATACACTAATAATTGTATGTTATATTACAAGAATAATGTATTGAAAATTATATGCAAGAGTTTGGAGCACTTAAATTCAAACTATAAAAGAATTATAACATAAACAAAATGATGTCTCTTACAAGATATTATTTTATTTATCTCTTATTTCACATCTATGAGACTATTTTTATATATTATTTCTAAGTAACAAATATGCAAGTCATCCATCAGATATATTCCTCTTTGAAAATGAGTCGATAATTCCTCCTCGGAAGTCCTCTACTATAGAAACGAATAGTAGAAAATTTGGTATGAATATTACTAGCATTTACACTATCGTTTTTAAACTCAGAATAGCAACATGGGCTACATTCAAGAAGTTAGAACAAGAAACAATATTGGCTTGGCATTTAGGAGGATTATCACAAAGAGATCGGGGACAATTGTTTAAAAAAATGATATTTTGATCATAATTTTTAGTATAAATCTACAATTATTTAAAATTATTTTGAGATGAATATGCTATATATAATTAGTTAATATTATATTTATCTCAAAACATATTTAGATTTGAGACTATTCGATTACTTTCTATCATGATATTTTGACGTAAAATTTGATGTATAAGATGAACATGTAAGAATATTGTTAACATTAGCATTACATATAATGTAATTATTACAACATATTAATAATAGGGATTATTTTTAAAATAGGCACATTATTAATCTTAATTAGCCGTTTAGGCATCAAAAATTTTTTTTTATGAAAATAGGCCTAATTAATGTCCAGCCGATGTAAAATCAATACGTCGTACCGGTCGTTTTAGTTTTTTTTTTTTTTTGCTGGTGAGAGAGAGAGAGAGAGAGAGAGCGGTGGCGCATTTTTTTGTTTTTGTTTTTTGCTTTCGGTTGGAGAGAGAGAGAGAGAGAGAGGGTATTATTATTATTTTTAATTAATATAATTATATAAAATATTTAAAATATATAATTTAAAAAAAAATTTTATAAAATATTTAATAACTAAATATTTATATATTTAGTTATTAATTAATTAATTTATATATATATATATAATTAAATATATAATTTAAAAATATTTTTAATTATATATATAAATTTAGAAATTTATTTAATAATTTTTTATTAATTAATATAATTATTTAAAATATATAATTTTTATTAATTTTTGTTAATATATAATTTAAAATATTTAAATATATAAATAAATAATTTTTAATAAATAAATAAAGAAATAAATAAATTATATAAAGGGTAAAAAAGTGTCCAAAACCGCTGCCCAAAATCGCCGAAAACCGTTCAAAACGCTCAAAACTGGTGAAAAAGGATCAAAATGGACGTTTTCTTCCACGACGCGTGCAGAAGGTAGTGCCGCGTCATGGAGCGTCCCTGACCTATGGCCCGCCATGCTTCCGTCGCGAGCATGCCGTTCGCGCGACGAATATCGACCCGCCTCAGCCGAGATTGCGAGCGTCGACCAGCGCACCGGCCGTTCGGATTCGTCTCACACTCGTCCGTTGACCTCGCGCATCTAGCCATAGCGACAGCGTTCACTCTGCCACGTTCGCGGTCCTCGCGACCAGCATTTTTCAACTCGTTTAGCCAATGCTGGCTCGTCGACCTTTCCAACATCCTCTATTCTAACCATGTAAAGGCCCCTGACCTTTCTTGAATGAAATTGCGCAACCCAGATTTCTTGCAGCCGTTATGTAATCCAACCCGAAAACACATCGTAAGCGCCTGTAAATGTCGCGTGGGTAACCCCAAAATCTTGTGCACTGCATGCATACATCCGTCCCTCCACGCTTCATGGTCATAATCTTATGCTCCCGTTAAAAATGCTCTCTCAAAATGTATGGTTAATGGGCCCAAATTTCATTGAAGAATTTTCTATTTTCAAATATTCGGCATATATATTTTGGATGATTGAGATAATATCATCCAAAAAAAAGGGGCAACTAGTATGACGAAAATTTTACTAGTCGAGCACAAATCTTGATGTAAAAAGATTGTAAATCAAGACTAACCAAGATGCGTTTATTATCAATATCTTAAACAGAGTGTTTATAGTCAAATCGAGCATCTTGATGAGCGAATCTAACAAGCCCAAGATATCATAATTGACATCATTTGAGCATTCAAATACACAAACATCATATGATCAAGGGGATCATTTTGAGTCAGATGAAGCGGGTATGGGTTTTGCATGTATTCTGAGACACTCCTCCAATCTATAAATAGCCCTCATTATGAGGGAAGGCCCAAGAGAGAGAAGAGAGCACTAAAGATCCTCCAAATTCGTGCGGCCCCGGTCGTCAACCACCGCCGGCATGATCGCCGCCCGTTGATGCCATAATCAATCTCATCGGTCTCCATCATGATGACTTCTACCATGATTGTTCGCATTTTGCCATGCTTGTTCCACTTGTGATTGCTCCACTTCATCATCTTCTTCTAGCAAGCAACGATCGTTGTCACATGCATTGTTCCTTTCCCATATACAATTCGTAATCCGGTCGGAAGATCTTGTACTCAAACATACATAGTGGAAGCTTTTCTTGGGCTGGGCCGTGGTTTTCCCTCTTTCGAGGTTTTCCACATAAAAATTGAGTTTTATTATTCACACTTTTATACATGTTTGTCTTTGGATTTCAACTAAGGAGAAAACTTTTACTCTATATATATATATCTATATATATATATAGAGAGAGAGAGAGAGAGAGATCTCAACGATGAAAATTACCGATGATGGCAAGCCTTCAAAACGCCCGATAGAATGAGATCAGCGTTGCCATCTTTGGTATACTCACCATGGCTGCCTCGTTCCTCTATTAGCCATGGCTTATGTGTGTGGATGTACGGTGTTAGGCCATATTGTATATTATGCATAAAATAACTTTTTTAATATATATATGTGTATATATATATATATATATATATATATATATATATATATATATATATATATATATATATATATATATATATATATATATATATATATACTATTATTAAAAATTAGCTTGTGTTTCTTCTAATCTTGGTCTTTAAATTTATATTCAAATTGATTTGATGATTTCAATCCTAGTGATATAATATATAACAGCCAAATTCTAAAAATAAATTAATAAACTTAATTATAAATAATTAATGAGTTTACATAGATTATTTTAAAATTCACTGTGATTTCCAATTATATAAATAATTATTGAACGCTTATATTAATCTACACGTTTATGTTATTTTCAATTAATTTAATTATATAAAAGTTTTTAATTCTGATATTTTCTCCTAGAGTGGAGCAGAGAAACAACTTTAGAGAAGAAGGCTATTTTAAAACAACGTTATTTTCTCCTGTGCTATGTATGTAAATTTCCCAAAGAGTGGGAGAGAGAGGAAACGTTAGAGAGGAATACGTCAGGGACTGCGTAATTTTGAGAAAGCTTTATGATCCGAGGTTAGTATGAATTTTAGGATATATGATTTCCATTTTAGTTTTTAACATACTTATTGAACTTTTCTCTTTTTTTTAAGGAATATTTTCTACCTAATTTATTTTTTACATCAAACAGATATGCATTTTACTTTTGTTTTATATTTCCTCAGTTTACAAATAAAAGATCTAATTTAAAACTACTACTTTTATTGTTTCTCAATTAATCTTAATGAGTCACATAGTTCATAATTCTAATTTAGTAGTCCGTTCATGAAAATGTCTCTACATAGTTTGTTTTATAGAATTTCAACAATAATGAACTTTATAATAGAACATTACAACATTAAATAAATTATAACCCAACTTTATATATATTTGTTATTGTTTATAATGTTTAAATTTAAATTTATCTTTTAATTTTTTTTTATGAATTCAAATATTATCACTAAATTATCAATGCATCAACGTTACTTGAGCATAAAAGTTTTAGTTCTGAAAAAGAGAACATAAAATTTTAAATCGACAAGGAAAGATCTAAAAGGTTATTTTGATGGATGTGCAATAATTAATTATCATAATTAAATATTTTTAGTTCTTATTATATTATTATATACAATTTTGTTAGTAATGATTTATATTTTATTCTTTATAATTAGTACTTTTAAAAATAATTAACTTTAATTTCAATGATTTATCTTATCTTGTGAATAGAGTTTAAAGATATATACAATAATGTTCAATGATATTATCAATAAGTTCTTGACATTTTAAATATTGGCAAGATATATATGATATTAAATAAACAAATTAAAAATATAAATAAAAAATTTTATAATGTGAATGATAAATTTAAGATTATATTAAATAATTTCATAGAAATATGTGAAGAAGTTGATGATAATAATTTCTCATCATCTACTAAATTATCATAACATATATCAAGTCAAATCCAAATTAACCTTTAGGTACATATTTTCTTATTTTATTCTATTATCTTTCTTATTATATGAAATTCTTAAAATAAATAATATTTATTTATATTTGAAACATGTATTCTTCTATTTGTTATGAAAGTTAATGATGTTAGAATGATATATAGACAGAGGGATAAAAAAAATATCAAGAGAGACCTGCCAATTTTTGGATTAAGATATGACATTTATAAGATTTGGCTCGAGAATTATTAGTTGAAAACCTAAATTCTTAATTAAAAGAATATGATAATTTATATCAAGTTTAAAATTAGAATAATTATTATGTGCAGAATCCAGATGTACTTATATATATTCAGACTCTAATAATTTAAGATAATATAACTTTCAGTTAATACAGAACTATTATATATTAATTATAAAATATTATATATTATTACATATTGATGTAATATTAATCGCACGATGATATATAATATTTATATATATATCAATATATGCTATATGATATTATATTATTGAAGTCAAATTATAACTTTCTTTAATAATTTTCTTTTTTAATTATTGTAGTTAAGATTGCAACACCTATAACATTTTGATCCCAATTTTTTTAAAATTTATAGAGAATATAACAGCGAACGAGTTAGATGTACTAAAAATAACCAAATAGTCCTTCTCCATTGAAGTTAATTCACTAATACAAGTGAGTTATTAAAATAATTTATTCTTCTCATATATAGAGAATGAAAGATTATATTATCATAATTTTGATTATACTGAGCTATCTCTAGTAGGATTGATAACGGTGATGAATGTCAAAAGTTAAAGGGGCTAATATCATCGATATTGATAAGTGATAGATAATACGGTATATTTGATAGGTTGAGCATTTTCTCTATTTTATTATTATTTCATGCACGCTATTGCTCTTGATTTTTTATTATTTTTTGCATTGAATCTTGGATCAAAGCCCTCCCACTATGCCTTAGTTTGATTCTCTATCTTTGGAGTTAAGAGGAAGCACTAACGAAGATTCAAAGGATGTAGATCAAAATTAAAACTCCCCTTCCTTTGTCACATTTAATTCTCTTGCTTGAGCCACTTGAGGTCAAGAGCTTTGCTAAGAGGACAAGAAACTTTATGCACATGAGTTAGAAGAGGAGACGAGAAGCTGATAATGAAATTTTCTCTAATAGTTTACCACAATCTAACTCAAGCACCTCATTTTATTCTAAAATGAGATTTAGATTCCTATCAAATTAGAAAAGAGTTCGAGGATAGTCTTAGCTAATTGATGAGGCTACTTTCACCTCCTTGAGTTCACAAGATTTGAACAATATTTTGCATAAAAGGAGGAGAAGGTTGGTTTTGAAATAATATATTTAGGTGATTTAAAAATTTAAATACACTTAAAATCACAACCTTTTAATCTCATTGGACACATTAGTTCAAACTATATTGGAATGACCTAAAATTTGTTATTTTATGTGTCATAATTCCATGCCTTATGACTTGATTTATAAAATAAACTTGTAATTTTATGTGAAAGTTTATTAATTTATTTCATATAAAAAATAAATATAACATTGAAATAAAATATATTAAATTAAATCAAAAATAAAGATAGAGGAATAATCAATTATTAAATTCATTTCGAAATTAATGATTAATTTTGACATTCATATAACATAATCAAACTTAAATAAATAAAACTTCTAACCCTAGGGATGATAGAACCCTATGCAAGCAGCTGTCCAAATCTACACGGCGTGTATCAACTTGACAAATTGCGAGTTTAATAATACCTCTCTTCCCATCCTCCTCAATAATTTACAAAAGACTATCCACAAGGTCCACATTCAATATCACTTTTTTAACTTATTTAATTTAATTTAATCTCAATTCTAAATACATTTGATGTAGATTTCAATTGGGTTACACCAACTCATTAAGCATATTCAAGTCGTTAAGTTGAATTAATATTAGGCATATTGAAGTCATTAAGAATATGTACAATAGAGCTATTACATCAAGGATCAGCTTTAAGTCCATATTCAAGTAGGCTTGAAGTCATTAAGGATATTTAGGCTCTATTGTTTAAAGTGATGTTGAAATAATAGTAAAGAGAAAGAGAAAATTACTTGTATCCAAACACATAGAAGATTACCAAAATAATGTAATACAATAAAGTTCCAAGATATATACAAAGAAATGGAACAACTACTATAGCAAAATCCAAAAATAAAAATAAAATATACATGAATCGATGTAGTACAGATGCACAGACCACACTATCCTAAACAGCTAACACCTTCATCGTCTGTGTGGAATCACACTACTCCCAGGTGTACATTGATTAGGTGCACGTGGTGGATGATCACGTAGCTGATAGTGGCCCTCCAATGCAAGATCTTCAGAAGTCTGCGTAGGACAGTCCTATGATAGGAAGAAAGGCGGCTGTGACTCATAGGTAGACTGGTATGTAGAAGGACCTGGATCAGCATATGTAAATGGTCTAACGCCCAGTAATGCCATGGGACATCCTCTGTAGGCTCCAATCCATAATGTAAGTCATCGATATGTACCTGCAACCTCAAGTCTCTGCGTAACACCTCGTACATATCGACAGCTCCCTGTAACTCGTGCTTATCTATAGGGTCGAAGTACGGCTGAAAGATGTCCTGAGTCGCCAAGATGTGCTCTGACTGCATTGAAAAATAACGTTTGAAGTTTGCCTCAAGTAGGTATGTAACATATTGAATTTAACAAGATACTTATGTTAATACTTACATATATGCACTCTATAAGTGCTCTAGGATAAGAAGTGGTGGGAGGATCTGTTAGTACGGCCAGTAAATAGAGAAAAGCCCAAGATCTGAACTAGTACATGTACTGATTGATAGCCATCACCCTATCCTCATCTTCGTCCAAGTCCTCAACTATGTAATCCCTCCGCCTCTCCCAAGCGCCAATGTGCACCTAGTGGTAATCAACCCAGTCTACATCTATTTTACCTCGACCATTGACCTTTTGAAAGTAGGGTCTACTTGTGCCACATCATCTCTAGGTATGAGTCCAAAATGTCTCAACACTCAGGTAAGTGCCACTCCACTCTCTTCCGGTTGATGAGGGACCGTCAACCACATGTTCAGGAAATATTGATAGGATCGTGATCTATTGGCTCCCAAATCACATACACATATTAAAATTATATTAAATTAGTATACACATATTGACCTCATTTTTATAATAAGCTCTCAACCCCCTCCATCTTAGACATAGGACTTCTCTTAGACATTAAGAGTTTCTTAGTCTTAAGACAATTCTAGTGATTAGGTGGATACTCAACCTAGCCCTAGAGACTTAGAAGAGTTAAGCCATAGGAATAGGTTATGCCTTAGGGGTGTTAAAACATTTTCCTACCTATAGCTTGAACAAAATCCTCACTTCATTCTTCCAAGTCAAAACTCCAAACTCATATCAACTCCTGCTCTAACTCAAACCTTAAACCAATTCAATGGATTTTATTAAATTATGAATCAATTCTAAATAATTGAAACCTATGTTTGAAGCCCATGATTGGATTCAAAACTCCAAAACATTTCCTAAGTCCCTTTGATTCCCTCTCATGGACTTAGCTTAAATCAAATCCAAATCAATTCAAATTCAAGGAATTTTTTGACAATCCATTTATATTCTCATTTATATTCACATATATAAATGTAATATAAATTCAAAGTAATCAAACCAAATCCAAAATTCAAATCAAATTCCTCTCACTTTGATTCTATCTTATGAACTTAGCCTAAATAGGCAACATCTAATATTTATTTCTTGTTTAGACAAATCTGGTTATTTTAGTTCATTTAAAAATAAAAAAATTTAATCTCTTTCAATATTTAAATATTATTGTTCCTTAGTTGATCATCTATATAAATTAAATATTTCTGCTTCAGAGATTAATGAAATATTGTATGCAAGTTATTTTAGTATAAAGTAAAATTAATGAATGAATACAAATTCATATATGTTATGGCATAAGCGTTTAGGATATATTTCTAAACAAAGAATTAAAATATTTATGTTAGATAGAATTCTTAATTCTCTTGATTTTTTAGATGATAAATTCTATATTGAATGCATCGAGGGAAAATAAATAAATATTAAAAAAATTTGTGGGAATAGGAGTTTAAGCATCTTGGAATTAATTAATACTAATATATTTATGGTCCTTTCCTTACAACTACTCAGAATGACCAATAATATTTTATTACTTCCATAGATGATTATTCTCATTTTAATGTATTTATACTTGTTATATGAGAAGTAAAAATCATTGGATGTATTTAAATTTTGAGGCTACAGCTTGAAAATCACTTAGCAGAAAATAAAACTATCAAATCTAACTATGGTGGTGAATACTATGATATATAATGAATCGATGAACAATGTTCAAACCCTTTTGCTAAATATTTAATGATGTCTCATCATTCCTTAATATATCTTACTAGGAACTCTAGGTCAAAATGGTATAACTAAGAGTAAATTAGACCATATTGGATATGGATAGAAATATGATAAAATTATTCTTTTTTATCTAAATCACTTTGGATCTAAAATATTATAGTTTACATCCTTAATAGAGTTCCAAGTAAAGTAGTTGTTAAAATCTCATATGAATTATGGATTTGGCTTGGTATTAATCATCTTCACATCTAGGTTTATCTAGATCAAGCTAGGTCATATAAGCTTAATGAGATAAAATTAGACTCAAGAAAGTTAACTATTATTTTGATGGATATTAAAAAATGTCAAACGATTTGAAGTATTATGATTTTTTAAGTAAATCCTTTTTAAGATAAACAATGCTAAATTTATTGAGGTTGTTGAATATGATGGAAGTAATAAACTTAAGAATTTTATATTTGAAGAATAATATGGTACTCTTCATATTAAACTAGAAAAATTATTAAGCAATTAGAAAATTTTACTTAATATTATTCATGTTATAAGTATAGATAATCAAAATATTTTTGAGTTAACTCCCACTCATATTGGGAGTCACAACAACCTTAAACTAAAGTGTCATTAAGAAAATCCTCTATAGAGAGGAGATCAACAATTTCGAGATGATTATGTTGTGTATCTCCAAGAATATGAGTTTAACATTAGATTGGAAAATGATCCAATCTCTTTTAGTCAAGTCAAACAAAGTTCAACTCCTATAAAAGGATAGAAGCTATAGAGGATGAGATGAAATCAATGAAATATACTAATATTGGATCTTATCAAATTGTCTAAATCAACAAAATTGATGGGTTATAAATGGGTTTTTAAAATTAAACAATATTCAAAAGTAACGTTAAAAGATATAAAACACGTTTAGTCATCAAAAGTTTAACTCAAAAGAAAGGCATTGATTATAAAGAGATTTTTTTTTCTTTAGTTTTTTAAATATTCTTTTAAAATTATTTTATCACTAGTAGCTCATTATGATTTAGAATTACATTAAATGAATGTAAAGACGGTATTTTACAATGAAGTCATTTTTAAAATTATATATATGGTGTAGCTAGAAAATTTTTAATCTTATAATTTAAAATATCTCGTATGCAAATTAAAAAAAAAATCCATCTAAGATTTAAAGAAACCATCCGTCAATGGTATAAGAAATTTAATCAAAATGATTACATATTTTGATTTTAAAAAAATACTGTGTTGGCCTCACTTTTGGAGTGAGCTTTCAACTTCTTCATCTTAGACATAGGTGATAGGACTCATCTAGAGATTAAGAGTTCCTTAGTCTTAAGACACTTCTAGTGATTAGGTGAACACTTAACCTAATCCTAAAGACTTAGAAAAGTTAGACATATGAATATGTTATGCCTTAAGGGTATTAGGAAAACTTTCCTACCTTGTAGCTTAAACCAAATCCTCACTTCCTTCTTTCAAATCAACTTCAAATTCAAACCAACTTTAAATTCAAACCACCAACTTCAAATCCAATCAACTTCAAACTCAAATCAATTCCAACTAATTGATTATTTTTGTAAATTGAAATTAAATTCAAAATCCAAATCATGAATCAATTCCAAATGATTGAAATCTATGATCAAGTCTAAATCCAAAATCTTTCCTAAGCCTTTGATTTCATCTTAGGGACTTAGCTCAAATCAAATCCAAATCACTCCAAACTCAAAAGATTTTCTCATAACCCACTTATATTCTTATTTATATTCACAAATACAAATGAAATATAAATTCAAAGAACCAAAATCAAATTCAAAATTAAAATACAAATCTAACCAAAATCCAACCTATGCTCTTTCAAATCAAATTCTTGAACTTAACAAAATCATTCTCAAATCAATCCAAACCTTTGGATTCCCTCTTCAAACAATCATTCCTTCAATCACAAATCAAATATAAACATAAACTTCAATCATCAAAAATCAAACTAACCCAAGTCAAACCCATGTTCACCCTTTAAACTTGAAATTGTCAAATGAATCAAAACCTATTTGACTCTAAATCACTTACAATTGGATTTATATTTCAATCATAAGTCAATATGTGAGTTCAACCAAACTTGAATCAAGCCTTGATCAAGCCAATTGACACACTTAGACTCACTTAACCCAAAGTGACCTAAAGTATCTTTTTGAGCCAATTCTAATCCAATTGGATTGAACTAAGTAAGCCTCACATTATGAGCAATAACCATCTTAGATGATCAATCACTCAAATTAGGTCAAACCAAGTCAAACTTAGCCTTTGACCAAGTCAACACTCTCTAAATGAAACTTAAACTAGCCAAAATCCACCATAAACCAAATTAATTGAAACCATTGATCTAAACTAGTTCATAATCTATGATTGAACTTGACTAAGCCATCAATCAGCTAAACCTAATTGGCCACTTGACCTAAGTTGACCCAAGTTGACATAAAAGTCAAAATGGGTCAAATCTTGATCTAAGCCAAATTGATTGCAACCAATGGGTCAAATTCATTCTAAATCACTTGTTGAACTTGAACAAAGCTTCAATTGGCCAACTAAAACGTAGATTGACCATGAACTCAACTTGACCTAAAAGGTCAAATCAACTTGAAACTAAACCAAATCAAAATTAATTGAAACCAAAGCTTACAAAACATTTCAAATGTTCAACTAAGCCTAAACTAACCCATGACCTAATCCAATTAGGTCAAATAGGTCAAATTGGTCAACTTGATCCATTTGACCTAAATGAACTCAAATAAACCAAAGTCAAATCTAAACTAAATTGAACCAAACCAATGACATACATAGGCTACAAATGATCATTTGAACTTGACCTAACTCATGGTTTGACCCAATTTAACCAATTGGTCAACTTGACCCAAGTTGACCCATTTTGACTTAAATAGGTCAACTTGAGTGAAATCATATCAAATAAACTCCAAATTCCTTCAAATTTGGCCCAACCTATTTTGATACATCTCAAATCTACTCAAATCAAAATCAAGGTCAAATGACCATTTTACCCTTGGGTCAAGGGTAACCTATGGCCAAATTCATTTGAAATTTGGTCAATTCCTTCTCATGGCCATGACATCCTCCTAGTGGCTACATGGATACCAAGGAGGGTGATGAACAAGACTCAATGGGTTTGGGTCACAAATCCAAGGCCAAACCGACCCCTTCAATGGAAATTCTCCACTTGGATCACCTCTACACTCACCTAGTACATGTGCACTTCCCTCCTCCACTCATCTACCAAAAGCAAGCACATGGAGTCCCTAATAAAAAACAACCCATTCAATCCAAGCAATTGAAGGAAAATGCTAAGATGGATCTTCATATGATCCAAGTAGGGAGATATACTCCCCTCATTCCCACTCAATGCACAAACTGAATTGATTGAGCCCTAGGAACTCTAAGCAAGCTTCTTAAAGTTTCCCCAAGCATTCCCAAGCTCATTTGAATTTCTCCTTTTGGTTTCCTTCAAAGCTAAAATAAGGGAGGTGAGGTGAAATTCAAACTTGCTCAATTCTCAAATCCAAATTCACTTTGCAAGCACCATCAAGGAAGCAAGTCGAGCTCACCCGAAGTGTTTCCCAAGCATCCAAGCCACGAGCCATTAAAGGGGAGCTTGGTCAATACATCCACTTCAAATTGAGGCTTGGATCTTTCAACAGAGCTTCGTCTCCACTAGATGAAGCTACCTCCTCCGTTGGAAGCACCAATGATAGCCTCCGGTGAGGTATTACTCAAAATCGATCCTAAGTTAAAAATTGCTTGGTCTTTTGTGAAGGGAATTGTAATCTCATTACATCCTAGCCGTTGGATGTTCTTCCCTACACCTCTTGATGGTGTGGGATGAATCTCTGCCTAATTCATGCTTAGGTGAGCTCGGATCAAGCCATGGAGGACGGACGACCTCCGTCTCCCACAGCTTAGGCAGGGATGAATCATGGGTCGTCCATCCCACATGTTTTGGATGGATGACCCTAATTAAATCTCGCTAAATCACTGATTTAAACCTTTAATAACAATGAGATTAATCCTGGCCATCCGATCCTTCATCAGATAGCCAAGGGGAAAGCACATTGCTTTGCCAGCTAATGTGGCGCACGATGTGCCAACTTAAATAACCAATCCGTCACACGCATTGAAAAGCGTCAATAGTCCCCATGGTGCCGACGGGATTAATTAATTAATTAGGGTATTCTAATTATCCTTTAATCATAAAAATTTCATAAATTCATAACTAAATATAGAAAAATCCAAATAATGCAAACTCAAGTTCATTTTAAAGATAATTCAAAGGGGAATAATGTAAAATTAAGTTCAATTAATTTTGAACAGTAGATTTCAATCAATTTGAATTTTATTAAGAATATAATTATGTTAATTAATCCTTAATTATTTTAGCAATTAATTTCAAACTACCTAGGGTTGATTAGTGGGATGACCTCTACCTCTCATGAATTTTTTGGAATTTATTGTTGGATTAATTAAGAGAATTGCTTGATTCACCCCCCAATCACTCATTTCATTAATTTAGTGATTAATTAATCAATTAAACAGTGATAAATCTATTAATTAAGTTTGTTAATCACTTTGAAATAGTGAATGGACTTAGGGAATGATATTAGGATTCCATTTCTAATCTCTTCTTCCTAAGTTCACTCCATTTGAAAAACATTTAATCAAGTTGTAATTAATGGCTTAATCACTTCATTAATAAATTCAATTAATCAAAATTCAAAATCAAATCATTCCATAACTTAAGCATCTTAATTCTTGAGTAGATTCTTAGGTGTTTAATAACCTAGGAGGCTTCAAAGTAAATCATATCCAACCTACATGTGTGGGATGGTTATGAAAGTACTTAAGTAAATTATTTAGCTTAATTAATCAATAATTATGAGCCAATTGCATTAGGCCCCTTCATTTCTTAAGTGTATTGCTGATTTAAATTTATGTGGTTGCATATCATATGTTGGCTTATAATTATTTGATTAATTATGTTAAAGTGGTGTAGGTAAGGGATAATTAATGGATTTAATTCACACCTTAACCTAAACAAAACATAAAATAAATCTAATTGTTCTAAAAATTAAACTAAACTAATTCACATATGGGGGAAATAGGTTAGGACCAGCAAACTCTTTTCACATTTCTAAACTCAAATCAAATCTAAAAATAAAAATACCTTTATTTTGATTCACTTTGAATAATCTTATCTTATAGGATTATCCTTAGGAATTAATTAGGGTGAATGAAGTCATATGCTTACATCACTTTATTTCTTTCCAAGCATGCTAAATATTGTATGTCATATGAATTCATGCATTCATATCTTTTGAAAATTCAAATAAATGGAATGTTTCCTTTACGTCAAATTGCATGTTTTGGCTAAAGTAAGAATATGAGTGGCTATTATCACTATTAAACCAAAAAGTTTTTTCAAAGCCTATAAATCAAAGATTATAAATAAAGGTATGCTACTTATAAGTACTTATAATCTTGTATGTAATTATAACATAAGATGTGTTTTTATGTGATTTTCTTTTCTTTTCTTAACATGGATTTGAATAGGATTTGCAAAGTGTATAGTTCATTTAAAAATAACATAACACTTGCCTAAATCTTTTCCTATGCATTTCTATGTTATGGCTTAAGAAGGATCCTCACATTTACACATGTAAATCATACAACCAAATCAAACAAACACAAAACATTTTGCATGATTCTTTATCCATATGTTTCTTTTTGTACATACACATGTATTTAAGAAAAGTGATATATTAGTCTAGACATCTCAGGGTTATGAGGCCTTAAGTATCCTCAAGTAGGTCTTGTACCTTACACCTCTAGTGTAAAAAAATGGAATTACTCACTTATATCTTTTATACATGTAAATGTGCATTTAATTAATGGATAAAATAGTCTCTCTTTCTACATAATAAAACATGCATTCATGAAAATATCCAAATTTTCTTAAGCAACATCTCTTTGCATTCATCCATAAGGTGTGCTAAGATTTGCATTGCATTTATAGCTATGCTTAGGTTTATTCATATGCATGGTATACATATTGAAAAGAAATAAATTATTGTGTGTTATGTGATAGTAATTCATCTTAATTAGTCCTAAGATGCATTTCTTATTGAATATGTTTATTTAGAGTAAATATAAACTTAGGGTTAATTAAAATATATTACAAAAAATTCACTAAAAAAATCATTTATGAATCTACCTTAGCAGTTACTTAAGGTAGGGATGAAAGAGAAGTTCTCTTCTCTTTTCTTCTCTTTATAACTTTTAGTAACTAAATGTAGGTTCATTCAAATCAAATCAAATCATCAAATAAAATTAATAAATCTACTAAATCACTTAAAAAGAAATCACCCTCTAAGTTGAATCCTTCACTTTAGAAAATTCTAACCTTAAAGCCAAGTTAAGACATGCACACGAGCTAAAATGACACACATATTAGGCTAAGTCACCATTTCTAGCTCTATGTTAGGGTGGTTCATAATTTAATGCCTAATTTTGTTTTGTGATATAATATTTTTAGACTGTATATTAGGGTGTATGTGCATAGACTGGATGGTAGGACGATCTTAGTCTAATCATATTTTCTGAAGGGGATTGTGCTTAAGGGGCACCATAATAAAAAATATAAATAATTTTGCTATGTAGGTTGCTTATATCATTAAGAATGATCCAAATTAGGATAGATGGATTTGATTACCCATGTATAGAGTGCTAAGTCCAAAATTATTCTTATAACTGCTTGGGTTGTGTGGTATATTTAGCTAATATATGTTTTGTAGGTTTAGTTAGATTTATCTTTCTCATTTTAATGTAATTTTTGTAATTAAGATTTGGAATGAATGTTATTGAGGTTTAAGATGAACATTACTCATAAGACCATGTCTTATGTACCATGTAAAGTCCTGGAGAAAACTACATCCTAAGTCCAAATGAAGAAAGAAGAGAGAAAGAAAAAAAGAAAGAAAGAAATGAAGAAATGAAGAATGAAGAATGAAGACCCCTATAACATGAATTCTTTGTAAATTATAATTATTCATTTGTAATACGGGTTGTATAAGGGTAGAGCTCAGCTACCCACTTTTCTTTTTGGGTTTATGCGATGGAGCCCGACCACATAGGCCTCTTATTCGTTTATGCTAGCTTTATAAAATTATTTGATATTTGTTTAGCTTGTGCATTAAGATGGCATGATTTTCCTTATTTCTTCATTGATTGATGAATGACTTGGATGTGATTAAGCTCTAAGGGAAAAATAAAATTTTTATCTAATTAACCAACTCAAAATTAAAATTAATAACTCATAACCTCACCTTAAAAATCTTATGACATAAATCAAGATAATAAAATAATTAACAACCCCTTAGCTGGATGTTGTATGTCTCACATCATGCATAAAAATATATTGCTTCACTCTTACTAATGGAGAGTTTTCACCTTTGCTAGAGAAAATGGCTTGACCTTTGAGAGCCATGGTGGAAACACACCTCCTTCTTGCTGATTTTAGCCCATAATCAAACTTCTCATGCATTAGGCATATGAAATATCATAGCCAGTGTCAAATAAATTGTCTAATTATTAAAATAAAACTTAATAAAATTTGTATTAGATTTAGTCATTTATTCATGCCCTTCATGATCTAGTCTCTTAGGAAGTGTGTTTAAGGACTTAGTTTCTTTCTAAATAAACAATAGCCTAGGTATCTTACAAAGCATAAAACTTATCTACATGTATTTAAAATCATAGGAGAAGTTAATTGGTAGCCACCCTCAGGAAGTTGTAAGTCCAACAGTCGGGTGGTTTATTCTCTCTTATGGAGGTACATAATATTCCCATTTTCGCCTTAAATTTTGGTCGTGCTTTGGACCTCGCCAAAGCTCCATAGATTTAGGTTCCTAAGGTTACTGCTTTCATTTGCGGCCTACAAGCATAAATTCTCACCTCTTAGGCATTTCCATGATCTTGTATTGTGGAATTGTAAACCTTAGATTTCTAATTAAAATTCAACTCAAACAATTAATTCTTTTCAAAATTTAAAAATATAAAGCCCAACCATAGGATAGTTTGGGATGATTGTTAGGTTTCTTAGCATCATGAGCATCTCCTACTCATCTCCTTTTGGTTTGATAATAACTCCCTACTTTTGATAGCCTAGGTATCTTACAAAGCATAAAACTTATCTACATGTATTTAAAATCATAGGAGAAGTTGGTGGCCACCCTCAGGCAGTTGTAAGTCCAACAGTCGGGTGGTTTATTCTCTCTTGTGGAGGTACATAATATTCCCATTTTAGCCTTAAATTTTGGTCATGCTTTGGACCTCAAAGCTCCATAGATTTAGGTTCCTAAGGTCCTTTCTTTGCGGCCTACAAGCATAAATTCTCACCTATTAGGCATTTCCATGATCTTGTATTGTGGAATTGTAAACCTTAGATTTCTAATTAAAATTCAACTCAAACAATTAATTCTTTTCAAAATTTAAAAATATAAAGCCCAACCATAGGATAGTTTGGGATGATCGTTAGGTTTCTTAGCATCATGAGCATCTCCTATTCATCTCCTTTTGGTTTTATAATAACTCTCTCCTTTTGATCGGTCCACTTAATCTTTCAAAATAACCAATTTGTTGATAGTCCTATCTTTGAAATCTTTGTAGATACGATCATTTACCATAATCGAGAGTATTCTTAAGGAATCTCATTTTTAGGATGTAATTAACTACGGGGGCTTACCTTTATAGGAAACTTCACGAACTTGATTTAAAATAAACCTTAATTTTTTTTCCATATAAAGTAGAGGAAGAATCTCTGGTACATTAGAAGACCCATTGTCCTTAGGAGTCCTTATTAGGTGATTAGGTCCATTATAAGATGGTGACTTGGTCTCAAGATAGTATATCATTCCTCAATATCGTACCCGATCACTCTAATAAGAAAATCTACAGATCTACGTGGTGTCCAACAACATACCAAAATTCTTATTTTGCAAATTCCCCCAAAGAGTTTGAGAAATAAAAAATAAACACCACATACTGTTAATCAATGTATTTATCACAAGATTAGTGAGAGTAAATTCAATATTCTAATGTTATATGTTGATAATATTCTAATGACAAGTAGCAATATAGACCTTTTGCATGAAAATAAGGGATTTTTTTTAAAATAAATTTGAAATGAAAGATCTTGAAAATGCGTCTTTTATATTGGGTATACAAATTCATCAAGATTGTTCTTTTGGTATACTTAGTTTATTACAAACAACATATATCGATAAAGAGCTTAGTAGATTTGGAATGAAAGATTGTGCAAAAGAAGATACACACATCGCTAAAAGTGATAAATTCAGTTTACTTCATTGTCTAAGAAATGAAATTAAAAAGAAAGAGATAGAAAAGATTTCTTATGCATATGTAGTAGAGAGTCTTATCTATGTTCAAGTTTGTATACTTTCAGATATTACATATATTATTGGAATGATTGACAAATATTTAAGTAACCCAAAATAAATCATTGAAAAATAGTAAAATGAGCTATGCAGTATCTAAGGAGATTAAAAAATATTTTATGCTTGTATATTGGAGATCTGATCATTTAGAGATCGTTGGGTACTCCAATTTTGATTTTGTTGATTGCCTCGATAGTAGAAGATCCATTTTATATTATATTTTCAAATTAGATAGGGAGCTATATCTTAGAAGAGTGTTAAATAATCAAGTATAGTTTTTTTTTTCACTATGAAAGTAGAATTTATAGTTTTTTATGAGGCATCAAATTAAGGAATATGATTGTGAAATTTTATTATTGGGATAAATATATTTGATGTAATATAGAGATCATTAAAAATAAATTATGATAACAAAGTAGCTGAGTTGTATTCAAAGAATAATAGGAGTTTGTCAAAATCAAATCATATTAATATAAAATTTTTTGTTGTAAAAAAAGCTTTAGAGTTCTCAAGTATCTATTGAACATATTGGTACAAATCTTTTGATTGTAGATTTACTTACAAAAGATTTATCATCTAAACTATTTCATAAGATGTGATACGTATGAGAGTAGTTTACTTTGATGATATGCTAGAATAGTATGAGTTATTTTGTGATGTTTAATAATTGTAAACATGTTTTTCTGATCACACTAAAGTATTATTATTACATTATTTTTGAAAACTCTAAAATAAAGTTATGTAGCTTCAACTGTAGTTTAGCAAAAATAAATGAAACTATATTTATAACTTTTTTGAGTTATTATATAGGACCAGTTGGAAATATGTATGATATATGATCACATAAAATTTTCATGCTACATATTCATACTTGATCTATGTTGTTAATCATATTAATTTAGTGATCATTGATGAGTCTTGTTACAAAAAAAATTATAATAAAGATCACATTGATTATATATCGTTTATTAATGAACCATATTGTCCAAAGATGTTTATTTGTGAAGATAGCAAATATTAAGCTCTTAAGAATTAATAATGTATGAAGCCGAAGTGGGTGATTGTTGAAAATTTTGAATGTAGGCTCTCACACACACACACACACACAAAAGAAAAATATAAGGGTTTGTGTATTGGCAACAGAATGATAAAAAATAAAATTTATATAAAAAATTATAGAAATCAATAATTAGAAGGGTTTCATTTCAATTCACTTTTCTTCAATTCAAACAATCCTCAAGAAAATATGTGATCTCTTATACTTTATTTCACTTTTTTTAAATATCCTGCTGTACTTAATTCTTCCGATCATTAATTTCATAATAAAAATAATCATATATATATATATATATATATATATATATATATATATATATATATATATATATATATATATATATATATATATATATATATATATATATATATCTATGTGTGTGTGTGTGTGTGTGTGTGTGTGTGTGTGAGCCTACATCCAAAATTTTCCTCAAGTTTTCACGATAAATCCTCAATTGTATTTTTGCCTAATTATTTATTTAGGAGCTTTTTGGGATCAATTTATTTTCTATTTTTATTTTTATTTTTATTTTTATGCTATTTTAAAAAAATTATATTTTTAGTGTATTTTTATGTATTTTTATTTTTTTTTTATTTTAAAAAATAAATAATACTATTTTTAAATATTACAATATTTATTTTTAGATATTTTGAATGTTTCAAATACAATAATTTTCAAAAAACTATTTTTTATTTTGAAATAAAATATGAATATAAAATAAAAAAATAAAAATAAAAGTGACTCGAAGGACTCCTTAATATTTAACAATTTCGTTTTGTTGTTTTTTTCCCTCTTTGTTGAATTAGTTTTACCAAAATCCTAAATCACTCTACCTATTCAATGTTTCCACATTTCCACTTGATGATAAAAATAAAATGCCCGCTTTTTTTGCTAATAAATTTCATAAAATGTGTAAGGCAACCTATCTTTAAGAATAATTAGTCAATTTTAAATAAATTATAAGGGTCAAATATCCTATTATCAATTATTTTTATTTCATTTTATTTGTGCTTTGATTTAAAATAAAATATATTTCATATATTAAAATATGTATTTTTTTATACAATAGTGGCAGTTGTCATTGAGGATGGTAGTGACAACAATGGATGATTGTGGCACAGGTATGCGGTGGTAATAGTTCTAAAAATGTTGAAAATTTTAAAAAAGTATTTAATTTTTTTAAAAATGAAGAGTTTTTTAAATAAAAAACTAAGAATATTAAAATAATATATTTTAAGAATATATATATATATATATATATATATATATATATATATATATATATATATATATATATATATATATATATATGAGGATTTTGGTTTTAGTTTAAGTTATAAGTTATAGATGAATTTTAGAGGGTTTTATTATCTTATTTTAGATATAAGTGCATTTTGATTTTATATTTTTCTTAACGACAACATTGAATTAATTTTGCTAATTGCAATCTAATAGTTTGATTCAGATTATAGTTCTCAATGTTGGAAACAACTTATTATGTTGCTTATTACATTGTTTTTTTGTTGTTGTTAGTTAATAATTATTATATGGGTTAATATTTTTTATTATTGTGTTAATCATTATATATATGTGTGTGTATATATATACACATGCCACACAATTCTTATGTATTTCAAAATGATCAAGGGAATCATTTTGAGCCATCCGATGGAGTGGTTTGGATTTTGCATATATTTATGAAAATGCCTTCTCTTTAATCTATAAATAGTCCCTCATTCTTCACATGAGGGGAGCAAAGCTAAAGAGAAGAGAGAGCTCTAAAGCTTGAAAATCATCCAATCATAATTGTGCCACCACTCGACGATCGCCGACCACCTCCGTTGGCCGTCAACCACCGCCGCTGGCCGCCACCGTCAGCTGCCATCGACGATCCTCGTCGTCGTCAATCTCCATCGCCGGTCATCACCGCCGACCACTCTTGCCGGCCACCGTCGCCGGGCATTGCCGTCAACCACCGTCACCGGTCATTACCGCCCATCATCGACGCCAATCGCCGTGCTTTGTCGGCGCCTAGCGTCGCCGGTCTCGCGTCCACCACTGCGGTTCACCATCGACGTTCACGGTTACCGCACCGCCATTCGCCGGTCGTGCCGCCAGCGCCCATCCATCTCAGGTCATCATCACCGACCTTCCGCTGAGGCCATTATTCACCATCATCAATTACCACTAGCAACAGTTACAACCTAACCATGGCTATTCTTGGATTCCCATTGTCAGTCCTTCTTGTATATAATTCTGTAATCCCGTTATCGATAAAATTTTGTACTGTAAAATAGATACATAGTGGAAGATTTTTACTGGGCTAGGCCTCGTGATTTTTTCCCTCTTTTTGAGGTTTTTTCACATAAAAATTCTAGAGTTTTCTTATTAATTCCTCAAAAAGATTTGTTTGTGTGTGCTGGATTCTACAACAAAGCTAAGGCACAAATTCTCTAATCGGTTTTCTAGCACAGGTTTGGCAGTGGGAAGAAATTAATTACAATTTCGTGAACACGGATTATGGCCAATAGGCTGATACTCTAACATCGCTCCAACTCATCACTCTCAATCCGAACCAAGGACACCAAGCTTCTGCCTCACTTCCCCCTGATAGGCATGACCTCGTCGATGAAGGTACAACAGGAATATCTTTAGAAGATCGTGTGCGCCGAATGGAAGAGTCTCAAAATGAGATAATTCGACTTTTATGAGGAACACGACAGCCACTACCATGGCAAATACATCCCCCCAAGATCGATCATTAGCCAGGGGAGGATAAAATGCTATCTGGGCTTTCTATAATCGTGAAGTTCCTCCTCCGGGGATCGTGACCTCTAGTTCTACTCATTCACTTGCTCAGTGACGCTAATCCACTAATTGTTGCTGGTAGCTTGGCATTTTCTCGTCCTATTGACTCCACCCATCACGTTATACGTGCAGAATTATAATGCTTGGTGCGAAAAGAAATTCAATATAAAGATGGAAATCATCTTCTCTTTCACAGCAGCTATCAGGAGTCTTCACCTCTTACTGAGGCTATTATTCAACATCCAATTCCCGTAGGGTTCAAGCTTCCGAGCATCAACTATTATGGTTCTCCTTAGAAGCTCGCTAAATACCTAGAGTAGACCCTGAACTATTAAGAGGAGTTTTTCTTGGAGGGCTCCGTCTTGGGCCTTTTTCCTCATCACTGATGCGAGATATAGTCCGCTCATATGCCGACTTAGTTAATCGTGTGGAAGCACAAATTTTTGCTAATGAGGCTAATAATTCCCATCGTAAATAATTTGAATAATATACAGGAAAACATAAGAGTGCCCCAATGAATGCAGACCGACAATCCCATCAAAAGAAGTGATCTTGGCACCATTCGAGATGAAGAAACCATCAAGTGGCCACATCTACTAAAACCAAATTCAGTAAATTAGGAGCAATATTGTCACTTCCATCGAAGTCGTGGACATACTACTGAGGTGTGCAAACAACTCAAAGAAGAAATCAAGAGGCTCATTCAACAAGGATATCTGCGTCAATTTGTGAATAATCAATCGACTTAAGCAAACATAACTCCAAGCGGGGCCGGATAATCATCATAGAAACAATAAAATAGTCATCAAATAGTTAGGGAAATTGAGACAATCGCAGGAGGACCACTACTATCTAATCAAGTCCTCATTGCCACCTTTGAAGAACCAGAGTTAAAGAAATCTCGTATTGATCATTCCATCACTTTTAATGACTCAGACTTAGAAGGAGTCCAAGTTCCTCATCAAGATCCACTTGTCATCAGTAGGGATCGGTGACCCATGCTATAATGTTAAGAGAATTTTGATTGACAATGGGAGTTCTATTGATGTCTTATTTTACTCCACATTTTTTAGCATGGGCTTGGTTAGGGAAATGCTCCAACCCACTGCAGGACCATTATATGGGTTTGATAATCGCCCTGTGAGAGTAGAAGGAACAATCACCCTTCCTGTTGTCCTCGGAGAATTCCATCGAGAAGTGACTTATTCAATTCAATTCATGATGGTCAAGACGGATTCGACATATAACTCTATCTTCGGAAGGCCCCTCCAATCAATTTTTGGTGCTCTCACTTCAGTATCTCATCTTAAGGTGAAATTTCTAACCCCTGTTGGGGTTAGAGTGATCTGTGGAAATCAACAAATAACACAATCATGTTATCTCAGATAAGCTCAACCACGCCCTTCAGTGACCTTCAACATCGAAAATTTTAATTTTTGACATGAAGAAGTACCCCAGAGAGATTCGCTTGTAGAAGACTTGCTCCCTGTTTCATTGTCAGATGACCAACCTCTACAAATAGTGCAAGTTGGATCTCTACTCTCAGACGAATAAAAAGCAAAATACATAGACTTCTTGCACCAAAATTAAGATATCTTTGCTTGGAGTCCGATAGATATGTTGGGGGTCGAATGCAATGTGATCATGCACTCCCTCAAGATTGATCCAAAATTCAAACCGATCATCCAAAAGAAGTGAAGTTTTGCACATGATCGCCTCCAGGCTATTGAACAAGAAGTTAACAAGCTCTTTGAAGCTGGATTCATACGAGAAGTACATTACCCTACATGACTAGCAAATGTTGTCATGGTTAAGAAAGTAAATGGATCATGGAGAATGTGTATTGATTACACTGATCTTAACAAAGCTTGCCCGAAAGATAGTTTTCCTGTCCCTCGAATTGATCAATTGGTCGATGCTACGTCTGGACATCAAATGCTCAAATTTTTGGATGCTTACTCTGGTTACAACCAAATAAAAATGGACCCAACGGATGAAGAAGCCATAGCATTTCAAACATATAAAGGTTTATACTATTACCAACTTATGTCGTTCGGGTTAAAAAATACTGGTGCTACCTATCAACGCCTTATGAATAAGGTTTTTAAAGACCTCTTAGGTCACACATTGGACGTATATGTGGATGACATGTTAGTAAAAAGCTTGGAAGAATCACAACATATATCTGACTTATAAATGTGCTTTAACCTACTTCGACATTATAACATGTGACTTAACTTGACCAAGTGTGCTTTTGGGGTTACATCAGAAAAATTTCTTGGGTTTATGGTAACCCACCGCGGGATAGAGGTCATTCTCGAGAAAATCAAAGCCCTCAGAGATATGACTTCCTCGAAGAATATCAAAGAAGTTCATTATTTGAATGGACAAATTGCTGCCTTATCCCGCTTCCTAGCCCATTTTGAGGATAAATACTTATCATTCTTTAAAATACTAAAGGGAGCTAATAATAATAATTTTCAGTGGACTGTTGAATGTCAGTCTACTTTTGAGCAACTAAAGGAGTATTTAGCATCTCCACCCTTACTATCTATGATTATTCAAGGAGAGATGTTATACTTATATCTCGCAGTCTCTTCCCACGTGATAAGCTCAGTTTTAGTGCGAGAAGAAAATGAGATAAAATGACCAATTTACTATGTCAGCAAAATTCTCTCTGATATAGAAAGTCGTTATCCACTGGCAGATAAAATGGCTCTGGATTTAGTTTTCTCAGCGCAAAAATTGCATCCATACTTTCAAGCTCACACTATCGGCGGTTACACTCATTTACCATTAAGGACCATTCGGCCGTAGAGGCATCTGGGAGGTTAATTAAATGATCTATAGAATTAAGAGAGTTTGATATCCATTTCCTACCTTGGCTAAATATAAAGTCTCAAGTACCCACAGACTTTATAGTGGAATGCACTGCCCCAACTCCAAATGAGCTATCTACTACACCCCTTTCGTTTCCTCATTCGACCCTCTATGTTGATGGAGCTTCAGAAAATACTGGTGTTGGAGCAAGAATCTTACTTATTTTCCCCCAACAAGATACCTTAGAGTATGGACTTCACCTAAAATTTCTTGTAACCAATAATATGGCTGAATATGAGGCTCTCATCGCAGGGTTGAGACTCGCCATCGATTATGAAGCTCAAGACTTAGTGATCCATACTGACTCTCAGCTTGTCGCCTCCTAGGTTGAGGGAAACTTTAATGCTCATAATCCTCTGGATAATACCCTAGCTTGATAAAGTCACTTCTTGCCTATTTCAAGATACATCAAATCATTCACATACTGCGAGAAGAATACTTTCGCTCACTAAGCTTGCTACATCCTACTAGAGATTTATTTAAGAGAAGGCATGTTGAAGAAATATATTTTCCTAGTATCCAAGGGTCATGGGTACAAGCAATTAATGAGATAAAAGAACCTTCATGGATGGACCCCATATCTTTTCTACAAGAAGGGACTCTTCCTGAAGACCCAACTACTGCAACTCGTCTCTGTAGGGAAGCTTCAAACTTTATTATTATCAGAGGTGAACTATACAAATGAGCTTTTTCTATGCCATACCTTAAATGCCTCTCACCATCAGAGGCTGATTACGCATTAAGAGAGGTTCACTCGGGGATATGTGGAGAACACCTAGGAGGAAGGGCGCTAACCCTTAAAATTATAAGGCAAGGGTTCTATTAGCCTACGATAAAGCAAGATGCTTTGGAGTTCACAAAAAATGTGCAAGTTGTCAGTTGCAGTCTAACCTCTCTTACATGCCTCATACAGAGCTCTCATCCCTTCAAAGCCCATGGCCTTCTGCTCAATGGAGAATTAATATCATGGGACCTCCATAGCATCAAGGCAACAAAAATTTATCATTTTAGGCGTTTACTTCATTAAATGGGTAGAAGGGAACCACTCGCTAAAATCATGGAGACAAATACTAAACAATTTATTGGAAAATATAGTATGTCAATTCGGTCTTCCTGCAAAGATCATCACCAACAATGGAACTCAATTTACTGAAAAAGTCTTTACATCCTTTTGTAAAGATCTTCATATTCAACTCGCATCAGTAGCGCGTCAAACTAATGGATAGACTCTACCAATAAGTCTATACTCAAAGGGTTAAAAACATGTCTTGAGATGGCTAGGGGGCAATGGGTTGATGAGCTCACTAATATTCTTTGGTCTTACTGCACTACATCACAACCGAACGTGGAGACACCTTATAACTTGTGTTTCGGCACAGAAGCTATTATATTAGTAGATATTGAGATTCCAAGTCCAAGAGTTCAATCATTCGATCATGATAGTAATAAAGAAAAACTCCGATAGCACTTGGATCTACTCCCTGAAACTCATGACATGGCCCTACTTCGGACTGCTTCCTACCACCAAAGGGTTGCTCGCCACTTCAACAAAAGAATAAAACCCGTCCCATATCTGTCAGTGACTTGGTCATGCGAAGTCTCGAAGTTGTAGGCAAAGGCCCTCAAAGCAAAAAACTCTCACCTCTTTGGGATGACCCATATGTGGTTATAGCTATGGTCAAGCCAGGAACATTCAAGCTCAAGGATCCAGAGGGAAAAACTTTACCTCAAACTTGGAACACTGAGAATCTCCGAAAATATTATCAGTAATTCCTACTGCATAATTATTGCAACTTTTATTTTGTCTCGTTTGTCATTTCCTCTTCAAACTCATATCTATATTAAAATCATCTTATGATTGTATCATCGACCTTATCAGAGTAATGAGTTTATAGCTTTTAATTTTGAGCTTGTTGCATATAAACAATCTCCTTCATTTAATCCTCTCACTTGAGAAATACGCCTCACGTTGTATCTTAGTGGTATGATCAATCCTAAGGGGACTTGATGGACCTCTTCCATACAGGTAAGAAGTCAAGTAACACTTTGGCTAATACCTAGGATAGGTCAAAAGATCCTTGGTGGACATTCCACGGCCTCTTCCATACAGGTAAGATGTCAAATAATGTTTTGGCTAATACCTAGGATAGGTCAGAAAGTCCTTGGTGGACATTCCATGGCCTCCTCCATACAAGTAAGACGTCAAATAATGTTTTGACTAATACCTAGGATAGGCTAAAAGGTCCTTGGTGGACTTCCCATGGCCTCTTCCGTACAGGTTAGCATCGTCAAATAATATTCTGACCAATCACCACGGATAGGTAAAAACAAAACAAGAGCATATCACCCACAAAAATGTTTTATATCATTGATAGCACTAACATGATGATATAAGAAAGAATCAAAATTCTGATACAAAATAATAATAAAAAGTAACAATACATAGATAAAAGAAAAAAATGCATCCTCAAGTGATACTACATGATATCAACGCCCTCATCAACACTAGGAGATGATCCCTTAAACTCACTCTCGACCCCTTCATCTCCTGAATCTAGTGAGGGTCTTCAGATACTTAGTTGGGAGATAGATTCTCAATATTAGCTCCGATTTTGCGATGTACTAAGCGGATTCCTTTTAGGAATCCTCCAATGAAGGCTTCCTCTAAACATTGGTGCTCCAAGTCCTTCACTTCAACATCAAGAATATGATTACGAGCTTCCTGGACATGGTCCTTGATAGTATCCCGATAAGCCAGGGAGTTCTTAAAGTCTTCCACTACCTTCAATGAGATTTCATTTTCTTTCACTTTTGACATTATAAGCTCCTTCTCGGAAAAGGCGATCCTTTAATGCTTTCTTCTCCGTTCGAGATTTTTCTCTCCTCTAAGTGCCTTTAGTCTTTTCTCTTTAGAGTCTCTGCTCTCACCTCAATCATCGAGTGCACCTCCCTCGATCTTTGGAGAGAAAGAGAAGTTGACATGTTCGCTAGCTCAGTTCTACACCCGGTTAGCTGATCCTCCAGAGTCGCCACCTCTTTGGCTTTAGCACTCATCTTTCGCTCATACTTGCCTTGCAAATATTTTACCTTCACAAATTCAGTATTCCACTCATCTAGAGTGACACCTAAATGAGTCATCAGCCCTAATGTTTGAGCTACCTACAATAAAAAAATCATCACAAATGAAAATTGTGACAAAGCTACACTGCATATTTTAAAAATCTCAATCAATTTAAGAGCCAAAGGGAATCGTAGTCCCACACGAAGAGTCATCTCGACGTAAAGTATCCTGACACAGGTGAACGGGCTCGATCAGACTTTTTGGCAACAATAGTCACCAACTCATTAGGGAAGTAAAATTTTCTGCGAAGCACCATTACACTATCTGGTGTGATAGTGGATGATATATCATATGCAACTGTCACGCTATGAGTTTTCTTCCGACCATCATCTTGTGAAAATACATAATAAATAAATAAAAAGAGAGAGAAAAAGACAAAAGTCTGAGAATTTTGTGAAGCAACTCACTCACCCCAATACTTGGGCATATCCTTTCCTTACTTTGTCGCTCACGGACCACTTTGGATAAAATTTTTTGCCTACGATCTAATGAAAAGTATACGTATATACATATGAGATCAAAAAAAAAGTTATTCCTCTTTATTAATACTCATTACACCCAAACTTTCTCTCGTTGAAAGGATGGTTCCTAATTAGCCCACATCTTGGCGATTAGCTTGTTGAACCATCCATTGAAGTTTCAAGAAATCCAATTTCCTACAAGAAGAATTAGAAACTACAGGCCTTGATCACCTCCAAACCCGGTCGGTCCGACGAGGACAGTTGATGCCTCTTTCAAGGAAAAATCGGAGTCTCGCCTTATGAACTACGGGCCTTGATCGCCTTCGAACCCGGTCGGTCCGACTTGGATAGTTGGTGCCTCTTTGAGGGAAAATCGGAGCCTCGCCGTATGAACTACGGGCCTTGATCGCTTCCAAACTCAGCCGGTCTAACGAGGACATTTGATACCTCTTTCGAGGGAAAATCGGAGCCTCGCCATATGAACTATCGGGATTGATGGCCTCCAAAACCGATCCGTCTGATGAGGACAGTTGAAGCCTCTTTCAAGGGAAAACTGGAGCCTCTCTGTATGAGCCACGGGCCTTGATCAGCAAAGACAATGACCTTCTCTTAAGAAGAAGGTCAGAACTTCGCTAACAAAAAAAAAAAAATTTTTTTTTTACCCTAGCCCTTGAATTTTAGCTAGATGATTTCTCAACCAGTGTAGAGGAAAACTAGAGCATATGAGAATTGTGTCTTCTCACTTGACCCTAGGGGGGATTTTATAGATCCCCTATAGGGGCAAAAATGTAATAAATAAAAAATGCAGAAAAACGAAAAAAAATGGGAGAAAACGGAAAAAAATGCTTATCAGCACATTTTGCACATTGATCTTGGCGAGGCATGTGTCGCGTGGACCGACTCCATGGCGCCCTGGAGTCATGGCAGCTTCGCCCGTAGCTCATCGGCCTTGCTGCTCGCCGCCTCGCTTCCCCATGCGGCGGTCTGCTCAGCGGCTTCAAGGCTGGCGGCTCAGGTCCATAACAAACCGCAATGCACATGCTTAGCGACAACCGGATCTTCATAATCTTCATGAAGATCCATTTTCTCAAAATGTAATGAACCCAAACAAATTTCATTGAAATTTTCAATTATTTGGCATATAAATTTTTGGATGATTGAGATAATGTCATCCAAAATATAATGAAAAATACTACTATCAAAAATCTTGATGTAAAAAGCAAGTTGATCCTAAGTTGGAACTAGTCGAGATCAAGCACTTAAAATATCATTGGAAACTCTAGGATATCAGTTAAATCCATAAATAATTCTTAAATATGCAGTGCTTATGATCAAATCGAGTGTCTTGATGAGCCGGATTTAACAAGCTCAAGATCTCTTGATTCTGACTTCATCTGAGCATTCAAATACACAAAATACATCAGATGATCAAGAGAATCATTTTGAGCCATCCGATAGAGTGGTTTGGATTTTGCATGTATTTACAAAAATGCATTCTCTCTAATTTATAAATAGCCCCTCATTCTTCACATGAGGGGAGCAAAGCTAAAGAGAAGAGAGAGCTCTAAAGCTTGAAAATCCTCCAAGCATAATCGTGCCACCACTTGACGGTTGCCGACCACCGCCACCGTCAGCTGCCATCGCCGATTCTCGTCGTCGTCAATTTTCATCGCCGGTCATCACCACCAACCACACTCGTCGGCCACCGTTGTCGTGCATTACCGTCGACCACCATCGTCGATTATTACCATCGGTCATCGCCTCCAATCATCATGGTTGGTTATCCTCGCCGACTACCGTCGCTAGTCGCCGCCATCGACCACCGTCTCCAGGTCATCGCTGACCGCGGTCACCGCCACCGTACCATCGCCGTCATCGCCGTAGCGGCCATCTCATTGCCGGTCATCTCCGGTCATCACCACCGCCGACCGTCACCATCGGTCGCTGACCCCCGCTGTTCACTATCATCAATTACCACTAGCAACTGTTACGACCTAACCATGCCTGATTCTTGGACTCCCATTGTCAGAATTTTATAATCCCGTTATCGGAAAAATTTTGTACTCTAAAACAGATACATAGTGGAAGGTTTTATTGGGCTAGGCCCATGGTTTTTTCCCTTTTTTGAGGTTTTTTCACGTAAAAATTCTGGAGTTTTCTTATTAATTCCTCAAACATCTGTGTGTGTGCTAGATTCCGCAATATAGCTAAGGCGCAAATTTTTATTCTATCGTAATTGGTTTTCTAGCATGCAATAATATTTATTCTTTATGAATAAATGTTATTGTAGTAAGAAAACATATATGTATCTTTAAAAAATAAATTTATGATTGGAATTATCAAAGCATAAATAAACAATAAAGTATATATATATATATATATATATATGGTTATTACTAAAAGCATAAATAAAATTATAGATTAAAACTTTCAAAACCATTTAACTAGACTGAAACTATAGCTCGGAGAAAAATGCCCAATTAAAATTGATATGAATAGCATGTTTTAAAGTTTAAATTCAAACTTTATGTAATTAATGCTTACCTTAAGGAGGGTGTATAATCTTTTCTAAAATTTTCATTTCCTTCATATTGTTCGAGGCTCAATTCTTGAAGCTCTGTCATGTCTTCAGGCAATGTCACCTTCCATTTTTTTAGTGCTGCTACAATCACTTGAGTCATTTTTGTGAAAGGACTTTTGGCTGGTAATTTTTAATGATAGATTGGTGTGCCAATAATATAGATTATTACTGAGATGAGGAGCCCAAGTGTAGACAGAGAATAGCCGACAGTCCATCCAACATTGTCTTGGATATAGACTAAAATTAAGTTGGCAAATAGAGTGCCAAAGAAGATGCTGAACATCCACCAATTGAAGAAGGAAAGCTTATATGCACGTTCCTTAGGATGAAAATCATCAAATTGGTATGCACCGGTGGTTGAGATATTTGGCTTCGTGCCATCGGTGTCAAGTGCGATAATATAGAGGCCCGTAAAAAAGACGCCAAGTTACAAACTCGATGTTTTGTTGATGCAATTATGGCTAGCAATGCCGTTCTCACAAGAGGGAGGTTTAAGAGGCAGGAGGGAGACAGAGAGAGTTAGTAGACATATTCCCGACAATTAATTTGAGAGTTTAATTAAAGGGATGTATTTTATACCGGTAATTGTAGAATAAAGTATTTCATCTAATTAAGCAATGAAATTTTAAGTCACGTAGATATTTTTGAAGAAAATAATAATTATTAGATATTTTTTTTCTAAAAATTTACGACTAAAGATTACACTTTCATTACTTTTTGATTTTTAGCCGCAATTTTAAAATTAAATTATTAGATGCATCACTAAAAGTTAAATGTGCCGTTGTTTACACCACTCAAATAATAATAATAATAATAATAATTAAAATGATTAAAGGATTAAAAATGTAATTTTAAAAACTTCATTTTGGTTGTAATTGATTAAATTTGATAAATACCTTTTTTTTTCCAATTTTTTCTTTACAAAATTTCTGATTTTTCTCCTCACACATACACATCTATCATCTCTCTTGCCCTATGATACACAGACACGTACACGATATGACACGGATACATGACATTTCTATATTTATAAATACAAGGCATGATGCTTGTTGGACACGATATTATAATAATATTAAGAATAATATGTATAAATTAAATAGATAAAATATTAAAAATATTAAAAATAAGTCATTTAATTAAAAAATTTAAATTAATTACTTATGATATATATATATATATATATTAATTAATTAAGTAATTTATTTTATTATATTTTAATAATTTTAATGAATAAAATTTATTATCAATTCTAAATTTATAAATTTAATTATAAATTTTAATAATTTTAATTATTTGTAATAAATATATCTTATTATTCTATCTTTTTAGCTCAAATATCATTATCTAAATTTTTAAAACTCTTTACAATAATTTAAAATATAACAAACTATATTTAAAATATTTTTTATATAATTTTAATTCAATTATTTATGGTATGCATGTCCGACATATGTGTATGTTTAATTTTTTAATATTGTTTTAATCGGACACTTTTTTTGTTAGACATTATTAAATTAGGTTTTAATGCCGTGTCTTCTTTTACACTAATTTTAGGAGTGACAATATATCATAGCTCTTCTTAGAGTCCTACATATGCCTACAAATCGAACATGCGTCTACTGACGGCCACTCTATTTATTAATTTATTAAACTAATTTTTTAATTTGAATGCAGTCATGAAATCAATATATTTCATTTTTTTTAGAAACAAATAAAAAATATCTAAAAAGAAAAAAATTATAATAACATATTAAAAAAATAATAAAAGGTTGAAAATGGAGAATATTTAAATGAAAAAAAATAAAATAGTAAACATGAATTAAATTCTGTAATTTTATTTATTTATGAATAAGAGTATGTTTGAGATAGTTGTAAGTGAATGTAAAATTAATGATGGAGTTGCTGCAGAAGAATTTGTAGAATGAAGAAGTTGTAGCAGATATACATTTTTTTTTATAAAAATCAAATTGAAGATTTCTAGCCGTCATCACAGATAGTCAGATCAAGTTTAAAAATATAATTATCTCATAATAAATTTCTCAAAATATAATTTCCAAAAATCACAATCGTATGTTTTTGCATTGCATCACTCTCGGAAAACTCACTCTAAATGTGTTTTACATTTAGAGTTCTATTTTTTTTCAATTTTAACATTATATTTTGATTCAAAAAATTTAAAGGATAAATTGACCTTATACAGAGAGTTGACTGGCTTAGCTGTTGGCTTCCTTTCTAATGCAACAAGCCACTACAACCAAGCAATTGATTTTTGTTGTTATTATTATTTTTAATTTTAGCCAATTCCTTGATTTTTTTTTATATATTTTATTTTATTATCGTATGGCACGTTTTGTGAAAAATATAATATCAAAATATCTTGACAAATTCTGAGTAAGAATTTTGATCTAAGATAAGTTTTTTAAAATAATGTGACAAATTATCATATTATTAGCCAACTTTTTTTAATATGGGTAGTAGTATTTCTTTGTCATATTTTATTAAATTTAATAATATTCTTATGAATGTAATTATTAATGATGTGATTTAAAAATATTTTAAAAATATGACTTATTTAATCATTCTTTACATAGATATAATTATAACCTTTAGTCACAACTAATATTCACTCTTTTTTTAAAAACTATGATTATAACATAAAAATATAAATAACAAATAAAATTTAAATAAAGTTTTTTTAGAGAGTTTGACTCAAGTATTTCCTATCCATATTTTGAAAATTTGTTAGATTATTGTTCAATTTTTTGATAACATTGTAAAAATAGATGCTCAAAATTAGAAAATAAATTTTTTTTAAAAAATAGGCGTGTGTGTGCGCTCGCACACGTATATAACAACAACAAGCCTTTATCTCACTATGTGGGTTCGGCTACATGAATCTTTCTTCTCCATTTTGTCCTATTATGTGTCAAATTTTCATTTAATTCTAGTATATTAATGTCATTTTTTATACATCTTAACCAAGTCTTTTAAGGTCTACCGCTATCTTTCTTAACATAAGGCAAATCTAATGCATCTACTCTCCTAATCGAGTCATCAGACGGTTGACGCTTTATGTGCCCAAACTATCTAAGGCGCCTCTCTCTAATCTTATCTGTCATTGGGGCTACTCCAACTTTTCACGAACATACTCATTTCACATTTTATCTCTAAGAGTAAAGCCACTCATCGACCTGAGCATCCTTATCTCTCAATAATATTTGGTCTGCATTTGTAGCTTTTAAAGTTGATTGTAAAGCTATGGAGAAAGGCTTTTTGAAAAAGCTTGTATTATATTATAAATATTTTTCTTTTTGAAAAATTCAAAAAATAATTTTCTGACAGCCACCACACTCTAATAGCTCTGGTTCTCAAATCAGCTTTTTCACCACAAAATTTTCTGAAAAGCATATAGAAATTTGGTTTCCAAACGAAACTGCTATGCTTCCTGGCTGCTTTTTGAAAAAGAAAAGTAGCTAGAAAGTTATCCCAAACACACCCTCAGCCTTATGCTTCTCTTTTATTGGCCACAGGTCTTACCACCATCTTATAAAATTTTTCCTTAATTTTAAGTGGTACTTTTCTATCACACAATAGGACAGATCCATTCTTCCACTTCAACCATTCAACTTGAATTCTACTAATAACATCTCCATCTATTTCACCATCATTTTGAACAATAGAGCCTATATATCTCAATCGCTCACTCTTTTTAATGGCTTGTCCACCCAATGTCAAAACACTACTATTAGAACTTCTACAACTAAAATTACACTACATATATTAACCTTTAGATCTACTTAAATGATGACCTTTAGACTCTAAACTTGACCTCCATAATTCAAGTTTCTCTTAGACTCCCTCTCTAGTCTTATCAACAAGAAGAATGTCATCAATATAAAGCATACACCAAGGTACATCTTCATGTAATAAATCAAAATTTAATATTATAATTATCCTAAAATAAAATTAATTTCTACAATATTCATGTTGCGTGCTAGAAAACAAGTTGCTGTATAGTGAAAGTTTATGTCTTAGCCTTGTTATGAAATCTAGCACACACACAGATATTTAAAGAGTGAACAAGAAAACTCCAGAAATTTTTACGTGAAAAAATCTCGAAAAGAGAGAAAAACCACGGGGCCTAGCCCAGTAAGAATCTTCTACTATGTATTTGTTTCATAGTACAAAATTTCCTGATAATGGGATTACAAAATTGTTCATGAGAAGGGCTAACAATGAGAATCCTAGAATCAGATAACAACAGTCATACAATCAAGTTCAGGTTGTAGCAATTGCTAGTGGTAGAAGATGATGATGAAGCAGTGGGATCAATGGCCCGGCGATGAAGGTGCATGATGGTGACCACGGAGATTGGCGGCACAAGGATCGGCGGTGGCGGCGGCGGTGGCGGTGGACAATGTCAGTGGTACGATTGTGCTTGGAGGATTTTCAAGCTTTAGAGCTCTCTCTTCTCTCTTGCTTGAGCTCCCTCATATGAAGAATGATATGCTATTTATAGATTAGAGGAGTGACGTCTCTGTAAATACATGCAAAATCTGAACCACTCCTCTCCATCGGACGTCTAAAAATGATTCCTTTGATCATTTGATTTATTTTAAGCATTTGAATGCTCAAATGAAGTCAGAATTATGAGATCTTAGGCTTGTCAGATCCAGCTCGTCGAGACGCTCGATTTGACTATAAACACTCCATGTTTAAGAGTTATTTATATATTTAACTGATATCCCAAAGTTTCCAATGATATTTTAAGTGCTTGATCTCGACTAGTTTCAACTGAGGATCAACTTGCTTTTGACATCAAGATTCGTACTTCGACTGGTAGAATTTTCAGTGTCATATCAATTCATAATGATCAAAATTAGAATAATGACATAAAACTATAACTATATTATATTTAACAAATCTTACCCACATTTATTTTGAACATATGATCTAATGGTTCAAAAAATGAATTAAAGAGAAGCCCATATGGTGCTACGAGTTATCTTTAGTTTTAAAAATAAATTTAAACTAATTTTGATAAAAAAAATGTACTAAAATATCCAATTTAATGTTTTTTTAATTAAAAAAAATGATGAAATAGAGAGCATTAAATAAAAGTTTAAAGGATAATTACTAAGAAATAGATAATGGAGGCAATCACGAAAGTTCAATACCGACCCAAATAAGCATCAGCAATATACACACTAAGAATTGCGGTCAGCCAAATAGCCCCGACCCAATTGGTCACATTATTGGAAGCGATAATAGTTCCTTGATGAGGCTCGTTGGTCAGATATATCACCAGTTTTGATGATATACCGTAGTATGCCATCCTCTCAAATATCTCATAAACTATGATTAAAATTACATAATTAATATAAAAAATTATGTTTTTTATTAAGATTTTGTTTTGATGATTAATAATATTGATTTGATAATTAGAGTGAACTAACTTTTTTCTATGATAGATAAATTTTTAAGTTATTATGCAATATAATAATAAAATAATAATAATTACATAACTATATATACAGAAAATTAGTATTAAAAAATGTAGCAGTAAGATAATATCACCGCATTTATAAGAGAAATATATAAGTAGGCATAAATGTGAATGTTTTCAGCTTTTATTTTCATTAATAAACTATTGCATTGACAAATAACAGATTAAGTTGAATATTTTTTATGAGAATTGAGCAAAGTTGTAATTTAAAGGTGGATAAGCTCCTAAAATTTAACATATTCTTAACTATTGGGAGCGGGCAATTGTTTACCTTATCGCAAACATAGTTTTACAGCCACTGTAATATACTTTTGGCTATATTTGAGTGCCAATCTAAATGGAGATGTCTACAATAAAAACAATTTTTTAGTGCAATCTAGAAGAAGGTTGTTATAATATAAGCGAGTTTGTAGCATGATGTCAATTGGAAGATAGTTCTGATTCAAGCAAGATACGGGTACTAGTACTAGAAAGAGATGGAAACACATGCTTGAATATGGTGTAAATGAGATTACATTGTATATTTTTAAGGAGATATGACTACTATACACTGAAGATTATGACTTAAGTCTAGGAAGGATGATTATGGCATAAGTATGTTCATAATGTATCATTGTTGTTTAACCCAATTCTCCAATGAGTATCATTCTTCAATATATATATAAAGAAAATGGGCTTGAGGATGTTTTATTGTTGCCCCTTAATTTGTTGTTTGCAAACAAATTTTGAATTATTGAAACTAAAGCCCTCGTTTGTTTTATAATGTTTACATGATTAAAATCACTAGAAATTTTGAATACTACATTTGACATTTGATGCACATCTTTCCCTAACCCAACCCATGGTCTGTGTTCGAATAAGTTTAGTGAAGATAGATATCTTAGTTCAAGAGCTATTGAGGGAAGATCTTTGATAGAAACAAATCCCTAAAAGAATCGGTTCTCCTGGAATACATGTTTTGCTCCATTTACACCAATATATATAGATCAAATATCTAGAATAAATTCATCTGTTAAGCGATGGCATTCATGTATATTGCATTTTCAAACAAGTTAGCTCTTCTACTTTTCATATGTCATACCCTAAGTAGAGTCGTTTAATGTATTTCATCTCTATAATATATTTGCCCTTACACGACTGATAAATTTGGTTAGGATGAATAGCTTATTTCAAAAATTCAATATTGCACAATAATAAGTTTATAAATAAATGGTAGGCACATCTATGAAACCTTTTAATCAATAACTCCAATTGAATTTTTTATTATTATTATCAAAAAAAAAAAAAATGTAAGTACTTTTTTTTTTTATGAAAATTCGGCTGATAATTTTTTTGGCAAAAAATTTATCTAAAATATAAGTATGTGTATTTCATGTTATTTTTTTTCGACCAAGACCTATTTTCTCCATTCCACCTTTCCTCTCTCTGGTCTATGGTTTTTGCACATCTGCCTACTTCACTTTTATAGCTACTACAGTTTTATTCTTGCTTAATTTCTTTGATTTCTCTATAAATGTGATGATAGTTATCTTTCACTTATAAGTCCTAAGATTTTTATATTAGAATCTCATGTATTATTCTGTTTTCAGTTTTGACTTGGTGTAATTTAAGGTTCTAATTTTTATAAAAAAAATTAGTAAATTTATATTTTTTCTATAATTAAATGCATATCTTGAATAAAAAATTAAAATTTTAATGCTGAGATCTTGTTAGTTTATATGCTTATATCTTTTTGGTAAATCCATAATTTTTGGATAGATCTAATGTATTATAATAAATTTTTAATTTTTTTCATAAATCTATAATTTATTTTGTCGATCAATGATATGATCCCAAATCTTTTAATTGCCAAATTATAACATACAACAATAAGAATTACAATGATAACAGACTCAGTACAGGAAGGAAGACCACATACAGCGACAAAGGATTAAAAAAAAAAATCAATATACAGAGAGCATAACAAGAATAACAGCCATTACAGAACCAACACTACAGAGGGCCAAAATAATAGAGAGATGTGCTCTTTTCAAATTTAAATCCTACAATAAAATCCAGAGACAGAAGCCATGCAAATACTAACATCAACATTAACTCTCCAACAGAGCCAGATCAGCTACAAGAAAATGATAGGTAATTCAAATCCTCTGGAGCAAAAGGAAATCCCGACAAGCACAGAGCAAAAGACTAAACAGTTTTATTTGAATAACAAGAATGAATTACAGAACTATAACTATACATTAATAACAGCAACAGGAGTAAAGCAACCAAAGCAAAGCCATATCCAGAGCCGGCTTGAAAGTAAAGTCCATAACAGAATTAACTGACAAAAGAATAGAAGAATAGATGCTCGATATCAAGAAAACAAGAAGAGTAGTAACAGCAAAATAACAGATGGCACTTACCTCAATCTCCAAGAATGACAGAAGCAAGAACCCTAACAGAATGTAACAGAAAGTAGTTACAAAGGAATAGCAGGCAGAGATCTATGAAAGAAAAGACTATAAATAGGGGTAAGAAAAGCAAACAGAAAGTAATCAAAATTTTATCAAAACTTATCTTCTTCAAGCTTCTTCCTCTTCTTCTCTTCCTCCGGCTCTTCTTTTTCTCCTGGTTATCTCGCCGGGAACCACCATCCTCGCCGATCAGAACCCTAGGGTTTTCCATTTCCTCTGCTCTCAGCTCTCACCCCTCTCAGGAGAGTCGACGGCTCGAATGGTCGAAGGAACAAAACAAAAGATAGATTAAAGATAGCTTCTCCCCGAAGATTCATCCCACGACCCAGAGACAGCCACCGTAACTCAAATCAAAGGCTCAGATTCTATCCCAAGGAACACAAACTGAGGCATGGGATCAAACCGCTCGATAAGCAGCGCGTGTAATCCACTAATTCCATTCAGGATCGAGAACCGCTTGATTAAAGGAACACATCCAAGGGCAGCAAAGAAACCAAGCCATCCGATGGTTCAAGATTCAGCTCAAGAGAAACTCAATCCAAGTGATTAGATCCAATGACCAAGCACAAAGACGCTAAATCCAATGGTTCAGAAAGCACCCGATAAACCCTCCCCTATTATCATGCTTCGGTAGGGTTGGACCACTCGGAGTCGACTCAGACAAACTCAAGCCTCAGGACGGACTCAATTCAAGGAATTCGAACTATATCAATCTATCTTATATTTGTTATATTTGTTAGACTATTTTCTATATATTAAATCAATATATTTAATGTTTTCATATATTGTGTTTTTTGTAGGTTTGTTTAAATATAAATTTACTTATATTTATGTGCGCTTAAATTTTTTAATATGTTAGCCTTTTGTTGGTCAACATAGAAATGAATAAAGTGCTTAGTCTCTATACATTACACACTTTATATTGACTATTAGTAATTAACATAAAATTTTAAGCTTATAGTAAAAGATGCTAATATGCATAATATTTTAGTGTGCATTTAATATAATGATTTATATAATAAATATGATAATAAAAGAGTCGCTCATCATTCTTGAGATTCATGCCGATCTTCAGTGCCTTTAGTGTTGTGATTGGCTTATGTGAAATGACAAACTCTTCTTTAAATTTATCATTTTTATCATGATAGCATGCTTCTTCTAAGTATATATCTATATTAGACAATGTTGATATTTATTTACTTTAAAGCTTAACGTTATTTGTCAATCGATCTAAATTATTATAAAACTTATTAATATCTTGATTATAATGCACTGAAGTTGTAAAGATTAAATATCTTTGATATTAAGTATATATTTATCACATTCTTCCTTTGATGTTCATAATTATTTTTTTATATATCTTGATAAAAATGATCAAATTAATGATATATATTTATTGAGAACTTTTAATCTAAACACATCATGTGGATATCTGAAGTAAGCGATCACGAATGTATAATAGATTATTGCTTATGTGAAAAAGATTAATCAATGAATTTCTCAAGATAGCTAATTAAATATTTTGTATGCCTGGCTTCTCAACCATTTCTTTTTTGAAGAAAGTTTAGATGTCCATATTTTAAGCACAAAAATTAGGCATACTCACACTATAAAAGTAAGAGTTCATTTGTAGTGAAGAGAATTTTAAATTAATTATTGATTTTGGTTATTACATGAAAAGTGTGAGCCATCAACCAACTGTCATTACAATGCATTTACAAGTTAGGCGTTATTAAATTAGAAACTAATTAGGAAATAGAAAGAATTGATATTTAACGCAAATGACTTGCAATTTATAAATGATAGTAAAGAGTATTTTAACATTAAAGTCCAATAAATTTATGAATGATTCCAAGTAGCTCTACAACCATAATAAAATAATTGAGCCATTCACTCTACGTTATTTGTAGTAGTTAGATTGCTTATCAACAATATAAGCTAATCTAACAAATAATGTAGTACTAAATGTCTTATGTAAGTATTGACCTCATTTTTAAGATGAGCTCTCAACCCCTCCATCTTAGATATAGGACTTCTCTTAGACTTTAAGAGTTCCTTAGTCTTAAGACACATCTAGTGATTAGGTGGACACTTAACCTAGCCCTAGAGACTTAGAAGAGTTAGTCATAGGAATACGTCATGCTTTAGGGGTGTTAGGAAAATCTACCTACCCTATAGCTTAGATCACATTCCTTACTTCCTTCCTTCAAGTCAAAATCAAAAATCAAATCAACATCAAACCTAAATCAATTCTAGCCTAATTGATTTTTCTCCGAACTCAAATCAATGTCACATGATTGAAACGCATGATTGAAATCCATGATTAAATTCCAAGTTGAAATTCCAAATTCCAAATCTTGTCTAAGTCCTTTGATTTCCTTTTATGGACTTAGTCAAAATCAAATCTAAATCTATTCAAATTCATGAAATTTTCTCATAACCCATTTATATTCTCATATATAAATGAAATATAAATTCAAATCAATCAAACTAAATCCAAAATTCAAAATCAATTCACTAAATCTTTCCTAAATCCTTAATCTCCCTTTTAAGGACTTAGCCTAGGTCATGATCAAATCACTTTGAATCCTTAAAATTTTCTCATAACCCATTTATATTCCCATTTATATTCACAAATATAAATGAAATATAAATTCAAACAATCAAAACCACTTCCAAATCAAACTCAAACTCATTCAAAATCCAACCTAAGCCTTTCAAGTCAAAATCTTGAACTTAGCCAAATCAATTTTAAATCAAGCCAAATTCTTGATTTTCCTTCATGATTTAATCAATCCATCAATCATGAATCCAAATATAAATACAAACTTCAATCACTTAACCAAAACTCAATTCAAAAATCAAGCCAAAATCAAACTTATATTTACCCTTTGAACTTGAAATTGTCAAATAAATCAAAACCCATTTGATTTCAAACCACTTGCAAATGTATTTATATTTCAATCATAAGTCCATATACAAGTTCAATCAAACTCAAATCAAGCTTTGACCAAGCTATTTGACCTACTTAGGCTCACTTAATCCAAAGTGACCTAAAGTACCCTTATGAGCCAAATTCTAATCTTAACCAAATTGGATTGAATCAAACTCACCTAACCCTCCCATCATGATCAACAATCATCATGAGATGATCAATCACCCAAATTGGGTCAAACAAAGTCAAACCTAAGGGTTGACCAAGTCAACACTTAGCCAAAATGAAACTCAACATAGCCAAAATCCACCATAGGCCAAATTGATTGAAACCATTGATCTAAGTTCATTCATGACCAATGTTTGAACTTGACCAAGTCAACATTTGAGCCTAACCTAGCCCAATTGGCCATTTGACCCAAGTTGACCCAACTTGACCTAAAAAGTCAAAATGCGTCAAAATTTGATCTAAGTCAAATTGATTGAAACCAATGAGTCAAGTTTATTCTAAATCACTTGTTGAACTTGACCAAAGTCAGAATTGGCCAACTAGACCTAACCTAGCCCAATTGACCTTGAACCTAACTTGACCTAAAAGGGTCATATTGAGCCAAATTCAAACTTAACCAAAATTGATTGGAAACAAAGATATCAATCCACTTCATATGACTAACCAAACCTAAACATACCCATGACCTAGCTCAAATAGATCAAATGGGTCAAATGGATCAACTTGACCCATTTGACCTAAATGAAGTCATATGAACCAAATTCAAACCTAAACCAAATTGAATCAAAACAAAGCCACCAAAATATTTCAAATGATCATATGAACTTGACCCAACCCTTGGTTTGACCTAATTTGATCACTTGGTCGACTTGACCCAAGTTGACCCATTTTGACCTAAATGGGTCAACATGAGCCAAACCATACCAAATGAACTCTAAATCCAATGAAACTTGGTCAAATCTATTTTATTAACATACCAAACATACCCAAATTCAACAAATCAGCTAAATGATCATTTTACCCCTAGGCCATAGAGTAAATTTTGGCCAATTCCACTTGAAATTTGGTCAAATCCTCTTCATACCTACTTGATACTCTCCTAATAGATCAAGTAAACACTAGGGAGGGTGGTGCACCCAACCCAATGGGTTTGGGTCAGCCCAACCTGACCCAATGGCAAAACTGACCACTCCCCTTGAAATGTTCACATGGGAATCATGCCTCTATTTATTTTGAGCACATGGGGAGTTCATATTCCCACTCCTCTAGCCAAATCGAACTCAAGGACAATCCTAACAGCCTAACAAACCCTTTAAATCAAGGCAATTGGGTCAAAATGGCAAGCCTATGCTCGGCCGTTCGATTGCCAAAGGAGGAGATATACTCCCCCTAATTCATTTTAATTCTAACTTCTCCTCTGTCGATTGAAGCTTAGGAACTCAGAGCAAGCCTTAGAGAGTCTTCCCAAGCTTCCTAGAGAGGATTTGAAAACTTCATTTCCTGATTTTCAAAGTTTGAAAACAGGGGAGGTCTATTAAAAGCCAATTCACTCCATACTCAAAATCAGTGCAATTCTCTTTGCACACTCCATCAGTGAGCTTAATCGAGCTTGCCCAAACTCTATTCCAAGTTCTTGAAGCAAGGGGGGATCCAATTATATCAAAGCCAAGCTCAACCTAAGGAGGAGGTGACTGATATAAGGATCCACTCAACCTCAACCCCTCAAATTTTTAGCAAAGCTTCGTCTCAACCAGACGAAGCTTCTCCAAGGGAATCGAGCATCGGTGATAACCTCCGGTGAGGTTAGCCATTTTTCGAGCATTAAACTCAATGTGGTGTGGAGCTTTGTGAAAGAAATGTGAATCTCATAGGATCTTGACCATTGGATGTAATCTTCTATGTGCATGTTGATGGTGTGGGTAAAATTTGGGATCAATCCGAGCTCAATCGAGCTCGGATCATCCCCCAGAACATGGACAACCTCCATTGTTCACAGGGGAGATCAGGGAAGGATCTCTGGCCGTCCATCCACGCATTTTGGATGGATGACCGAGATTAAAAAATGCTATATATTTATTTTAAATCCTCTGATCCGCGACATTAATCCCTATGCGACATTTTAAATAACAAAATAGAGCGCACCACGTGTAAAGTGTGTGTCGTGTTGGCCGTATGCGTGGCGCCCATAGGGATTAATGATATAATTAAAGTTTAAATAATTCTAATTAATTACCTAAACTTCTAAAATATATATCTCAACATAGAAAAATCAAAAAAAATATGACATAAATTGCATTGGATAGATAAATTGATCTGTAATTTTATAAAATTAATTTTAATTGATTTTGAATAGTGTCTTTCTCTGATTTTGGGTTTTATTGGGAATAGTAATTTGCTAATTATCCTTTAATCAATCCACTAATTATTCCTAAACTTATTGAGTATATTTTTAGATATGACTTCTGTCTCCTCTAATTTTCTTGTGATTTATTGGTGGCTTAATTGGGAAAATTGCTAGTTCATTTCCTAATTACCCCCTTAATGTAATTAAGGTTAATTAAGGGTTTGATTAGTGATTTAACCCTTTGTTGAAGTTGATTAAGGTCTGTTTCAGTGAATATGATGTTTAGGAAATAATTTTGGGGAATTTTCATTAAGCTATTCCTTAAACCCCTTTTTTCTTTCTTAATCCTCTCTTAATTAAAGAGTTAATTCACTAATTACCATCTTAATTAATTTCATAAAATTTTAAAACTTTCCAGAACTCAATTAATCTACCTGGGGAAGATGCTTAGGTGTTCAAGAGCCTAAGTGCAAATAAGAAATCAAAATTCAACTCATATGTGTGAGGGGTGTTTTAAAATTACTTAAGTTAAACCCCTTAGCTTAATTAATCATTAATCGTGAGTCAAATTGCATTAGGCCTTTTTATTCCTAGGTGCATTGCAAATTTAAATTCCTTGTGAGGTTTTATGTCATTGTTGACCTCCACATATGTGTCATAAATTAAATCAAGCCTACAAATTGAATTCGACGGACTTCAAAGGTGATAGTGCACAAATTAAGGCTCAAAATGCACTGGACGTCACTGAAAGTGGTCAAAATGATCTCCGATCGACAAACGAACTTCGCCATCATGTTCAGAATGAAATTGATCATTATATAAATATTGCAAAATTTAACAATCAATCGATCAAGCGCTTGAGCTATCAATGTGTTGACGCACATATTAGAGTCAGGAGGCTGCAACAAAAATCAAACGACCTCCGTTCATGAAATTGATTATTCCAATGGCTTCAAAACATCAAAATTATCAAATGAGACTATCCGCGGTCAATTCGGACGAGTCCATTCAAATGTCAAATGATTTGAAGTGACAGCTCATAAATCAAGGCTGAAATGCACATAACATCACAGAAATTAACTCAAATGACCTCCGATTGATGAACAGACTTTGCCATCACGTTCAGAACCTCAAAACTGGTCATGATATTAATATTTCATGAGTTGATGAGCAACCGAGCAAGTGATCAAGTCGTCAATGCGCCAGCACACATATCGAGTTCAGGAGGCGCCGACGAGAATCAAACAACCTTTGTTTGTGAAATTGATCATGCCATTAGATTCAAAACATCAAAATATATTAAGTAAGACTATTCACACTCAATTCGGATGAGTCTACGTGAAAATTGAGCGGTCAAAAGTGGCGACGCGCATTTGAAGCTGAAATTGACCCAACTTGGCACCGACTTGAACCAAACAGCCTCCGATCACGAAACAGATTGCGCCATTGCATTCAGAACAATGGAATTATCTTAAATCAATATATATATTGACTATGTACATTTATCGGTGTGAAATCCACATTAATTCCATTTAATCAATTAAAAAATAAAAAAAAGTTCCTAAATTACCCCCATGCTCAACCGTTCCCCATATGTTCAGTTTGGCTGAAAATAAAAAAATAAAAAGAAAAAAAAATGGTTCCTCAAGACTCTCCCCATTTTTTTCAATTTCTAGCAGTTTCACCACTTCCTCCCTCATACTTGCCTCCCACGTTTCTCTCTCCTGACCTCTCTCCCGGGGAAAATAAAGAAAAAGCGGTAAAAATTCTCCTCCGAGATGAAATTTCTTCAATTTTGTCTACTCCTGACGTAATCCGCTAATCCACGCCATGGACCCACGATGCCACACCCACTCCCACCGTTCATCGATTGCCTCACTCTACCTCCTCAGAATCGGCCTTCAGGACCAGAGCCTGTTTCAGAGCTTGTGGTCTGCGAACTGTTCTCCATCATCCTGCAATCGCCCACCTTCGCTCCGCTCAGACTGCCAGGATCTGCTCCTGGTGGCATGTTCACCCACAAGCTCGACCCAGCTTGCTTATCCGTGTCATCCGCTGACCATCTTGCCATGCTCGATCCAGAAGGTGTCCGCACCATTCCACTATCCATGGTCTCACGCATTAAACTCTATGACGCTTATTCCGTTCACTGTAAGCCGAGTTCAAACTTAAACCGACCAACTTGGCCCATTTTTATGCAATCCATTATCCATTTCAAACTGATCCAGCCCGCAACCCATCCAAATTTTGCCACTTCCACTATGCCGCAAATTGGGGAAAAATATCGTCAATAGGTGAATTCTTCTTTTGATTTCCAGCGCCGCACCCCTTGCTTTAGCAGTCCCATTTTCACTACGTCGCAAATCAAGGAATAATATCGTCAACAGATGAATTCTTCTTTCGATTTTTGACGTCCCTTCCCTGCTTTAGCCGTCCCATTTTTGCTGCGCCACATATCGGGGAAGAATATCGTTAACAGGCGAATTCTTCCTTCGATTTCTGGCATCGCTTCCCTCGTTTTAGCAGTCTCATTTTCACTGCGCCGCAAATCGGGAAAGAATATCGTGAACAGGCAAATTCTTCCTTCGATTTTCGGCATCGCTTCTCTTGCTTTAACAGTCCTGTTTTCGCTGTGCCGCAAATCAGAGCAGAACATCATCAACAGGTGAATTCTTCCTTAAATTTTCGGAGTCGTTTCCCTCACTTTAGCCATCCCATTTTCGCTACGCCACAAATTGGGGAAGAATATCATCAACAGGTGAATTCTTTCTTCGATTTCAGGCGTCGCATCCCTCACCTTAGCCATCCCATTTTCGCTCCGCCGCAAATCGGGGAAGAATATCATCAATAGATGAATTCTTCTTTCATTTTCGGTGTCGCACTCCTTGCCTTACATTCGCAATTACCTACCTAACCTCGTTCCTTTGCCTAGCCTTATAGCACGCAAAAAAAATGCATCAGAACATGCGGGATTTGTGAATGTGAATATATATATATATATATATATATATATATATATATATATATATATATATATATATATATATATATATATATATTCTTGTATTCTTTCATTTGAAGGCCTTTGTACTCAGCATTAGATGAAAAAATAAGCTGTGGTATTGCAAGACATCGCTCATTATGCTCAACAGGGCATACCGAGTAAGCCATCACTTATTAGATATGACTCTAGGCAAATCAAAATTTTATCGATTTCACTTAGAAAAAGGGGAGGAATATATATATATATATATATATATATATATATATATATATATATATATATATATATATATATATATATATATATATATATATTGTATTGCATGTCTTCTTTCAGGTCTGAAGGCCTCGTTGTGCTCAACAAGGCACGATGAGATGAAAACTCATCTACGGTGTTGAAAGACACCACTCACCTCAACATGCACCAGTAGCCAAAAAACACCCCGATGCATCTGAGGACGAATGAGGAAATATGCCAAATCTTTTGACTTAAAAAAAAGGGGAGGATAAAATGTCAAACAAGTAGGGAAACCTGCAGCTAATTCTAAACTAAAAGTGTCAAACAAGAAAAAGGGGGAGTCTTTAAAGCAAATTTTGAAAAAAAATGGAACATTCAATTAAAATCTAAGTGAAGTTTGGGGGAGGCTAATATTAAACTCACAAACTTCGGGGAAGCTGATGTCAAACTCACAAATTATAATTACAATTCTCTATGGCTTAAATTAAAGTGATGAAGTGAGTTCTTTTTTTCTTATAAATTCCTCAAAATTAAACCAGCTTTAATTGGAATTGAGACTAATGCTAAACTCATAACAAACTTGCAATAAACTCAAAATCTAAGGATGAATCTAAATTGGGTTTAATAACTCTCATACGAATGTGGAGGTGATTACAATGCTAGCTAATAAGCATAAGTGAGGCTAAAGCAATAAACACTGAAATCGGCATAACTTATCAAAATTGATGTAAATTGAGCATAATCAAGTTGGAAAAAGTATAAAAACTCAACAGATAAACTAAGTGCAAGTAATATTTTAAACTACAATCTAAATCAAAATGTCTGCTTTGCCACCGAATCTGTAACTCTTTATACAAGCAGACACAAGGCGACACTACACTAAATGCTGAAATTCAAGTGTCTGAGGATGCTGCGTGGGTTGCTTCTCGGTTTAGTCTTAGGACTGGGTTTAGGTTAACAAAACCTAAAAATCTATTATAAGAATTTCAACTCAGTAAAATATCAAAGAAGCTAATTCTATCAGGTGATAGTAAATATGATCCTCTATTAACCATTAAATAGAGTTGACAGGATCTAAAGCTCTTAATTCAAACATAAAATTACCTAAATTCTTAAATACACCTGCATGTGCCCTGACACTATGCTGAATGCCTAAATTCAAGTGTCTGAGGATGTTGCACAGGTCCCTTCCCAGTTTAGTCTTAGGACTGGGTCCGGGTTAACAAAATCTAAAAATCAATTATAAGAATTTTAACTCACTAAAATATCTTAGAAACTAATTCTGTCAAGTGATAGTAGATATGATCCTCTGTTAACAATTAAACAGAGTTGAGAGGATCTAAAGCTGTTAATTCAAACATAACATTATCTGAATTATTAATTACACTCGCATAGGCCTTGACACTATGTTGAATGTTTAAATTCAAGTGTCTGAGGATGCTGTGCCGGTTGCTTCCTGTTTAGTCTTAGGACTAGGCCCGGGTTAATAAAACTTAAAAATCTATTATAAGAATTTCAACTCAATAAAATATCCGAGAAACTAATTCTGTCATGTGATAGTAGATATGATCTTCTGTTAATAGTTAATAGAGATGACAGGATTTAAAGCTCTTAATTCAAATATAAAATTATCTGAATTATTAAAAACACCTGCATGTACCCCGACGCTACGTTGAATGCTTAAATTCAAGTGTCTGAGGATGCTGTGCGGGCTGCTTCTCAGTTTAGTCTTAGGACTTGGTCCGGGTTAAGAAAACTTAAAAACTTATAATAAGAGTTTCAAATTAGTGAAATATCTAAAAAACTGATTCTGTCTGATGATAGTAGATCTAATCTTTTGTTAGCAGCTAAACATAGTTGACATGATCTAAAGCTCTTAAACATATTCTAATTAATCAATTTTTAAGTAGCAATCTAAAACTACTTAAATAAATCAATCTCATAATTCCCTAATTTCTTAAATACACCTGCATGGGCCCCGACACTATGTTGAATGCCTAAATTTAAGTGTCTGAGGATGCTGCGTGGGTTGCTTCCCGGTTTAGTCTTAGGACTGGGTTTGGGTTAGCAAAACCTAAAAACCTATAATAAGAGTTTCAAATCAATGAAATATCTGACAAACTGATTCTGTCAGGTGATAGTAGATCTAATCCTCTGTTAGCAGCTAAATAGAGTTGACAGGATCTACAGCTCTTAAACATATTCAAATTAATTAATTTTTCAAATCAAATTAAGTATCAATCTGAAACTTCTTAAATAAAACTCTATCATTAAAAACTTAAATCAAACTCAATCTATCCACCTTCCACAACTATTTATCAGGGGTGACAAATTAAGAAAACTCTAGCTTACAAAGAAGCCAATGTCAAATCAAGTATTCTACTATGTTCACTCTTAATCAATCTCACGGCAGTAAAGATGTGGCTCGTGTCTCCATCGTAGTTTAGCCAATGGCTCAGATGAAAAGAGAGTTCTTTGATCGTGATTTGGCTAGTCAGGTTCCATTATATTACGATCATGATCATAGCCTGTATGCTCCCCAATGGCTCTGCTCTTTGAGTTGTGAATCATATGGTATACTTCAAAGGGAAAATAGCCCTCTGTCAGCTAAGATAGACTTAAGATTATCTCCTTAGTCAAACACCGCCCTAAGTTTACAAGGATCTCTTGGACAATGTAACCCATGTGTTGCTGATGAGGATCCTTCTATTAGGTTGGGTCGACTACCTCCTCTGACTAAGTAGACTAGGGACCACGACTGCCCGGGATGACAGAACCATGGGATCTAGATCGGGCACGTCATCATTCCCCAACCATCCAGTTTAAGCTAAAATGATGAATTTCATATCTTAAATTCTAAAACTCTACATGTTTCTACTATACAATACGTATTCAATGATCCAATGACTAGCCTTAATCGAAAGTTCTCTCTTACTTATTAGGAGGGGTAAATAACTATAGGGGCTTGTGCCTATAGGAAACCTGAAACCAGATCTAAAGTTCTCACCAAATGAGGATGAAATCTCTGGGTAGTGTCTTATCTACTATCTCATCTGCCTTCTGAAAATTACATCGGTACTTTAAAATACTCTTTTCATCGAAGAGGTCAGTGGCAAATTTTTAGTGCCCACAGTCATCTCATTGGCTCATAATTATTTGATTAACTATATTAAGGTGGTGTAAGTAAGGGGGTAATTAACATACTTAATTCATACCTTAACCTAATCAAAATATAAAATGAATTTAATCATCTAAAAATTAAACAAAACTATCAAACACATGTGGGAATGGGTTAAAAACAATAAACTCACCTCACCTTTTCCAAATTAAATCAAACACAAAATCAAACAAAAATCACATTAAATAAACTTTGGTTTACTTTAAGCTTTCTCATTTCATAAGATTGCCTTTAAGAATTAATTAAGGTGAATGTGTTTACCTACTTTCATTACTTTAATTCTTTTCCAACATGCTAAATATGAGTGTCGTATGATTTCATGCATTCATGCTTTTCAAAAATTAAATTTAAAATGAAAATCTTTCTTTTATGTTAAATTGCATGTTTTGGCTAAAGTAAGAATATGAGTGGCTATTATCCCTATTAAATCCAAATTATTTTCAAAAACATATGAATCAATTATCAAAAACTAAAAGCGTGTTACTTATATCTTACTTATAAGCTTGCATGTGAGTAAAAATATAAGGATGTTCTTAGTATAGTTTTCCTTCTCCTCTCTATTTTGGTATAGTTTTGAATAGGATTTGGAAAAGTGTATAGTTCATTTAAAAAGAACCTAACACTTTCCTAATTCCATCTCCTATTCATTCCTATGCTATTACTTAAGAAGGATACCTATACTTGTACACATAAATTGCATAAATAAAAATAAATCAACCAACACAAACTTTTGCATTCTTTCTTTTCCATTCATTTCTTTTGTACACATGCTTGTATTTAAGGAAAGTGGTATATTAGTCTAGACAACCTCAAGGTTGCAAAGCTTTAAGTAGCCTTAAGTAGGTCATGTACTCATTTATTCCTTTCATACATTCATATGTGCATGTGAAAATTAAATAAGAAATTCCTTTGCTACTTAATGAAAATCATGCATCATAAACATTCAAATTTTCTTAAATGAACTATTTAGCATTCAACATAAAGTGTGCTAAACATTCTCATTTGTATGTATAGATATGTTTAGGACTCATTTATATGGATGTCATATATGTTAGCAAAGAAATGAAGTGATGTACGTTTTGTGAATTTAGTTCATTTTACTTAATCTTAAAATTCCTTTCTTTTTGAATAGGTTCATTTAGAGTTCATATAAACTTAAGATTAATTAAAGCATATAATAAAACATTCACTAAACAAGACTAAAATATGAATCACTTTAGAAATTACTTAGGTTAGGGAAGGAAAGAGAAGTTCTCTTCTCTTTCCCTCTCTTTATAATTTAGTAATTAATTGTAAGATTCACTTGAACCCAATCAAAACATAAAATAAAATCAACCCAGAATAATTAAATCACTTAAATGAAATCCTCCTATAAGTTGAGCACTCATCACACTTAGAAAATTCTTACTTAAAGCCATAGCTAAGCATACCACACAAACCTCTAAAACACACACATTAGGCTAAGTCACCACTTCTAGCTTTAGGTTATGGTAGTGCATGATTTGATGTTTACCTTTATTTTGTGATATACATTTTAGTCTGGATGATTAGGATATATGTGAGTAGAATGAATGATAGGATAATTTAGTCTAATTGTTATTTTCTTCAGGGGATTGTGCTTAAGGGGTGCTGTGATAAATAAAAGTAAAAATCCTTTTGTTGTGCATGTGCTTATACCCCTAAGAATAATCCAATAGGCCAGGTGGACTTAGTCACCGGCTGATAAGTCCAATATACATGCTTGGAATTTTGTATGGTTTGTTCAGCTAATCTCTATTTTGCAGGTGTTAGTTAGATTTACTTTTCCTTTTCATGTAATTTTTGCAATTAAGATTTTGGAATGATTATTGTGGAGATTAGGATGAACATTGGTCATAAGATCTTATCTTATGTACCATGTGAAGGCTTTGGAGCAACCACCTTTCAACCATCCAAAACAAAGAACCAAAGATGAAAGAAGAAAATAAGAAGAAAGAAGAAATGAATCTTGAAGACCCCTATAACAATAAATTTCTTGCTTAATTATATATAATTCATTTATAATCCGGGTTGTATAAGGGTAGAGCTTGGCTACCCATTTTTTTTTTGGGTTTGTACGATGGTACCTGACCACAATAGCCCCTTATTCTTTTGTAATTAACTTTATAAATTGATTGATTATTTTTTTAGCTTGTGCATTAAGTGACATCCTTTTCCTAGTTTCCTCCTTATTTTATGTATGGCCTGAGTGTGGATTAGGCTCTTAAGGAAAAATAAATCTTCTACTAAATTTAACAATTAAAACCTAAAAGTAAAGAACTCATAACCTCACTTAAAGGTTAGGCTAAAAAAAGATAAAAAAAATTAGCAACCCCTTAGCTTGATGAGTATTTCTTTTGTAACATCATGCACAAATGCATATTATTTTTACTCTTGATTGGAGGGTTTCCACTTTTTCCAGAGAAACTTGGCTTGACCTTTGAGAGCCATGGTGGAAACACACTTCCTACCTTCTCGCTGATTTTTGGCCAATAATCTTATTTCTAATGCATTAGACATATGAATCCTATAAGCATGAGTCAAATGATTGTCCAAAAATGAAAATAATATGTAATATGATTTGCATTAGATTTAGGTCATTTGAAGCATGCCCTTACATGATCTAGTCTCTTTAGGGAGTGAGTTTAAGAACTTAGTATCCTTCTAAATAAAAAATAGCCTAGCTATCTTGCATAAAGCATATGACTTGCCTACATGATTTTGAAATTGTAGGAGGAGTTAGTTGACAATCACCCCCTTCCCTTAGCTTGAACCATTCCTCACCTTCCTTCCTTAAAGTCAAACTCCAAATCAATCTTATTTGATTTTCTCCAAAACTCAAATTAATCCACTTTATTGAAATCCATGATTGAAATCCATGATATAAATCCATGATTGAAACCCATAAATGAAATTCCTAAGTCCTTAATTTCTCTCTTAAGGACTTAGCCTAAATCATGATCAAATCAATTCAAATTCATGGGATTTTCTCATAACTCATTTATACTCTCATTTATATTCACATATATAAATGAAATATAAATACAAATCAATCAAATCTAAATCCAAAATTCAAATCCCTACTCTAATATTTCCTAAGTCCCTTAAATTTCCTTTTAAGGACTTATCCAAAATCATGATCAAATCAAATCAAATCTATGAGACTTTCTCATAACTCATTTATATTCTCATTTATATTCACATATATAAATGAAATATAAATATAAATCAATCAAATCTAAATACAAAATTCAAATTCCAATTCCAAATATTTCCTAAGTCCCTTAATTTCCCTTTTAAGGACTTATCCAAAATCATGATCAAATTAAATCAAATCTATGAGATTTTCTCATAACTCATTTATATTCTCATTTATATTCACATATATAAATGAAATATAAATATAAATCAATCAAATCTAAATCCAAAATTCAAATTCAAAAATTCCAAATCTTTCGTAAGTCCTTTAAATTCTCTCTTAAAAGACCTAGCCTAGATTATGATCAAATCACTTCAAATCCTTGGAATTTTCTATTAACCCATTTATATTCTCATTTATATTCACATTTATAAATGAAATATAAATTGAAACAATCAAAACCACTTCCAAAGATCAAACTCAAATCTACTCAAAATCCAACCAAAGCCTTTCAAGTCAAAATCTTAAACTTAGCCAAATCAACTTCAAATCAAGCTAAACTCTTAATTTTCTTTCATGATTCAATCAATCCTTCAATCATGAATCCAAATATAAATACAAACTTTAATCACTAAATCAAAATTCAATTCAAAAAATCAAGCCAAATACATTCATGTTCTACCTTTGAATATGAAATTATCAAATGAATCGAAACCCATTTGACTTCAAACTACTTGCAAATGGATTTATATTTCAATCATAAGTCCATATACAAGTTCAATAAAACTGATGCACTTAGACTCACTTGACCCAAAGTGACCTAAAGTATCCTTATGAGCCAAATTTTAATCCTAACCAAATTGGATTGAACCAAAATCACCTATGCCTCTCATCATGATCAACAATCATCATGAGATGATCAATCAATCAAATTGGGTCAAAACTAAGAGTTGACCAAGTCAACACTTAGCCAAAATGAAGCTTAACATAGCTAAAATCCACCATAGGAGAAATTGATTGAAACTATTGGTCTAAGTTCATTCATGACCAATGTTTGAACTTGACCAAGTCAACATTCGAGCCTAACCTAGCCCAATTGGCCACCTGACCCAAGTTGACCCAACTTGACCTAAAAAGTCAAAATGTGTCAAAACTTGATCAAAGCTAAATTGATTGAAACCAATGAATCAAGTTCATTCCAAATCACTTGTTGAACTTGATCAAAGCCTCAATTGGCCAACTAGACCTAATCTAGCCCAATTGAGCTTGAACCCAACTTGACCTAAAGGGTCATGATGAGCCAAATTCAAACTTAACAAAAATTGATTGGAAACAAAGATACCAATTTACATTATATGACTATCCAAACCTAAACCTACCCATGACCTAGCTCAAATAGGTCAAATGGGCCAAATTGGTCAACTTGACCCATTTGACCTAAATGAAGTCATATGAACCAAATTCAAACCTAAACCAAATTGAATCAAACCAAAGCCACCAAAATATTTCAAATTATCATATGAACTTGACCCAACCCTTGGTTGACCCAATTTGACCAATTGGTCAACTTGACCCAAGTTGACCCATTTTGTCAAAAATGGGTCAACATGAGCCAAACCATACCAAATGAACTTCAAATCCAATCAAACTTGGCCAAACCTATTTTCTCAACATACCCAACATATCCGAATTCAAAAATCAGCCAAATTACCATTCTCTCTTAGGCCATAGAACAATTTTTTTGTCAAATCCATGAGGAATTTGGTCAAACCCTTTTCATACCTGCTTGATTCTTTCCTAATAGGTCAAGTAAACCCTATGGAGGGTGGTGCACCCAGCCCAATGGGTTTTGGTCAACCCAACTAGATCCAATGCCAAAACTGAGCACATGGCTCAAATTGGTCACATGAGAGTCATACATCCACTCAATTTGAGCACATGGGAAGTTATCACTCCACTCCCTAGCCCAAACCGACCATGTGCAAGCTTCTAATAGATCAAACAACCCATTGCTTAAGGTCAATTGGATCAAAATGGCAAGTGGAGCTTTGGTTGTCCAATTTCCTAAGGGGGAGATATACTCCCCCTAATTCACTTCAATTCAAACAGAGGCTAATTCGATTGAGTAAGGGAGAGTGTTTGGAGCCATTAGCAAGAGTTCTTAAGCTTCCTAGAAGGATTTTGAATTGGTCATTCTCAGTTTTCCCTTAAGCAAAAATAGGGGAGCTCCAAGGATTTGCTAATTTTCTCTACACTCCAAATCAAGTCAATTCACTTTGTGCACTCCATCAAGGGACCAAGTCAAGCTTGCCCAAGCTCTCTCTCAAGTTCCAAAGGTAAGGGGGAGATCTACTTCAATCAAAGCCGCAAGGAAGCTAAGGAAGGGTTGGTCCATAGAGCTATCTACTTAACCTCAAGAGCTAAGAGTTTCACCAAAGCTTCATCTTAACCAGACGAAGCTCTTCTAAGGGAATCGAGCATTGGTGATCACCTCTAGCGAGGTTAGATATTTTTTGATCACTAAACTCTATGTGTGTTGGTCCTTTGTGAAAGAAATGTTAATGGAATGAGATTTCAATCGTTAGATGTGCTTGCCATTAGGGTTAGATGGTGTGTGCAAAATTTCATCCCAATCCAAGCTCAATCGAGCTCGGATCAAAGCCTAGAACATGGACTGTCAACATGGATCAAAGGCTTTGGCAGGAATAGATCTCTGGCCGTCCATCTGTGCATTTTGGATAGACGGCTGATATTAAACACACGCTTTATATCTTGATTTTATCCCACTGAACCGTAGATTAAATCATAGCCATTCGAACCTTGATCAAACAACGGATACAAAAGTGAGTAGCGTCACTGCCACACAGCGCTATGACGTGACATTTAAGTACCCACTCAGTGCTTTCCTCGTGTAAAGTGCAGCCGAGTCACCACTTGCGTGGTGCACCAATTGGATTAAGGGATTAATTAAGTTTTAAATTATTCTAGTTAATCCTCTAAATTTCAAAAATTCATATCTCTCTAAAAAAATCATAAAAATATTAGGTAAATTGCCACTGAAAGATAATTGAATCTAGAATATTCTAATATTATTTTTAATGGATTTTGAATATTGTCTTTCTCTGATTTTAGGTTTTATTAGAAATCTAAATTTTCTAATTACTCCCTAATTAATCTACTGATTAATCTCAAACTTCTTGAGTCTATTTTGGGGGATGACTTCTGCCTATCTTAATTTTCTTGGGATTTATTGGTGGCTTAATTGGGGGAATTACAAATTCATTTCCTATTTACCCCTTCATGTAATTAAGGTTAATTAAGTGTTTGATTAGTGTTTTAATCCTTTATTGAAGTTGATTAAGGTCTATTTCAGTGAATAGGCGGGTTAGGGAATAATTTTGAGGCATTTCCCCTAAGCTATTCCATAAACCCCCTTTTATTTCTTAATCCTCTTTTAATTAAGGACTAATTTACTAATTACCATCTTAATTAATTTCTTAAAATTTTCAAACTCTCCAGAACTTAGTTAATCTACTTTGGGTAGATGCTTAGGTATTCAAGAGCCTAAGTTTAATTAAGGAAATCAAAACTCAACTCATATGTGTGAGGGGTGTTTTGAAATTACATAAGTTAAACCCCTTAGTTTAATTAATCATTAATCATGAGCCAAATTGCATTAGGACCCTTTCTTCCTTGGTGCATTGCAAATTTAAATCCCTTATGAGTTTTTATGTCATCACATTGGCTTATAATTATTTGGTTAACTATGCTAAGGTGGTGTAGGTAAGGGTCAATTAACATGTTTAATTCATACCTTAACATAATCAAAATATAAAATGAATCTAATCATCTAAAAATTATACAAAAATATCAAACACATGTGGGAATGGGTTAGGAACAGCAAACCTCAAAATTAAATCAAATTCAAAATCAGACAAAAATCATTTTAAATAAACTTTGATTTACTTTAAGTTTTCTTATTTCATAAGATTGTCTATAGGATTTAATTAAAGTGAATGTGTTTACATACTTTCATTGCTTTAGTTCTTTTCCAACATGCTAAATATGTATTTCATATGGTTTCATGCATCCATGCTATTCAGAAATCAAATTTAAAATGAAAATTTTTCCTTTATGTCAAATTGCATGTGTTGACTAAAGTAAGAATATGAGTGGCTATTATGACTATTAAATTCAAATTATTTTCAAAACATATGAATCAATTATCAAAACTGAAGGTATGTTACTTATATCTTATTTATAAGCTTGCATGTGAGTAAAATGTAAGGATGTGCTTAGTGTAGTTTTTCCTTCTCTTCTCTTTCAGTATAGTTTTGAATAAGATTTGTCAAGGTGTATGGTTCATTTGAAAAGAACCTAACACTTGTCTAATTCCATATCCTACTCATTCCTATACTATCACTTAAGAATGATACCTATGTTTGCACATATAAATTACATAAAGAAAAATAAATCAATCAACACAAATTTTTGCATTCTTTCTTTTCCATTCATTTCTTTTGTACACATGCTTGTATTTAAGAGAAGTGGTATATTACTGACAGTGAGGTTTTAAGTAGGTCTTGTACCTTACACCTCTGGTTGACAATGGTGTTGTACTCACTTATGCCTTTCATACATTCATATGTGCATGTGAAAGTTGGATAAGAAATCCATTTGCTACTTAATAAAAGTCATGCATTATAAACTTTCAAATTTTCTTAAATGAATTACTTAGCACATATCATAAAGTATGCTAAGCATCCCCATTTGCATGTATAGATATGTTTAGGAATTATTCATATGTATGCTATACATGTTGGGAAAGAAAAGAAGTGATGTATGTTTTATGAATTTTAGTTCATTTTATTTAATCTTGAAATGCCTTTTTTTTAATTGGTCTATTCAGAGTTCATCTAAACTTAGGATTAATTAAAACACCTAATTAAAACATTCACTAAATGAAACTAAAATATGAAACCACTTTAGAAATTACTTAGGTTAGGGAAGGAAAGAGAAGTTCTCTTCTCTTTCCCTCTCTTTATAACTTAGTAATTAATTGTAGGATTCACTTGAACTTAATCGAAACATGAAATAAAATCAACCAAAACAACTAAATCACTTAAATTAAACCCTCCTCTAAGTTGAACATGCTTAACACTTAGAAAATTCTAACTTAAACCAATAGCTAAGCATACCACACAAACCTCCAAAGAACACACATTAGGCTAAGACACTACTTCTAGCTTTAGGTTAGGGTGGTGTATGGTTTGATTCTTGCTTTTTTGTGATATATACTTTAGTCTGGATGTTAGGATGTATATGCGTAGAATGAATGGTAGGGAGATCTTAGTCTAATTATTATCTTCTGCAAGGGATTGTGCTTAAGGGGCGTTGTAATAAATAAAAATATAAATGCTTTTACTATGCAGGTGTTTATACCCTTAAGCATAATCCAATATGCTAGGTGGACTTAGTCACCCATGTGTGGGGTAATAAGTCCAATAAATATGCTTGGGATTTGGTGGTTTGTTTAGCTAACCTTTATTTTGCAGGTATTAGCTAGATTTACTTTTCCTTTTCATGTAATTTTTGTAATTAGGATTTTGGAATGATTGTTATGAGGATTAGGATGAACATCAGTCATAAGATCTCATCTTATGCACCATGTGAAGCCTTTGGAGCACCCACCTTCCAACCATCCAAAAGAAGGAACAAAAGAAGAAAGAAGAAAGGAAGAAGAAAGAAGAAAACAAGAATGAAGAAATGAAGCTTGGAGACCCCCATAACAATGAGTTCCTTGCTTAATTGTATTCAATTAATTTATAATTCAGGATGCATAAGGGTAGAGCTCGGCTACCCAATTTATTTTTGGGTTTGTGTAGTGGTACCCGACCACAATGACCTCTTATTCTTTTGCGATTAGTTTTATAAATTGATAGATGATTTGTTTAGCTTATGCATTAAGTGGAATCCTTTTTCTTGTTTCTTCCTTGCTTTATGTATGGCCTGGATGTGGATTCGGCTCTTAGGAAAAATAAATATTTTACCAAATTTAACAATTCAAAATTAAAATTAAAGAACTCATAACCTCACCTAAAGCTTAGGCTATCAAGATAAAAGAATTAGCAACCCCTTAGCTAGATGAGTACTTCTTTTATAATATCATGTATAAATATATATTATTTTCACTCTTGATTAGAGGGCTTCCACATTTGCTAGGAAAACTTGGCTTAACCTTTGAGAGCCATAGTGGAAACAACCTCCTCCCTTCTCGCTGATTTTGACCAATAATCTCATTTCTCATTCATTAGGCATATGAATCCTATTAGCCCGAGTCAAAATAATTGTCCAAAAATGAAAATAAAATGAAATCTGAATTGCATTAGATTTAGGTCATTTGAAGCATACCCTTACATGATCTAGTCTCTTTAAGGAGTGAGTTTAAGAACATAGTTCCTTTCGAAATAAATAACAGCCTAGCTATCTTACATAAAGCATATGACTTGCCTACATGAATTTAAAATCATAGGAGGAGTTAGTTGGCGACCACCCCTAGGAGGTTGTAAGTCCAAGAAGTCGGGTGATTTTTTTTCTCTTGTGGAGGTAAACCAAATACCCAATTTTTGCTATAGATTGATGTTGTGCTTTTGGCCCTCGCCAAAGCTCCCTAGATTTAGGTTATGAGGTTGCTTCTCCCTTTCATGAGCCATAAGCATAAATCCTCACCTCTTAGGCATTTTTATAATCTTGTGTTGTGGAATCATAAGCCCTAAATTTCTAATGAATAATTCAATTCAAACAAATTAAATCAATTTCAAAAATGTAAAGCCCAACCATAAGATAGTTTAAGATGCTCACTAGGTTTCCTAGCATCGTAGGCATCTCCTGCTTATCTTCCTTTGGATTCGATAATAACTCCCTCTCTTTGATCAATCCCATTTGATCTTCCAAAATAAACTAATCGATTGATAGTCCTGCCTATTGAAATCTTTGAAGAAAATGATCATTTACCTTAATCGAGAGTATTCCTAAGGGATCCCATCCCTTAGGATGTAATTAACTATGGGGGCTTTCCCCTGTAAGAAACTTAACAAACTCGATTTAAATAAACTTTACTTTACTTTTCTATGTAAAGTATGGGAAGAATCTCTAGTACATATGTAGACCCATTGTCCTTAGGAGTCCTTATTCGGGTGATTAGATCCATTGTAAGCTGGTGAATTCTATCTCTCGAGATAGTATACCTCTCCATAATGTTGTACTCGATCACCTTAATAAGAACATCTGCGGATCTATGTGGTGTCCAAACAAGGTGTATATTTTTTATATATTTTCTATTTTCATTTATCCTCTTTTTCGAAAGGGAGGGGATAGATGAAGGCAAGAAATGTATAAAGAATATTTTTCACCACAAATTTTTCTGGTGACTTCGCTGGGGAGAGTTCCTCTCTCCATTTTTGTTAAATGATCATTGTCTCCAAGTATCGATAGTGGGTTTGTACTTTGGTATGAATCTGAGACTATCTTTCTTTCTGTTGGCACTTAACTTATTTTATTCTTAAATTGAGTTAGCCAACATCATTAGGTTTTAGGACCTCACCCCGTGTTGGTCTTAAAACCTACGTTGGGATCTCCAATGGGTAAAAATAAAAAGAAAACATTTAAAGACTTACTCCATATCATTTTTATGAAAAGGAAAGATTCACTCAAAAATAATAAAAACAAAATAAATTTTTCATAAAAGAATCTTGCTTTTCAAAAAAAGCACTCTTTCAAAAGAAAATGCACATAATAAAATATTTTCCATAAGAATTTTCTTAAATCACACTCATCTAACAATTATCATAATTGCTATATGTAGGAATCTTCAAAAATAAAACTAATAATCTTTTCCAAAAACACAAATGAACATCTTCTTTCAATTCATTTTGATGAAGATTTCATTTTCAAAAATAAAATGAACAATCATTTTTCCAAAAATTAAATCAAGATTAAAAATAAAACTTTCAAAAAAAAAAAAAGCACATATGAGCCTTTCCATTCAATATATCCACACCTATTGAATGGAAGTTTCATTTCAAACAAAACTAATTTTTTTTCAAAAGCATATATGAACATCTTCATTTAATATACTCAAATTTATTGAATAAAGATTTCATTCCTAAATAAAAATAACATCATTTGGAAATCTCTCTTAAACATATCACACATATGATTAAGTTGGAATTCCATCTTTCAAAAAGTAATAATCACACACAAAAAAAAATTTCTACATTGCAAAAAATTGACTTTCATTTCTACATACCCAAATTTGTTGAATGGAAGTCTTCTTTTCAAAAAACCAAGACATAACTATCATATTTTCAAAATTCAAACACATTTGGAACTCCATTTTTGCTAAGTGAAGTCTACAAATTTAAAATCAAAAATTTTCAAACAAATTTGGAACTTCATTTAGCATACTCAAATTTGCTAAGTGAAGTCTCCAAATTCAAAATCAAAAATTTTCAAATATATTTGAAACTTTATTTAGCATACTCAAATTTGCTATGTGAAGTCTCAAAAGTCAATTCCAAAAATTTTCAAACACATTTGAAACTTCATTTAGAATACTCAAATTTTCTAAGTGAAGTCTCCAAATTCAAAACCAAAAATTTTCAAACACATTTGAAACTTCATTTAGCATACTCAAATTTGCTCCGTGAAGTCTCCAAATTCAAAACTAAAAATTTTTAAGCACTTTTGAAACATCATTTAGCATACAAAATCTGCTAAAGAGAATATTCCATTTTCAAAACCAAATTAAAACACAAAAATTTTGGACACATCTTTTGGAATTCCACTTAGCATACCTAAATTTGCTAAGTGAAATTTCCATTTCACAAAATTAAGTGGAACTTCATCTTTAGCATACGATATTTGCTAAAGTAAGTCTCCACTTTCAATAAAAAAGAAATCAAAACAAAAATAAAACACATTAGGATTTCCTTAGCATGCCCAAATTTGCTAAGGATCCTACTTTTTCAAAAAAAATTGAAAAATCCAAAACAAATGAAACACCTTAAGATTTTCTTAGCATACTCAAATTTTCTAAGAATCCTATTTTCAAAAGTCAAACAAAACACACTTGGGTTCTTCACTTAGCATACCTAAATTTGTTAAGTGGGAATTCCAATTTTTAAAATCAACCAACAATTCACAAAAAGAAATAATTACTTTCAAACACTTCACTTAGCATATCCAAATTTGCTAAGTAAAAACATCAAATAAAAAAAATAAAATCAATTGACCCTTACTTTAACACACCCAAATTTGTTAAAGGAAAGGGTCCTCAAATAAAAAATCTAAATTCAAACAAACATGAACCTATGGAAGTATCCTTCTAAAAATATTTGAATCTACTTTTCAACATGCCCAAATTTGTTGAAGTTGAATTCATATTAAAAAAATTCCTCTTTTCAATCAAATTTCTAAATCTTCTCAAATCCATTTGAACCCCACTTAACACTTCCAAGATGTTGGATGTGGGTTCAAATTTTCAATTCAAATTCAAAAAATCAATAAAAATAAAAATATGATCTAAGCTCATTTCCTATATTGCAAATTCTCAGCATAAGTACAACTATAGTTCGCCTTTAGTTGATCTAAAATGACAGCTCAAGTTTATATATATTCACTTTCCTCACTGGTATGAACTTTCTGGACCACAACTTCCCAATTGGGTCATACACACCTTATCCATTTCAGTATGGGATTTGAGGGAGTGAGGATCACATGTGAGAGCACTCCCCTCATGACACAACATGTGTCGGCGTAAGTCGGTCATCCAGATCGATCTATCTTAAAATTTGAATATCTTCTCAAGAAAGCAAGCCCCAGGCTTCAGAGACAATACTAGCACCACCCCCAAGCAGGTGCCTGTGATTTCTCGTGCCTGGGTGAGTGCAGACCCTCTCGTCGCATCTCTAAGGGTAAGGCTCCACTAATCTTAGGGATTGCCTCCCCTAATTTTGAGTATGAGTCTTGCTCTCACTCCTCTCATCCTACCAGAACACAATGAAGGAACAAAAATTGCATGATCAAGCAGTATCACACCAGGATTATTAGGGAGATGGAGGCAGCCGCCCATTCAGCTATTGAGGAGTTTCCTATTTTGACTTCACCACTGGTTACAACAAACCAATTTCATCCTTTCTCTGGGTCAGACAGCAAGGATTATAGGAGGATACACACTTCACCTCCACGGTCTAGATCAGCCATCGATCGAAAGGTCATATGTCCTCGCCTTGTCTGAAGCTTACGGACATTCAGAGTTCGGAGCTCAATTTGATCTGAGATCTATCATCCCCCACAGTGTGGGGAAACATATTCATTAGGAGAGGGCCAAAGAGGCCCAAACATCTACTCAAGAAGGAGAGGTTCATCCTTCTACAGCTCAACACTCATCACCCGCACACTGCTCCCACCATAGATAACATCCTACTTACTGGGCTCAGTCATCACAGGAGGACAACTCCTATTCATAGAGAGTCAGTGGTGTCTCCACCACACCGCTCTAACCCCCGTCCACCATCACTAGTTCATGTCACAGCATCTCCAATTCTATTCAAGGCCATGGAGACCATATCCGGGGAGAAGCGTACCCCATTGGTGATCCAGCTATGACCAAGGGATCTTAGTCTATCTACATCATCTACTGTGGCAAGGCTGAGCTCTCCTACTCGACCTTCTGCCCCAGTGGTGGTAAGAAAGAAACGAAGACTTTGATTCATAGTGGTTGTCTCTTCACCAACTCCACCAGTTCAGCAGGATTTGGAGATGATATCAGCTATTACAAAGGTAGTAGATGATAACCCAGCTGCACCGATGATAGTGGAACCTCCTAGGAATGTTACCCCTTTCATAGCTAATGATAGTCAAGAGTGTGTCTCTTCTTGTGAGTATAATCCTCATAGGATTGACTCTCCAAACAAACATGCAAGGTCCCTCCTCTATGCAACATAGATCATTTGTTCCCATTCAGATTGATCATTCTCTCGAGGAGATAGTAGCACATTATCTTGTAGAGATGAAAGAGATTTTGGGGTATGTTTGGTCAGATAAGGAGAAGGTCAGCTTCGACCCCAATGAAGATGATTTATTAGGTGACTCAGTCGGGGACATATGGTAGATACTAGAGGATGCCTCTTCAAGGAACAGCAGGCCATGGAAGGTGATGAGGTTGGTCAGGAAGACACCACCCAATCAGCCCAAAACCTAAAGATATAAGATGAGAAAAAGTAGCACGAGAGGACTTGTAGTGATTTTAGAAATAAGTCCAGTTTATCTTATATATACATTAGTCATGAAGTTAGTGCATGTCTTGGACCCAGCCAAGACCTTACCTCTCATTGAGAAAGGTAGCACTAGCATGTGTAGGAAGGTAGTGGAAAGTACCTCCATACAAGAAAAAAATATTAGATCCATGGTTGAGTAGCAAGTGAAGGAAGCATTGGCTCAAGCCCAGGGAGGATCATCGGTTCCAAAGGGTAGACCCTACCCAGAGGAATTTGATTCAATCTAATATCCCAAGGATTTCATGCCACTTTCCTTCAAAAGCTTTAATGGTAGTGGAAACTCAAGGCAACATATATCACACTTTAGGGCCAGATTTTGCAATGCCAGTGGCAGGGACGCTTTACTATTCTGCCTCTTCGTTAGTAGCCTAGCATGGATTTCTTTCAATTGGTATGCTGAACTACCTAATAGTTCAGTAAAGATATTTGTTGAGTTAGAGCAACCCTTTATTAAGAGGTTTGTTGAAGCTCAATAAAGGGTTACTATAGGTGATCTCGTTTTAGCACAACAACAACCAAGTGAGTCCCTTGTTGATTATATTCTTCGATGGCGTAACCTAAGTATGAAATGCGAGCCATAGCTATCTAAAAAGAATGCCATTGAGATCCTTCTAAAGAATATCTATGGCCCGGTCACCTTCATGCTTAAGGGCTTCACTATCAAAAAATTTTAGAAGCTAATCAACAAGGCAGCTAGTATATAAGGAGAGGCCAAACAGTTTCCTTTTCAAGACCAATTGTCTAAAGCAAAGCCATAAAAGGTCTATGAGAAGAAACTAGGAGAAGTGACAGCGGTAGATAAGGGGAAGCAACCAGCTAGAGATCAGTCTGAGAGACCACGACCTCAGTAGCCTTCACTTTCATCTCATTTACCACCACCGAGGTAGCTCTACCGGCCTTCATAGCAACCTCCATGGCCAAGACCGCCACCTTCTCAGCCATACCACCAACAGCAGTGACACACATACCTGCTGCCAAGTAGCTATGGTCTACCTACTCTTTTAGATAAGCTTAACAAATCTTATTCATTTAAGAGGGAGGTAATCAGGAAGACCTTTAAGAATCTCTTAAAGAAGCCTGATTTTTAGCTACCCGAGCCTAGGAGATTGGAAGAAGTAGGAAAAAGTCATGATCCTAACTTTTGCCCCTACCACCATACGCTAGGTCATGTTTTGGAGGGTTGCTTCACATTTAAGGATTGGCTTGAGCATAGTTTTAAGATTCGTGCTGTAGTTATTCCAAAGGAATACCTTGTGGAACAACCATCCAGTTCCATTAGAGTAATCCTTAGGGATACATGTGATACTTCCAAAACTAAAGAAGGTTGGGATATTTCTTTATTTAAAACCTCTAAGAAGATCATTCAAAAGATCAAGAAGATTTCCTTGCAAGTGCCTAAGTTAGCTCAAACCTCTAACATCAAGGAAGGTTTGTAAGTTGCCAGTGCCAACTCGAGGAATGAGGGGCTCAATAGTAGCAGCAGTATGTGTCAGCCCGGGATAGCCCAGTAGCGCAACCATTGATCAAGTCCATCCTTCAGTCTACCATTGCAGCTACGACATCAGTGACTTCCTCCACTTCAGCTAGTTCTTCTTCTTCTACTAGTAAAAATCTTGTATCGGTGGATAAGGGCATCAAATCCCTTACCTAACTTATTTTACTTGATTTCTACTTTGTACCACCTATCGAATCCAAGAAATTAAAGAATAAAGTTAGCTTGAATTACATCTGTGTCACTTCTGATGGGTTGTCTACTTCTATTTTTAATGATAACTCTTCAAGTCAAAATAACTATAATAATTTTGATCTTCCTCTTTCTAATTTAGAGTTGGACTTCCTTACTCTGAATACTACGGGTTCACCTCTTGATATAAACTTGGAACCATCTAATTCTGAGGGTCCCATAGGAGAAGCTGTAGGTGAGCCTGATGTGCAAGTAGAACCTTCCATTACCCTGCCACAAGATATCACCGAAGTCAACCTCCATAGTGTCAAGGTTCTATCTCCTAAGGCAACACCTCAAGATAAAAGAAAACAAGTCATTGATATAGAGGATTGAGAAGCCCCTCCACAGAATGCTCCACCCATGGATATGCTTATAGAGGACCAGCTGAAGGTGGACTATAATGTCCTCTCTCATCTAAAAAAGTTACCATCTAAGCTAAGCATATATGATGCCCTTATTTTATCCAAAGAGATGAGGGAATCATTAATCAGGGCTCTCTTTGATCCTAAAATATGCTTAGCTCAGCTGACTGCTATAGGTGAGGAGGCACATTACATAAAAGAAGCTCAGGGGATTACCTTCACAAATGAAGACTTTCTTCTAGGGGACTTGGAGCACAACTGTCCCCTCTACATCACAATTGACATGGGCAGATTTAGACTTGCTAGAGTTCTTGTTGATCCAGGTGCATTAGTGAATATTATGAGTCTAAAGACCCTTGCCTATTTGAAGATCAACATCTCCACCCTCCGAGGAGATTGGATGATGTCAAGAGGATTCAATGAAAATAGTGAACGAGCTTTAGGTTCTATAGTGTTACCTTTGGAGATAGGTGACTGGAAGACTGAAGCCAAGTTTTACATCATTAATTCGAATACTTCATTCACTACTTTACTTGGTAGGCCTTGGATACATTAGAATAAGATAATTCCATCCTCTCTCCATCAGTGCATCAAGTTCAAAAAAGATGCGATTGAATACCGTGCCAATGAAGATGAAAGGCCATTTTCAATTAGAGAAGGTTGAGATTTATAAGGATGCGACCTTCTATCTTCCTCAGACACCCTTTCTCATGAACTAGGAAAAACCTCAAATTCAAAAGAAAAAGAAAATGAAGAAAAATAAAAGGCAAACAAAAAAGAAAAGAAAAATGAAAATCCAAGTGAATAAAAGGGGAATTGAAGAAGAAATAGATCTGCATATCACATTCCACCCACAGTTCATTCCATCATATGGACATGTGGGTAAGATGACTCAACTACCACCAAGCAGAGGTATAGATAGAAATAAAGAAAATTCCAGAGGTGGAAGACCCCCTGGTTGGCCATTAGCCAACAGAGGTCATGTTCGAGTTCATAGGAGTACCCCTACTATTCACATAGACTTAGAATCCAGCTCAGAGGATGAGTCTAATGTGATTAGTATGCTAACCAACCCCTCTCAACGGGTTCCATTGGAGGTGACTTTTGATCAAGACGATGATGAAGGCTGGGCCTCTAGACAAAGCAAAGTTTTTGAATCAGGTTTATGTGAGACTATTAAGCAGTAGCTAGGAACCTTAGCTCTAACCTCACTTACATCTCAAAAAGTTGAAGGTTTAGTAGTTAAGGAAGTCCCTAAGTCTTCCAGCGATATGATGCTGAAGAGATTCTTTTTGGGATCATCATGCTTAAGTCCTGAAGTTGATGTAGAACTTGAGAAGGATACATTTATAGAATTAATGGACTTACCATTTGACTTTTACTCGCCTTGTGGTCATAATCTTATACAAAAAGATTTAGTTCCTCACACATGGTCTAGGCACAGGTCAGAGTACTTTAAAAAGCTATGGAATAATACAAGCAGGGAAGCACAATCTAGAGTAGGACTAGGATTCAATATAGTGAGTCCAGTCAATGACGACGACTGTTGCTTAGTTGTTACCAATTATTTTGAGACTGATAGGTTCTTTTCACACAACACCAACTCTTATGAGAATGTGTGTTTAGAAATCTTAGATGATCCAGATGATCTCTAAATCAAAGATGCACTGCCAGAATTTGAAGAGGAGATCTAGTCAACAATTCATAAGCTTAAAGAAATCAACCTCAAAATGGAAGAAAATCCACGCCCGACATACATCAGTTCATTATTGAATGAAGAAGAAACCAATGAATAAGTTAGGCTATTAACTGAGTTTAAAGACTTCTTCGCATGGAGTTATGAAGAGATGGCTAGATTATCTCCTGACGTAGCAGTTCACAAGCTAGCAATAGATCCTAACACTACCTTTATTAAGTAAGCTCCTAGATATATGCGATTAGAAAATGAATAATAGGTCATTTATGAAGTCAAGAAACTGATCGATGCTAGTTTCATCAGAGAAGAAAAATATCTTACTTGGTTAACCAGTGTCATTCCAATTAAGAAGAAGAATGGCCAAATTGGCATATGCGTTGATTTTAGGGGCTTAAATAAGGCATGCCCTAAGGATGAGTTTTCTCTTCCTATACCAGAATTAATGGTGGACATCACCTAATATCATGTAGTTTTCTCTTTCATTGATGGGTCATCTGGCTACAGCCAAATCAAGATGTCTCCTGAAGATGAAAATAATATTATTTTCAACACCGATCAAAATCTTCTGTTATAGGGTAATGCCTTTCAGCCTTAAAAATGCTGGAGCTACATACCAACGGGCCATGAATCAGATCTTCAATGAACTCATCCATCATCAGGTTGAGTGCTTGTTAATGATCTAGTAGTTAAGAGCAGAGAAAAGGAAGACCATCTCTTTGACTTGAGAGTAGTTTTCGAACGGTTAAGACAATATAACCTCAAAAAAAAATCCCCTAAAGTGTGCAATTAGAGTAGCTTCAAGAAAATTCCTTGGGTTTGTTGTCCGACACTGGGGAATAGAGATAGATCCAGAAAAGATCAAAGCTATCTTAGAAATACCACCTCCTAAGAGTTTAACTCAATTCAGATCCTTCTAAGGATGGCTGACATATTTAAGATGCTTTATCTCCAAACCTATCGGGGAGATGCAAGCCATTCTCAGCACTTGTCAAAAAGGATGCCAAGTTCAAGTGGGATGACAAGTGTCATTATGCCTTTGAATAGATCAATCAGTATTTGATGAAACCGCCAGTTCTTACAGCCCCTATCCTGGGCAGGCCAATCATTCTTTACATTGCTTCGTTAGACGACTCTCTCGATGCTCTGTTGGCTAAGACAATGACAAAGGGAAGGAGAATGCTCTCTACTACCTCAGTCATCGTCTGATTCCTGTTGAAATGAACTACCCACCTATTGAGAAATATTGCCTATCTTTGATCTTTGCTTCCCAGAAGCTATGACATTATATGCTTTCTCATAAGGTGAACTTGATCTCTAGAACAAATCTACTATAGTATCTCATGACACGACCAATGCTATTCAGATGTTTGGCATGATGGTCCAAGATTATTTCACAGTTTGATATCACCTTCGTACCCCTCCGTGCGGTGAAAGGACAAGCACTAGTAGATTTATTAGCAACACACCCACTTCCTCCTGATTCCTCGCTTAGTGACGACCTCCCTGATGAATAAATCATGAACATAAGGGAGGTTGACAACCGCCAATGGGAGATGTATTTTGATGGTGCAGCTTCTTTTCACAAAGGGGAAGCACCATGATCTACTCTTCCTGAAATGGCAGGGGTAGGAATAGTCCCCCTAACTCCAAACCACGATGTGATGAGATTATCATACTATATTTCCAACCCCTGCACCAATAACGAAGTTGAGTATGAGGCTTTGATTGCTGGTTGGAGTTAGCCATCACTATTAGTGTCAAGAGCATTAATATCTTTGGGGATTTTCAGTTGGTCATCAATCAGATTGTCGAGTCCTACAAGGTTCTTAAACCCAAGCTTCGTTATTACCATGAGTATAACATGAAGATGTTGGCCTAAATTCTCAAAGTCACCATCTACAAAGTTTCCCGAGCAGAGAGCACAGTAGCAGATGCTTTGACCAAACTTGCCAAAGAATTGGCATGTCCGAAAGATGAGTCCATTTCAATAAGGGTCGAAAACAGACAAGTTCAATCCCTTATTGATGTTGCATTCATCGAAAGACTTTCTATTGAAGGGGAGGTTTCCGTTGCCAAAATGGACAAGGAGCTGAATTGGAGGCAACCGTTCATAGACTATTTGAACACCGATAAACTACCTCAAGAAAAGTCATAAGCCCATCAGGTTTAATAGAGAGCTCTCTCCTTTGCTCTTGTTGATGGCACCCTGTACCGAAGGCCCTTTGACAAAATGTGGTTACGTTATTTAGACAAACACAAAACTCGTGACATTGTAATCGAGGTACATTCAGGTTTATACGGAGCATATCAATCTGATCCGAAGATGAAGATGAAGATCAGGAGACTAGGATACTACTGGCCTTGATGATTACAGATTGCATGGATGTAGCTAGGAGATGCCATCAGTGTCAGGTACATGGTGTGGTCCTCCACCAACCACCCAACATTCTACACCATACATTGGCCTCATGTCCGCTCGAGTGTTGGGGTACCGACATTATGGGTCTGATCGATCCTCCTTCTTTTAAGGGGCATCGGTTCATCTTAGTTGCCACCGACTACTTTTCCAAGTGGGTGGAGGCAATCCCACTCAGAGGGGTCATAGCTCAGCATGTGCTTCAGTTTTTCAAGAACCATATCGTATATAGGTTCGGGATGCCTTGATGAATTATATTCGATAATGGTACTTCATTCAAAAGCACCAAGATCAACAGCTTCGCCAGAAGACACAGTATAGATTGAAGATACTCCACCATATACTACCCTTGATAAAATGGCTTAGCAGAAGGATTCAACAAAACTCTCATCCAGATATTGAAGAAGACTCTTGACGATAATAAGCGATAATGGAACAAGCAGTTGGTTGAAGCTTTGTGGGCCTACCGCACCACATACTGAACTCCAACTTTATCTACCCCATTTTCCTAAGTGTATGGGTCCGAAGCTGTTCTGCCTTTAGAAGTTCAACTCCTGTCACAAAGGATAGCATTGGGTAGCAAGGCGACTATAGAGTAGAATGCAAAGTTATGATTAGAAAAGCTCAAAGGTTTGGAGGAGAGTTGCCTATGTGCATGCCAAAACCTCAAGTTGTACAAAGCTAAAATGATTCAAGCTCACAACAAGCTGGTCCACCCTAGGTTTTTCTGAGTAGGAGAACTTGTGTTAGTCCTGAGGAGACCAATTATTGCCCATCAAAAAATGGGAGGCAAGTTTGAACCCACTTGGGAAGGCCCCTATGTTATAGAGAAGGCCTACCAAGGAGGATCTTATCAAAGTATTGATTGTAAAGGGGAACACCCGATGCTTCCAATTAATGGGATCTATCTAAAGAAATATTACCCATAAAATAAATCATGTTTAAAAATAATTCTATCAACTAATAAAAATTTGATTCCATTTCATCAAAATTTTCTCTTCTTTCGAAGCGTTGTTTTTTTGTCTTGCGAATCAGCCATGACATATCTAGGGTAGGTGTAGGAGTCCCCCAGTGGCATCCTACCTCTCTTTCACAACAAACACACACACTCTGCTATTAGAATAAGGTGTAAGAGAACCCGAGAGGCATCCTATTTTGATTAGCATAACTAAGTTAGGTGTAAGAGAACCTAAGCGACAACCTTTCTTAGAGGGAATTCTTATTTGCCAATAGTGGCACCACTTCATCAAAATCCCCTAGCGTGTTTAAGGTAGGTGTAAGAGAATCCGAAAGGCATCCTATTCCCTTTAACACAAGTATAAAAATAAACACATATCTTTTATCTCGAGCTATTTTTGATGTGGGAGAAAGCCCCTTGTGGCCCTCACTCATTAGTTGCTCTAGGTTAGGTCTACATACTACGTCGCTAGTATGTCACCCCAGTGGTCACTTATTTGGAAGATGTGAGTCCCCATGCTTTCTTCCTAACTTGACCATTGCAAATCAATGAGCGCCTTATTATTATGGTATACTTCATGGCCCAGCCAGTAAGCTACCTCATGTTGATCTTGTTTAAGAAGATGTGAGTCCCTGAGATTTCTTCTTGAACTAATAATCATGATCTAACTAGGTAGAGTATATTTGAGGTTTATGATAAGTCCCCCAAAGGCTCCTTTCCTCTTGACTACATCTGAGTTGATACAAGTCCCCTAGTGGCATTCATTCGAGTCAAGTCGGATAGCACCGAAGCCAAGATAGACTATCCCAACAATCAGTTCTGCTATAGAAGGATGTGAGTCCCTGAGCTTTCTTCCTAGGCTGATTGTTGCAAATCGACGGGTACCTTAGGTTGGTTGATGTTCGATATGCTGATAGAGACTCACCCGGTGGATACACCACTCTTGGCAGATATGAGTCCCTGCACTTTCTCCTTGAGTTGGCCATTGAATACCTATTTGATATATGACTATCCATGTCATCTTCTCCACGATTTTGAACTATGCCCTTAGTGGCCCCATCCCCTGCGGGCATTCTAATTGGATCGCATCCTTAATAACCGCATTTGGACACTACCCGTGTTACTTTTGGATTGAACAGTCTCCATTTCCTAGTAGCCATCCCTATGGTTAGAGCATTTGTTCAGCGGATACACAGATTCTTCCTTGGTTCAATAAATTTGAGATAGGTCTAGGCTAATATAAGCTCCTTCTCCGTTTGATCCATCACAAACTAATAGAGTCCATGATAAAAAAACTAAACAAATAAACAAAATTAATTCACTTGTGGATTAGGAATTCAAGCCCTGAAGGACCTCCTTTTCTTAAGTTGGCATCTTATCTTTAGGTTAGTGTCGTGAGATATAGTGCACAGGTCAAGTGGTTTAGGTCATCTTCAATTTATTTTAATTAAGCGTTACCCGACACTTATTTTTCTCTGAAAGATGTAAGACAATGACGCATTCTTTCTGGCATGATTGTCACAAACTGACAGGCAGCCCTAGGTTGGGTTTGATTTATTACCCAAAGCAACTGATCACCCCAGTGGTCTTTGGTAGTGGAAGATGTGAGTCCCCAAGATTTCTTCCCTTCAATTGATCATTGCAAATTAAAAGACACTCCTTTGGTCGGATAGTTCTCCCATCGACCGAGAAGCTACTCCATTTGGTTTAGTAAATCTGAGATAGGACTAGGCTGATATAAGCTCCTTCTCAGTGTGATCCATCAAAAACTAATGGAATTCATCTAAATAAATCTAAAAATGAAATTAATCTTGACTATATTTGAGTTGATTTAAGTTCCCTAGTGACATTCACTCATTAGTCAGTCCTAGGTTGGATTAATCTATTACCTTGCCAATATATTATCCCAGCAACTGGTCCCTACTTTGGAGGATGTAAGTCTACTATGCTTTCCTCCTAGTACAGCTTCTGCATGCCGAAAAATATCCCTTTGGTTGGCTAGTCCTACTATGTGTTTAGTAGACCATCGCAAACCAATTGGGTTCATCTCAAAATCCAATTCTAAAAAATTGAAACAAATTCAACCCTCTTCCCTTGTGAAAAATTCTCCCAAGCGAGACTCAAATCAAATTAAACCTCTCATCCTTTTGTGGATGACTTGAACTTGCTTTTATAGTGGAAGGTTCACATACTATATGCCTAGTGGATTCCTCCTTCCCTCTCTTATGTCCTTGACATAAGTAGAGCCACATTGCATTAAGTTCTGGATTCCTTCTACACCTCGGGTTAAAAGTAGATCATCTTTGTTAGTGCTTGTGATCATTGCGATCAACACCAATACATGCGGTGTTCCTTGTCAGTCACACCACACATATTGGCCGCCCTTTGTTGACCTCATTTTTAGGATGAGCTCTCAACCCCTCCATTTTTGACATAGGACTTCTCTTAGACTTTAAGAGTTCCTTAGTCTTAAGACACATCTAGTGATTAGGTGGACACTCAACCTAGCCCTAGAGACGTAGAAGAGTTAGCCATAAGAATAGGTCATGCCTTAGGAGTGTTAGGAAAAATACATATGGCTTGGATCACATTCCTTATTACATTCCTTCAAGTCAAACTCAAAAATCAAATTAACATCAAACATAAATCAATTCTAGCCTAATTGATTTTTCTCCAAACTCAAATCAATGCCACATGATTGAAACACATGATTGAAATCCATGATTAAATTCCAAGTTGAAATTCCAAATTCCAAATCTTGTCTAAGTCCTTTGATTTCCCTTTATGGACTTAGTCAAAATCAAATCTAAATCTATTCAAATTCATGAAATTTTCTCATAGTACATTTATATTCTCATTTATATTCATATATATAAATGAAATATAATTCAAATCAATCAAACTAAACCCAAAATTCAAAATCAATTCACTAAATATTTCCTAAATCCTTAATCTCCCTCTTAAGGACTTAGCCTAGGTCATGATCAAATCACATCAATCCTTAAAATTTTCTCATAACTCATTTATATTCTCAATTATATTCACAATTATAAATGAAATATATATTCAAATAATCTAAACCACTTCCAAAAATCAAACTCAAACTCATTCAAAATTCAACCTAAGCCTTTCAAGTCAAAATCCTGAACTTAGCCAAATCAATTTTAAATCAAGCCAAACTCTTGGTTTTCCTTCATGATTCAATCAATCCTTCAATCATGAATCCAAATGTAAATACAAACTTCAAACACTTAACCAAAACTCAATTCAAAAATGAAGCCAAAATCAAACATATGTTCACCCTTTGAACTTGAAATTGTCAAATGAATCAAAACCCATTTGACTTCAAACCACTTGCAAATGGATTTATATTTCAATCATAAATCCATATACAAGTTCAATCAAACTCAAATAAAACTTAACTAAGCCATTTGACCTACTCAGGCTCACTTAACTCAAAGTGACCTAAATTTCCCCTATGAGCCAAATTCTAATCCTAACCAAATTGGATTGAATCAAACTCACCTAACCCTCTCATCATGATTAACAATCATCATGAGATGATCAATAACCCAAATTGGGTCAAACTAAGTCAAACTTAAGGGTTGAACAAGTCAACACTTAGCCAAAATGAAACCCAACATAGCCAAAATCCACCATAGGCTAAATTGATTGAAACCATTGATCTAAGTTCATTCATGACTAGTGTTTGAACTTGACCAATTCAACATTTGAGCCTAACCTAGCCCAATTGGCCACTTGACCTAAGTTGACCCAACTTAACCTAAAAAGTTAAAATATGTCAAAACTTGATCTAAGCCAAATTGATTGAAACCAATGGGTCAAGTTCATTCTAAATCACTTGTTGAACTTGACCAAAGCCTTAATTGGCCTAGTAGACCTAACTTAGCCCAATTGACCTTGAACCCAACTTGACCTAAAAGGGTCTTATTGAGCCAAATTCAAACTTAACCAAGCGATTGACTAACCAAACCTACTACCTATGCTTAAAATGGGTCAAATGGGTCAAATTAGTCAACTTGACCTATTTGATCTAAATGAAGACATATGAACTAAATTCAAACATAAACCAAATTGAATCAAACCAAAGCCACCAAAATATTTCAAATGGTCACATGAACTTGACCCAACCCTTGGTTTGACCCAACTTGACCAATTGGTCAACTTGACCCAAGCTGTCCCTTGACCTACATGGGTCAACATTAGCCAAACCATATCAAATAAGCTTCATATCTAATGAAACTTGGCCAAACCTATTTTCTAAACATAATAAACTTACCCAAAGTCAAAAATAAGCCAAATTACCATTTTACCCCTAGACTATAGAGTAAATTTTGGCTAATTCCACTTGGAATTTGGTCAAATCCTTTTCATACCTACTTGATACTCTCTTAATAAATCACGTACACACTAGGGAGGGTGCTACACCCAACCCAATGGGTTTGGGTCAGCCCAACTTGATGGCCAAACTGACCACTCCCCTTGAAATGGCCACATGAGAATCATGCCTCCACTTGTTTTGAGCACATGGGGGGTTCATATTCCCACTCCTCTGGCCAAATCAAACTTGAGGACAGTCCTAGTAGCCTAACAAACCCTTTAAATCAAGGAAATTGGATCAAAATGGCAAGCCTATGCTCGACCGTCTGATTGCCAAAGGGGGAGATATACTCCCCCAAATTCATTTCAATTCTAACTTCCCCTTTGTCGATTGAAGCTTAGAAACTTAGAGCAAGCCTTAGAGAGACTTACCAAGCTTCCTAGAGAGGATTTAAAAACTTCATTTCTCAGTTTTTAGAGTTTGAAAATAGGGGAGGTCTTTTGATAAGCCAATTCACTCCATACTCAAAATCAGTGCAATTCCCTTACTTCATCAGTTTCGAGCCCAAGCTCTCTTCCAAGTTCTTAAAGCAAGGGGAGATCCAATTTGATCAAAGCCAAGCTCAAGAAAAGGAGGAGGTGACCCATAGTAGGATCCACTCAACCTTAGTCCCTTAAATTTTCAGCAAAGCTTCGTCTCAACCAGATGAAGCTTCTCCAAGGGAATCGAGCGCCGGTGTGGTTGGCCATTTTCTGAGCATTAAACTCAATGTGATGTGGATCTTTGTGAAATAAATGTTAATTTATAGGATTTTGATAGTTGGATATAATCTTCTATGCATGTTGATGGTGTGAGTAAAATTTAGGATCAATCTGAGCTCAATTGAGCTCGGATCATCCCCTAGAACATGGATGGCCTCCATTGTTCATAGGGGAGATCAGGGAAGGATCTCTGGCCGTCCATCTGTGCATTTTGAATGGACGACTGAGATTAAAATAGGCTATATATTTATTTAAAATCCTCTGATATGCGGCTTTAATCTTACCCTTCTGATCCTTGATGATCGGACGGCTGAAGGAAAAGCGCGTAGCGCTGCCGCCTTGCGGCGCTACGATGTGATGTTTTAAATAATGAATCAGAGCGTGCCGCATGTAAAGCGCCGTGTCAGCTGTATGTGTGGAGCCCGTAGGGATTAATGATATAATTAGAGTTTAAATAATTCTAATTAATTACCTAAACTTCTAAAATTCATATCTCAACATAGAAAAATCAGAAAAATATGAAATAAATTGCATTGGATAGATAATTTGATATGAAATTTTATAAAATAATTTTAGTTGATTTTGAACACTGTCTTTATTCGATTTTGTGTTTTATTGGGAATAGTAATTTGCTAATTATCCTTTAATTAATCCAGCAATTATTCCTAAACTTCTTGAGTATATTTTGGGGTATGACTTCTGCCTCTCCTAATTTTCTTGGAATTTATTGATGGCTTAATTGGGGAAATTGTTAGTTCATTTCCTAATTACCCCCTTAATGTAGTTAAGGTTAATTAAGGGTTTGATTAGTGATTTAATCCTTTGTTGAAGTTGATTAAGGTATGTTTCAATGAATAGGAGATTTAGGAAATAATTTTGGGGCATTTCCCCTAAGCTATTCCTTAAACCTCCTTTTTCTTCCTTAATCCTCTCTTAATTAAAGGGTTAATTCACTAATTAGCCTCTTAATTAATTTCTTAAAATTCTAAAACTTTCCAGAACTTAATTAATCTACCTGGGGTAGATGCTTAGGTGTTCAAGAGCCTAAGTAAAATTAAGAAAATTAAAATTCAACTCATATGTGTGAGGGGTATTTTGAAATTACTTAAGTTAAACCCTTAGCTTAATTTATCATTAATTATGAGTCAAATTGCATTAGGCCTTTTTCTTCCTAGGTGCATTGCAAATTTAAATTTTTTATGAGGTTTCATGTCATCTCATTGGATCATAATTATTTGATTGACTATACTAAGGTGGTGTAAGTAAGGGGTAATTAACATGCTTAATTCATACATTAACCTAATCAAAATATAAAATGAATTTAATCATCTAAAAATTAAACAAAAATATCAAAAAAATATGGGAATGGGTTAAGAATAGCAAACTCACCTCACATTTTCCAAATTAAATCAAACTCAAAATCAAACAAAAATCACATTAAACAAACTTTGATTTACTTTAAGCTTTCTCATTTCATAAGATTACCTTTAGGAAATAATTAAGGTGAATATGTTTACATGCTTTCATTGCTTTAGTTCTTTCCCAACATGCTAAATATGTGTGTCATATTATTTCATGCATTCATGCTTTCAAAAATCAAATTTAAAATGAAAATCTTTCTTTTATGTTAAATTGCATGTTTTGTCTAAAGTAAGAATATGAGTGGCTATTATTACTATTAAATCCATATAATTTTCAAAAATATATGAATCAATTATCAAAAATTGAAAGTGCGTTACTTATATCTTACTTTTAAGCTTTCATGTGAGTAAAAATATAAGGATGTGCTTAGTATGGTTTTCCTTCTCATCTCTTTAGGTATAGTTTTGATAGGATTTGGCAAAGTGTATAGTTCATTTGAAAAGAACCTAACACTTTCGTAATTCCATCTTCTATTCATTCATTTACTATTTCTTAAGAAGGATACCTATACTTGTACACATAAATTGCATAAATAAAAATAAATCAACCAACACAAACTTTGCATTCTTTCTTTTCCATTCATTTCTTTTGTATTTAAGGAAAGTCGCATATTAGTCAGGACAACCCTGGGGTTGCGATGCTTTAAGTAGCCCTAAGTAGGTTTTGTATCTTACACCCCTGGTTAACAATGACGTCGTATTCACTTATACTTTTCATACATTCATATGTGCTTGTGAAAATTGGACAAGAAACTCTTTTGCCGCTTAATGAAAATCATGCATCATAAACATTGAAATTTTGTTAAATGAACTACTTAGCACGCATCATAAAGTGTGCTAAACATTCTTATTTGTATGTATAGATATGTTTAGGGGGATTCATATTCATGTTATATATGTTGGGAAAAAAAAAAGTGATATATATTTTGTGAATTTAGATCATTTTATTTATTCTTGAAATGCCTTTCTTTTTGAATAAGTTTGTTTAGAGTTAATATAAACTTAAGATTAATTAAAGCATATAATAAAGCATTCACTAAAGAAGACTAAAATATGAATCCACTTGAAATTACTTAGTTTAGGGAAGGAAGAGAAGTTCTCTTTCCCTCTCTTATAACTTAGTAATTAATTGTATGATTCACAATCAATCAAAAATAAAATCAACCCAAAATAATTAAATCACTTAAATGAAAACCTCCTCTAAGTTGAACACTCTTCACACTTAAAAAAGTCTAACTTAAAGCCATAGCTAAGCATACCACACAAACCTCTAAAGCACACACATTAGGCTAAGTCACCACATTTAGTTTTAGGTTAGGGCAGTGCATGGTTTGATGTTTACTTTTATTTTGTGATATATGTTTTAGTCTAGATGATTAGGATGTATGTGCATAGAATGAATGATAGGATGATAATCAGTCTAATCATTATTTTCTGCAGGGGATTGTGCTTAAGGGGCATTGTGATAAATAAAAGTATAAATACTTTTGCTGTGTAGGTGGTTATACCCTTAAGCATAATCCAATAGGCCAGGTGGACTTAGTCAACTATGTGTGGGGTGATAAGTCCAATATACAGGCTTGGAATTTTGTATGATTTGTTTAGGTAATCTCTATTTTGCAGGTATCGATTAAATTTATTTTTCCTTTCCAAGTAATTTTTTCAATTAAGATTTTGGAATGATTATTATGGGGATTAGGATGAACATTGGTCATAAGATCTTATCTTATGTACCATGTGAAGCCTTTGGAGCAACCACATTCCAATCATCCAAAAGAAGGAATCAAAGAAGAAATAAGAAAAGAAGAAGAAAAAAGAAAAGAAGAGTGAAGAAATGATGCTTGAAGACCCCCATAACAATGAATTCCTTACTTAATTGTGTTTAATTCATTTGTAATCCGAGTTGTATAAGGGTAGAGCTCAGCTACCTTTTTTTTTGGGATTGTGCGGTGGTACCCGACCACAATGTCCTCTTATTCTTTTATGATTAGCTTTATAAATTGATTGATGATTTGTTTAGCTTGTGCATTAAGTGACATTATTTTCCTAGTTTCTTCCTTGCTTTATGTATGGCCTGGATGTGGATTAGCCTCTTAGGAAAAAAATAAATCTTCTATCAAATTTAACAATTCAAAATTAAAAATAAAGAACTCATAACCTCACCTAAAGCTAAGGCTAAAAATCTAGATAAATGAATTAACAATCCCTTAGCTGGATGAGTATTTCTTTTGTAACATCATGCACAAATGAATATTATTTTGACTCTTGATTGGAGGGCTTCCACCTTTGCCAAAGAAACTTGGCTTGACCTTTGAGAGCCATGGTGGAAACACACCTCCTCCCTTCTCGTTGATTTTGACCAATAATCTTCCTTCTCATGCATTAGGCATATGAATCTTATAAGCCCGAGTCAAATGATTGTCCAAAAATGAAAATAATATGTAATATGATTTGTGTTAGATTTAGGTCATTTGAAGCATGCCCTTACATGATCTAATTGCTTTAGGGAGTGAGTTTTAAGGATTTAGTCTCTTTCAAAATTAATAACAGCTTAGCTATCTTCCATAAAAATTATGACTTGCCTACATGAATTTGAAATCATGGGAGGAGTTAGTTGGCAGCCACCCCCAGACGGTTGTAAGTCCAAGCAGTCGGGTGGTTTGTCCTCTCTTGTGGAGGTAAACTAAATACCCATTTTCACATTAGATTTAGGTCGTGCTTTTGACCCTCACCAAAGCTCCCTAGATTTAGGGTATGAGGTTGCTTCTCCCTTCTATGTGCCATATGCATAAATCCTTACCTCTCAAGCATTTCCATAATCTTGTGTTGTGGAATCATAAGCCCTAAACTTCTAATAAAAAGTCAACTCAAATGAATAATTTAATTTCAAAAATATAAAGCCCAACCATATGATAATTTGAGATGCTCACTAGGTTTCCTAGCATCGTGAGCATCTCCTACTTATCTTTCTTTGGCTTCGATAATAACTCCCTCTCTTTGATAAATCCCATTTGATCTTTCAAAATAAACTAATTGATTGATAGTCCTACCTATGGAAATCTTTGCAGACAACAATCATTTACCTTAATCAAAAGTAATCCTAAGGGATCTCATTCCTTAGGATGTAATTAACTATGGGAGTTTGCCCCTATAGGAAACTTAACGAACCCGATTTAAAATAAACCCTACTTTACTTTTTCATGTAAAGTAGGGGATGAATCTTTGGTACACATGTAGACCCATTGTCTTTAGGAGTCCTTATTGAGGTGATTAGGTTCATTGTAGGGTGGTGATTTCTACATTTCGAGATAGTACACCTATCCTTAATGTCGTACCCGATCACCCTCACTAAGTACATCTGCGGATCTACGAGGAGTCAAAAATGCATAAAAAAGAATTAGATGTATGTTTCCATCTTTATTTTATCCCTCATAGAGTGAAGATAGAAGTATATATTTAACTTCTTTAGAAATTTAATCACATATAAAAATTTTACCATACTAAGACTAAGAATTTACTATTCAAATTAAACTTCAATACATAAAAATATATTATTACACTGATATTTGTATGTTATATTACAAGAATAATGTAATGAAAATTATATGCAAGAGTTTGGAGCACTTAAATTCGAATTATGAAAGAGAATTATAACCTAAACAGAATGATATATGTTACAAGATATCATTTTATTTATCTTTTATTTCACATATATAGAGACTATTTTTATATATGATTCTAAGTAACATATATGCAAGTCATCCATCAAATATATTCCTCTTTGAAACTGAGTCAAGAATCCCTCTTCGGAAGACCTCTACTATAGAAAAGGATAGTAAAAAATCTAGTATGAATATTACTAGCATTTCACTATCATTTTTAAACTCAAAATAACAACATGGGTTACATTCAAGAAGTTAGAACAAGAAATAATGTTGGCTTGACATTTGGGAGAATTTTCACAAAAGAGATGGGGGACATTTGTTTTAACAAAATGATATTTTGATCATTTTTTTTAGTATAAGTCTGAAATTTTTTAAAATTATTTTGAGATGAATATGATATATATAATTAGTTAATATTATATTTATCTCAAAACATATTTAAGAGTTTTGAGACTATTCCTATTACTTTTTATCAAGATATTTTGACATAAAATTTGAGGTGTAAGATGAACATGTAAGAATATTGTTAGCATTAGCATTACATATAATTTAATTATTATGACATTATTTAATTGGCATACTAAACATGTGTCTTAAACCAAATTTATGATAGAAATATGGATTTATAAATCAAAGAAAAAGCAATATTTAAGTATTTGTAGACATATATATTAGTATCATGATACTAAATTAAATTATTGGGAGGGAGAAGGGGATTTTATATGTCAATTAAGTTATAGACTTTAAATTAAAAAAATTAAAGCAATACTTACTTTAAATTGGGTGTGCAATATATTTGAAAATTTCCAATTATTTAATATTCTTTGAGCCTCAGCTCAGGAAGCTCTATTGGGTCTGCGGGCAAGGTCACCCTCCAATTCCTTAATATTGCCACAACCACTTGTGCCATTTTAGTGAAAGGACTTCCAGTAAGAAGTTTATGATGATAGAATGGTGTGCCAATCACAAAGATCATCAATGAGATGAAGAACCCGATTGTTAATAAACTGTTGAACATCCACCAATTCAAGAAGGAAAGCTAATATTCATGCTCTTTTGGATGGAATTCATCAAATTGATCTGCATCGATGGTGGAGCTGTTGGGCTTGGTGTCACTAGCGCCAAGGGTGATAATATACACACTACCAAAAAAGATGCTAAGTTGTTAACTTGATGCGTTGCTAATGCAATTGGGGTTGACAAGGGATGTTAAAAAAGAGGAGATTGACATTGACAATGTCAACATTCCCTACTATCAATTTGAGAGTTGAATTAGACTAGGCCAACTTTATATTTTTATTTCATACCATATGTAGCAGAGTCAATCATATAGTTAAAATAGAATCTTTAAATTAAAATAATTCCTCTATGAGCCTTAAAACATGGAAGAGTTGGTTTACAATGTATTGATAAATTTTAGTAATGAAAACTTTCTATCTTGATGTTCTCTTTACTTTCTTCTATTTATCTTTTTTTTTTCTCTGGAAATACCTAAATTCTAGTTTGTTTTCAACTCTCTCAATTAATCTTTTTATTTTTGTTTAAATGAGTTTCATTTTTTAGAATATTGATTAATTTTGATCATAATTAGTTTCATTCTAAAAATAAAATATATCATATATCCTTTTTTTCTCTTCTCTCTTCTCTCTTTCTCTCTCTCTCTCTCTCTCTCTCTCTCTCATCTCATTATTTTATTTATATCTCAATTATTTTATCTTTTGTGTTAATATCAATATATAATATTAACATAGAAGATGATGGCTCAAATAAGATTCAACTCACACAAAATAATTCTCTTTCACCTTCAAACATATAAAGCCTCACCATAGGATAGGTTGAAATGCTCACTAAGCTTCCTAGTATCATGAGCATTTCCTACTTATTTTCCTTTAGATTCCAAAATAAGTATTCCAATTGAAAAATCCCACTTGATTTTCCAAAATAACTAACCCTTTGATAGACTTAACCTTGAAATCTTTTGAGACAATAGTTGCCTACTTTAATTGAGAGTATTCTTAGGTTGTAATTAACTATGAAGGCTTGGAACCATAGGGAACTAAAAAACTTAGCTTAAAATAAACTTTGTTTTAGTTTTACATTTAAAGTAAGGGAAATATCTCTAGTATATTCGAAGACCCATCATGCCTTATGAGTCCTATAGGTCCATGATAGGGCGGTGTCTCTATCATTCGAGATAGTACAATCATACCTTAAATGTCATGATCACTTCAATAAGTATCCCCTAAGATCTACATGGTGTCCCACCAAATATAAGATAAACCAAAACACCCAATTTAAAATTAAATATAATTCCTTTCTTTTTCTCTCTCTCTCTCTGATCTCTCTCTCTATGATATCTCTCTCAAACACCTCATACACTATAATTAAATAATTACAAAATAATTGTTGATTATACACCTTATGTAACTCTATTCTTAGAAATTCAAAATCTAAAGTATTGGACATGAACTAGGTGAAAATTTTTTTAGGATTAACTTATTAAGGAAAATGAAAATAAAATAAAATAAACCATTCATTCATTTAAAATAATTTATTTGATAATTATTCATAAATTTATATTTTTTATAATTATTATTCAAATTATTCATTTTAGATTATGTAAACTAAATGCATAAATTTTGTTACATTATTTTTTGCTTCCATGCAACTTAAATTAAGTTACATTTCATTAAATTATTCTAATGCTTAGGCATATTTCATTATCCATTTATTCAATGTATAAATCTAAATTAAAATAACATTATTCAAGGAGTTATTTTTATCTCATATTATCCTATTTCTCTCTCTATCGTCTCATCCAAATTTTTATTTTTTTTAATGATTTTTTGGTAAAATAAATTATGTGAGAGTTATTCAAAATATTTCCATAAATATCTCATATTTGTCTAAATTAAAATTAATTAATTTGAATCTTTAATTTGAATTTTTTAATTCAAATTATATTCATTTGATTACATATGCAAATTTGAACTCTCTCTTTATAGAGCTATGTTTTTCATCTCAAAATATAGTTGATTTAATTTGAATTGATTTGAATTGATAAGTTAATTCAAATTCAATTAAAATAAATACATGTAATTATCATCTTTCATTTTTATATAAATTTTATTTTTGGAATCCTCCTTTAACTATATCTTTATTCAAATTCAAATTAATCTCTTAATGAAAATTGATTTAAACTTTCAAGATCTGATCCATTATCATTTAATTCGAATTAAGTGCATTAAAATAAATCTAATTTGTTTTAAAAGTAGTTTGAATGAATTTTTTTTTTTTTATAAATAAATTGATGCTATCTTTTTCCTTCATTCATTCAATCAAGATGAATTGATTGAATATTCCATGATATTGAATTAAATACTAATTGAATCTCATCATGAAAACTTTCTTTTTGGCAGATCATATATCATGCTTAATTTAAATTAATCAAAATTTAAATTATTCCCATTTTCACTTGGACAATTAATTGTGCCATGACTTGTTTTGTAATAATTCAAACTCTTACTCCTCTCTCTCTCTATTGGCCAACCCACATAAGCAATGACTTCTTAATTACATTAGGAATCTCATACGATGAATTGATTCAATTTAAATCTCTTTCATTAATTTTTCCTCCATATTTTTTTGTCAATTTTTCTTTAAAGCTAAATTTAATTTAATTGATGAAATTGAATCACTTACTATTTAAACATTCCCTTTCCTTTCCTTGGCTGAAATCCCTCTTATAAATTTGAATTTCAAATTGATTTTTTAATTAAATCAACTTAATATTAGATTCCCTTTTATTTCTCTTTGGCCACTTTTTTTATCTCATGCAATTTTTTTTTATTTTGATTGGTTTATATTTAAATTAATTTCAAATAAGTTTCCTTCTATTTTTCCTTCACTTGGACGAACCTCATGACCTATTGTCTTATAAATAATGTTTCTTGACTAGGTTGACTTCTCTTGGAAAAATCTCTCTTGAAAAATTCTCTCTTGGTCAAATTTGCAAAACATTTTGAGATCTTTTCTTGATGAATCAATGTTAATTTATTCATCCTTTTTCCATCCTCCAACCTACAAGTGTGGCTTGAGGGTTGCAAAATAACTTGGAGGATTAGTGGATTTTCTTGTGGCCAAAAGCTTAAAAGGTGCTTTTTAGTTTGTGATTTTACATGCTAATGACCTTGTTCTACTTCTTGGCTTGAGTTTCTTATACATTTGGTCAATTTATTTTTTGCTGAACTTATCTATTTCTATACTTTCTCAAGTTGCTTCATGGTTGATAAATTAAAGTGTATTATTAGTCATTTTCTAATCATTATTCTTGGATGTTCTTTGAGATTATTGTCTTTGTGATTATTTCATATAAAATACTTGTGAATAACAAGTTCTATTACTTCTAAATCATCTCATCTTTTGCATAAATAATAATTTCAAAAAAAGATTTCATTTGAGTTTATGTGATTTAATTTTTATTTTCATTTGATCTTTTGGAAAACTCTAAGTCTCTTTCTTGTGATTGATTCAAGTTTCAAATCATTATTATGTTATATTTCAAACCATAAATTAAATCATCTTGATTTCAAGTTATCATATTGATCAAATATTTAAGATTCATTTATATATATATATATATATATATATATATATATATATAATTTAATTAATTTAATTTAAATATCATTAAAAGTGAGCTATCTTTCTTTTTCTTTCCTTTGAATTCACTCTTAATATTATTGTAGTTTTAAAATACTTTTGAAATTGAGAGTTAGATCCTTCTTTCTCATTTTCTTATTTATTTTGATGTTGGGTTATATTTTTATTAAAAGTATGTTGTTGGTTTGTAGTTGTCCATTGGAAAGTCTCTTGGGTTGTACTTACCCATTAAGAAAAGTATTATTGGGTTGTACTTGATGAAAAGTCTGAGATTTTTTTGTAATTTCATTTTGACTTTGAATTCTAGCTTTTCTTGGGGATGTGGACATAGGCAAGTTTTTGGAATTTGGCAACCATAAAATCTCTATTCTCTTTCTTTTTGTGCACTTTTTTATATAGTGTTGTTGGTTGTTGTTTTATTTCTATGGTTTTATCATTAAAATTTCAATTGAATACAAAACTTTTCTATTACTATGATTTGTAATTTGATATGCAAAAAAGCCATAATAATTTTCTTTATAATTGTAGAAGTAATTTTTTGAGTAAGTGTTAATTATTTTTTTTAGAAAATCATATGACTATTAACATGAAGCAAACAAAAGAAAGAAAGAAATCACCATGCATTGAAGGAAGAGCACTAAAAAAGAGAACATTTTAACCCATATATTTGGACAATAAATAGTTATATATAGTTCATAAGATCCACCATTGAATCTTAGAAAATAAGATACATAAATAGAACAAGAAAATCTAAGAAAATGAAAAGCAAGAGCACCATAACCCATCTGAATCACCCAAATGCTGACAAGAGGGATAATATAAACAATTTAAGATAGGCTATAAACCAAAAAAAGTTGAAACCACAGAGCAATAAATTGAATTAAGGTTTCTAACATAAGCAAACCCATTTTATCTAAATTCACAATCCCGTAAGAAGGAAGGAATATTATCATTGGAGAAAAATTATGAAGAGGACTTTGCACCCAAATTAGCAAAATCTAGAATTACCTTAGAGGTATGAAATATGATCAAGGGTGGCAAAGCCCTATGGTTAAGTAAATAGAAAAAGCATTGCCATGAGCTCTAACTTTAATAATTCAAGAGGAGGAGAACATCAATTTCAAACCAAATTTTCTGGAATCCTTTAGTGAGCAAATCCCATAGTGAGACCATAAAGCTGACAAGAGCGAGCAGTCTTAAAGGAATAGCAAAGTAGAGATCACCTTTTCACTATAATCTCTTAAAATTTGACATAAAAAAACCATTAGCTGTTCCATTGATCTTAATGACATGATAATTAGGCAATCATATAATTTTATGTATAATCAGTGAAGGGAGAATAATTCCAAGGTTAAGGGTCAAATGTTTAAACCTTTGAAACTAGAGGAGTAAGGAGATCAACTTTATAAAGAGATGTAATTTTACATTTGGCTCACAGATAATAAATAATAGTTCATAGGGATACCATGATGATCATCATTTCCTTCAGATATATGAGTAGAAAACACCTTTGACATGACCTTTCTATAAGAAAGAAAAGTTTTAGGAAGTTGCATGATAGAGAGGGATCATAAGAGGAGTATTTAACATACTATCATACCGACCCAAACCTTGACAATAGATTCCACGAAGATCCACATTTCAATGTGAAAACAACATTAACATTTGGAGGGAAGATGGAAACCTTTGTTAAGGAGGGTGGTATCAGAATGTAGTGCTTTAGAATACACCAAGTTGAAATCAAGAAAGAAGTAGGAGATAAATACTTGATTTTAGTGAAAATTGATGATTCTTGAGTTTTAAGTAGAAATCATGCCAAACATCCTTGAAAATAAAATCTCCAAAGGAGATAAGAGGATTTAAAAGTTATTAGATGTTGGATTAATTTTAAGAATTTTGTTAACTATCATATTTGGAATGTTTGAAACTAATAATCCCAAAGTGTTATGAGTAATGAAATGGAACCAAGCCTTTCAAGAATGAGTACTAAAAGTCAATAGAACCTAAGCCCAGATTATCTTGCCAAGAAGGAGGATCTTGAATTCACACCCCAATAGATCGGTGAGCCACTTGATATTACAAAGTCTTCTCACAGAAAAATCTCCATGTTTGTAAGGACAAATGAGGGGTCTTTCTCACGATATTTGGCGAGCATAAATTGTGACCGAGCTATGATTACTTCTTAGATTCCACCACATTTTGTATGAAAAATATTTAATGGAGTTTTCTAAAGTTTTATAGCCTAAACCACCTTACTCAAAGGCCAACATTGCTAGCTTGATGAGTTTTTTTTGGAGGGGAGGTAGATCCCCAAAAAAATTGGTAATAGTCTGAATCTTTTAATAATAGAAGTGATAGGCACAATAGTGGATAGTAAATAGAAAGGCAAAGAGCAAGAATACTCTTGATGGGATAAGTCTAGCCAAAGGAAAGTAAATGGAACTCTCAAGAAAATTTTCTTATATATTTTAGAATAACATCATCAAATAGGGAGGATCTTTTCATTCCTCGATATAAAGGAGTACCAATTACATAATGGCGAATTTGATGAGCAAAACCCGTAATGTTCTTAATAGCATTGATCCTAGGTGATGAAATCGATGGACTAGAAATACGACTTTAGTTAATCTTCAAGCCACTTTCCTTACCAAAAAGTAAGGAATTTACATAACTAATATAGAGGCGATCCATTGCAAAATATAATAAAATTATCAACAAAGCTATGGTGGGAGATGGGAAAACCAACCTAGTTTTGTAGAACATGTTAAGCATTTTACAAAACATCAGCTCCAAGGCTTCTAGAGATATTCCAGACAATAATGAAAAGGGTTGTAGAGAGGGATCCTTACCTTATCCCATGGGAGAGAGAAAAGTGTTGGACCATTAATAAGTAAAGAAAATCAAGAGTTCTCAATACCATTCTTAATTAATGTAATAAATTGATTGGAGAATCCAAAAGAGTTAAATTTTATAAAGAAAGTACAACCATGTTATCATAAGCTTTGAAAATGTCCGACAAAAATTAGGTTACCACAACCAGCATTTAAATCATGAACAATTTCTTGGGCTAGAACATGAGATAGATCAACCTTTAACAAAACCAGTTTGGTTGGGGGAGATAATTTTAGAGAGCAAACTACTAAGTCTTTTGGCCATGATCTTAGAGATGATCTTATTAAAAAGGTGCAAATAATTGGTCTAAAGTGGCTCCAAAGTTTAGGGTTATGATTTTGATTAGGATAATGGAAGTGCTAGAAAAATATTTGGGGATGATATTCCCTTAAAAAAAAATCAAAATAGCTTTAATCAAATCTTCTTTGATAATATACGACTTTTGAAAAAATAAAGTAGTAAAGCCATAGGGCCATCAAGAATATATTCATATTACAAGTGTAATAGACTTCATAATGAAAAGCATATTATTATCTCTTAAATGAGCAGGATAACTTAGCTCATCATAGTTCACATTTTATTAAGGAGCTCTATAAAAGAAACCGAATCAACAAGCTCCTTATTATAACTTGCTATCATCATTAGTTTTAATTTTTAAATGTGGTTGAGAGCCTTTTTCTTTTAACCATTGCATGGAAATATTTGGTATTTCTATCTCCATCAGATATCCATTTTAAGGAAGGTTTTTGCCTCCAATAGGTCTCCTCCATGTCTTGGTAGCCTGATAACCTATCTTTGGCTTGGTTTAATAGGGAAATTTTGGAAGGATCATTAATGGAAGTGTCTTCTAAAACTATAACCCCATGTTCTAATTCTTTGATGTTGGTTAAAAGATTTTTGAAGTAGTGTTTGTTCCACCATTTGAGACATTATTTAAGCCTTTTAATTTAAGCCATAATCTCGTCATCCGACAATAGTATCATGGGGTGGAGAGGTTCACCCTGATTTAGCAACCACCTCCAATGTATGTCCATAAGCCACATGTTTTGAAACCGAATGAAATATGAGAAGAGGGTATATTGCACTAACCTTCAAGATGAGCAAATGGATAAGGTTCTAATGAGATGTTCACAGTAATAGGAAAATGATTGATTCATAGATCCAAGTGAAATGAGATCCAATAAATCCAATTCTAGTGACAATCAAGATCATGTTATTGAAATCCTCCATGAAGAATAGGTTAGGCGCGTTACCACCAACCCGTTTAGAAGAGAAAGAGATAATGTTAAAGTCCCCACCCACAAACCAGGGAGCATTGATTGAGGAAAAAAATTAAATCTTACGGGATCCTTACCATCTATTATAGGAGGCATAAACAAAGGATCCAAAGCAACATCAAGTATCATAAGTGATTTTAACATTTACAGCCTGGTGTAAATCACATAACGTGCAAAACAAAAGGACTTCTCAAAATCCAAATTTTATTTTCGAGTTAGCAAAAAATTATCAAAACCAATCATTTAACAAAATTAAGCGTTAGAAGGTAGGATAAAGGGTTCCAAAATGACCAAGAATGAAAATCGAATTATCGATTTTGTTAGAGCAGAGAGGGTATCAATCCTCTAATTGAATAATAAGAAACCATTTATTTTGGTAAGAAGCAAGATCAACTCTAGTAAAGCTAGGAAATTTAGATTTAGAGGGTTTGTTTTTCTTTTTTAAAACTGTTTGAAATTTAGAGTGTTAATTATTAGTTATATTTTTCTTTAATTGAAAGTATTTTTTGATTGAAGTTTTTAGGTCCTAAGTAATATTTTAAAATTTTAAGTAATATTATTTATGTACTATAAATATATTCGTGACAATTTCAAGAGGGATATGATCATTTAATTATACGACTAACACAAAGATGGAAATGATTGTAAAAATGAAAGAAAAATGTTAATTATTAAAGATGGAAATGTTTAAGATATATGTTTTATAATTTATCATTTATAAGTCTTAGAATATTTGTTTTTATTTTTGGGTTCAAATTTGTTTTTAATTTTTAAGTTTCTAATATTATTTATAAAAATATGTTTGTCCAATATTGGTGAAAATTTTTATTTTTATAAATAAATTACTTTAGTCTTAAAAATACTTAAAATTTATTTTAGGTGTTTTGAATGTTTTTTAATAATTATTATTACTTTTAAATATATTTTATTTTGAATTAAAATATAAATAAAAAGCCTAGTTGTGAAATGACAAATTGCTCTTTAAGTGTGATCTAGTATAATTAATGCTATGAAAATATTAACAAAATAAATTCTCTTGGAATGGTAAGCATAGAAGAATAAAATTAACACATATAGCATCTAATGTTAGATTTCAAGATCTTTTGTTGAATAAAGTTGTGAAAATTGACAAAATATTAAGTTTATCTAAATTAATTTCTGATTGCAATGGACTTATATAAAACCGCTTAATTTAATTTTGATGCAACTATACAAATTCTTCATATATATATATATATATATATATATATATATAATATGTGTATTAATCTCAAAATATGTAAATTCAATGATGTCACTTTGACTAAAATTGTAAGTATAATGTGTGTGTATCCTAACAAAATTTTGTTGTAAGTAAAAACAAAATTTTTTGTAAAGCATTTTTTTATAATATATATATATATATATATATATATATATATATAAATTGATATCCCAAAATTTCACTAGTCGAATCTTGGCGTAAGCAATCGATGTGATCAAGACTATTCAGCGTTTTATCGACTCTTAAACATGGGTGTTTATTGTCAAATCATTGAGCCAAATCTAACAAGCCCAGATATCATAATTTTCATTTGAGCATTCAAATACACAAAATACATCATATGATCAAGGGATCATTTTGAGCCGTCAGATGAAATTTAATAGTTTGCATGTATTTTACGAGCATACTCCTCAATCTATAAATAGCCTCTTATCATATAAGCATAGAGAGAGAGCTCTAAGATCCTCCAAAACAATATGATATACCAATGAGGATGCATCGTTGATCCAAGCGTCAATCTTTATGGTCTCCATGTGATGATACAATTCCTGCATTTAGAATTGTTCCCCGCACTTCCATATGATTGCTCATTCATCGTCTGCTTTTCAAATTTACAAAATCGTTTAATACATATTTGTTCCTTTATCATATACAATTTTGTAATGGAAGATCTTGTACTCTAAATAGATCGTAGTGGAAGATTTTCTTATAGGCATGGTTTTCTTTAGATTTTCGTAAATAGTTTTATTGTTCACACTTTTTTTATATGTGTCTTTGGATTTTGATAAAAAAATCTTTACTCTATTAACTAGTTTTCTACGCAATAGTTTGTCATGGGAAGTTGATTCCCATTATTTCATCTTGTATGGCGATGCTTTAAAAGATCAAAACCACCATCGGTGGAGCATTTCAAGATTTTAAGGATGAAAGAATGAAGATTCATCAAACTTAGTTCTTGATTTTTGTATGAGGCAACTCTTAATCTCAAGATCACCCATGTTAAGCATCTAATGATTACCATCCCAAACAAGTCAAAGTTTGAGAATATTTTAACAGAAGAGTAGATTTGCAAATTGTGTTTTCCACTCATGGAAAAACTAGATTAATAATTTTGGTACAAAACAAGCGGATGTTTTAATTGACCTCTTTCATATATAAGCGTGATTACACTTAACAAACAATATAAGTCAAAATTCTCGGTGGATCAATTACCTCTTCCACACATGTTAGCGTCATGCGTAACACTCGACAAACAAAATATTAAAAATCCTTAGCAATTCAATTACCTCTTCCATATAGGTTAACATCATCGAGTCACATGACAAATAATTAATCAAAGATCCTTGGACCCAATCTTCCATACATTAATATCATGCACCACACAAACAACCTGATAGGTCAAAATATTGATTCAATTACCTCTTCCATACAGTTGCGTCAGGGTAACACTACAAACAATTATAATCTCATTATTCAATCTTCCATACATTTATATTAATACACAATATGGGTCAAAAAATCCTCTAGATTCAATTCAACCTCTTCCATGCAGTTACGTCATTTACTTTGACAAACAACCATGGGTCAAAATCTCGTATTCAATTCAACATCTTCCATCAGTTAACATCATTGAGCAAAGACTCGACAAACAACTAGGATACAAAAGATCCTTGGTGGACTTACGGCCTCTTCTAGTTAACATCATGTAATACTTTGACAAATAACCCGGATGGGTAAAAATTTTGATTCAACCTCTTCCATATATTAGTCATTGAGCAAAGACTCTAACAAATAACCTTGGATGAGTCAAAGTCCTCGGATTCAATTCAACCTCTTCCATTGTTAACATCATTGAGCAAAGACTCGACAAACAACCTAGATAGGCAAAAGGTCCTGAACTTCCGGCCTCTTCCGATTAATCATCAGTAATCTTTAACAAACAACCTGGATGTCAAAAAATTCTAGATTAATTCCCTCTTCCATACATTAAGCGTCATCGTAACACTCAAACAACCTCGAATGGGTCAAAATCTCGGCGGATTATTCAACCTCTTCCATACAGGTTAAGCGTCATTGGAACACTCAAACAAACATCCTCATCATCGGTCATCCCTGACTAAGACGTGATTTACATCGATATTATCGTCGGATTCTTGATTGCCGTCCATTTCTTAAAATTGCGGTGCGACTATCGGTAATTTTTTGGATCATCCTGATATCGGCATTAAGTCGAATACCATCGCTTATTGAGACCACTCATCTAACCATATGGCCGGTCTGCTATTGGTCATTATCTCTGTCAATATTGTTAAATTAGATTACAGATCTGAGTCAATATTAGTTGATTCTTTAATGGCATGAACAATCATAAAAACATCATATACCATGGCATTTTGCTTAATCGCCAATCTTTAGTCATCATTATAAATTGGTTATGACCACCCGTGAAATATCATCGTAGGTCATTGTGTATATGCGTGATTTTGTATTTGTTAGGTCCCATCATCATCTTTGGTCATATTGATGTCTTGCCATCGTATTCATCCGGTTATTAGCGACCACCCACTGAGCCAACCACATTTAAGATCCTGCCGGCTAATAATTGATCACCAACCTTGGTCATCACCATCATAGATCATTCACTAATCATGCCGTAAATACCAAAGATTCTTTATCACTCTCGGCCTCAATCGGTACATCTTATCTGGTTGTCGGTCATCTATCTCAAAGATCTAATTATTTTCACCTCGTTGATTCTCAACCATCTTATCAATCAACCTTATCGGCACCATCGTGAGCATCTCCATCAACCCCATCTCCGATTATCGTGCGGTGTTCCTAAATCCAAAGGCGGTTGATGCCTCTTTAGGGAACCCGTTCATACGCCATACTCACCTACGGTCACAAGGCGGTTCCTCTTTCGAGGGAAAATGGAACGACGTAAAATCACCCTTGATCTCCTCACCCGGACGGTTGTGAGGTTGATGCTTCTTTAGGGAAAACGAACAATGATATTATCCGCCTGTCGCTTCAAATCGGATGGTCACAGGCGTTGACACCTCCTTAGGAAAATTAGAACAACGGCGTAAATATGGCTGATCCTCAAACCAGATCCGATGAGCTTGATCTTTCGAGAGAAAATTGAAACAACGGCGTAAGTACGCGTTGATCTCCTCAAACTGGACATGATCGGTTCCTCGAGGAAAAGCGGAACAACGGCGTAAAATGCTCTTGATCGCCTCAACGACCTTCTCTCAAGAGGAAGAGAAGGTGCCTTCTCCATAGCCCTGGTTTTTTATAGCAGGGAAAAAGGGTAAAATTCCACTAAACTAAAATCTTAAAACCGTTCAAAACCGCTCAAAATGGGCCAAAACGGGTAAAAAAGGACCAAAATGGATGTTTTCTTCCACAGGCACATCACATTGTATTGCCCGTATCATCCTCGACATTCTGACCCGTCCATTCATCCGACCATTCAGGTTGTACCGAACCTCCGACCAATTACCAATCGGCAAACGACCAACCGTTATTGTCTCCCAGCGAGTTGACCCTTGATGCTTCATGACCACGTGACCCAGCGTTCCACTCTACGGCCTTCATCCCTCGTGAATTTTTCCGACCGTTAAATTGTCGCTGCCCATCCGACCTTTCCGGCCGTCGGTCTATTGATATGCAGGCCCTGACCTTTCTTGATATGAAATTGCACCCACAATTTCTTGCGATTATCGTAATCCAAAAACAATACAAGCTCAAATGTCGCATGGGTCCATAACCCTGTGCCCTACGCGTACATCCACGGCCCGCACCGCTGGTCATAATCTTATGCTCGTTAAGATATGTTCTCTCAAAATGTATGGTTCACAAATTTCATTGAAGAATTTGCTATTTTCAAATATTCGGCATATATATTTTTGGATGATTGAGATAATATCATCCAAAAATAGAGCGATATGACCACGAAAATTTCACTATCGGCACAAATCTTGATGTAAAGCAATCGATTGTAAATCAAGACTAACCAAGATCAAGCATTTATTCAATCAACTCTTAAACATAGAGTGTTTTATAGTCAAATCGAATCTTGATGAGCGAATCTAACAAGCCCAAGATATCATAATTCGACATCATTTGAGCATTCAAATACACAAAATACATCATATGATCAAGGGGATCATTTTGAGCCGTCCGATGAAGTTAGTGCGGGTTTTGCATGTATTTAGACGCCACTCCTCCATCTATCCTCATTCCTCATATGAGGGAAGGCCAAGCAAGAGAGAGAGAGCTCTAAAGATCCTCCAAGCACAATCGTCGACTTTCACATTATCAACCACCATATCATCGCCGTTGATCCCGTCGTCAATCTCTGGTCTTCATGATGATTTCTACCAATGATTGTTCCCATTTTGCCGATAATTGTTCCCCTTCCCGTGATTGCTTACATTCACCATCATCTTCTACTCTAGCAAGCTACAACGATCGTTGTCACATAGGCATTGTTCCTTTCTCATATACAATTCGTAATCCGATCGGAAGATCTTGTACTCAACGGATACATAGTGGAAGCTTTTTTCTTGGGCTAGGCCATGGTTTTCCCTCTTTCAATTTTCCAGTAAAATTCGAGTTTTTATTCACACTTTTATACGTATTTTGTCTTTGGATTTCACAAGCTAAGGCAAAACTTTTACTCTATATATATATATATATATATATATATATATATATATATATATATATAGAGAGAGAGAGAGAGAGAGAGAGAGAGAGAGAGAGAGAGATCAACGTGATGATAATTCAGATGATGAAGCTCAAACCTTCAAACTGCCACGATCGGAGAATGAGATCAACGTTGCCATCTTTGGTATACTCACCGATGGTGCCTCAGTCCTCTATAGCCATGGCTTGGGTGTGTGTGGTGTGTTAGGCCATATTGTATATTATGCATAAAATAACTTTTTTAATATATATATATATATATATATATATATATATATATATATATATATATATATATATATATATATATATATATATATATATATATATATACTATTATTAAAAATTAGCTTGTGTTTCTTCTAATCTTGGTCTTTAAATTTATATTCAAATTGATTTGATGATTTCAATCCTAGTGATATAATATATAACAGCCAAATTCTAAAAATAAATTAATAAACTTAATTATAAATAATTAATGAGTTTACATAAATTATTTTAAAATTCACTGTGATTTCCAATTATATAAATAATTATTGAACGCTTATATTAATCTACACATTTATGTTATTTTCAATTAATTTAATTATATAAAAGTTTTTAATTCGATATTTTCTCCTAGAGTGGAGCTGAGAAACAACTTTAGAGAAGGCTATTTTAAAACAACGTTATTTTCTCCTGTGCTATGTATGTAAATTTCCCAAAGAGTGGGAGAGAGAGGAAACGTTAGAGAGGAAGACGTCAGGGACTGCGTAATTTTGAGAAAGCTTTATGATCAGAGGTTAGTATGAATTTTAGGATATATGATTTCCATTTTAGTTTTTTAACATACTTATTGAACTTTTTTCTCTTTTTTTTCAGGAATATTTTCTACCTAATTTATTTTTTACATCAAACAGATATGCATTTTACTTTTGTTTTATATTTCTCAGTTTACAAATAAAAGATCTAATTTAAAACTACTTCTTTTATTGTTTCTATCAATTAATCTTAATCTGAGTCACATAGTTCATAATTCTAATTTAGTAGTCGAGTTCTGAAAATGTCTCTACATAGTTTGTTTTATAGAATTTCAACAATAATGAACTTTATAATAGAACATAACAACATTAAATAAATTATAACCCAACTTTATATATATTTGTTATTGTTTATAATGTTTAAATTTAAATTTATCTTTTAATTTTTCTGTTATGAATTCAGCAAATATTATCACTAAATTATCGTGCATCAAAGTTACTTGAGCATAAAAGTTTTAGTTCTGAAAAGAGAACATAAAAATTTTAAATCGAGAACAAGGAAAGGTCTAAAAGGTTATTTTGATGGATGTGCGGTAATTAATTATGTAATTAAATATTTTAGTTCTTATTATATTATTATATACAATTTTGTTAGTAATGATTTATATTTTATTCTTTATAATTAGTACTTTTTAAAAATAATTAACTTTAATTTCAATGATTTCTCTTGTCTTGTGAATAGAGTTTAAAGATATATACAATAATGTTCAATGATATTATCAATAAGTTTACTGACATTTTAAATATTGGCAAGATATATATGATATTAAAAGAACAAATTAAAAATATAAATAAAAAATTTTATAATGTGAATGATAAATTTAAGATTATATTAAATAATTTCACAGAAATATGTGAAGAAGTTGATGATAATAATTTCTCATCATCTACTAAATTATCAGTAATAACATATATCAAGTCAAATCCAAATTCACCTTTAGGTACATATTTTCTTATTTTATTCTATTATCTTTCTTATTATATGAAATTCTTAATATTAATAATATTTATTTATATTTGAAACATGTATTCTTCTATTTGTTATGAAAGTTAATGATGTTAGAATGATATATAGACAGAGGGATAAAAAAATATCAAGAGAGACTTGCAAGTTTTTGGATTAAGATATGACATTTATATTACAAACTTAAGAAATAAAAATCATTTTGTAATATATTTTTTTTTTTCTTCAGGTCTGAGTTATTTACATTCACGTTGTGGTAAGCATTAGCTATAGTACAATGCCAACAATTAAAAGAAATAAAAGATGAGTTTCTAGAAATATTAGCAAAATCAATTGTTGGGAAATATTATAATGGCATAATATTCTTAAATATATTTTAATATTTTGTAATGAAGAATTTTAATGGTTACAACAATTTATACATGTATTGCACATTAATTTTTAATTTTTTTATAATTATTATATATTTAAAATTATAGGTTTCACATTATCAACAACATGATCAAAAAGTTTAGAAATTAATCCAGATTTGATAGAATCAAAAGAAATAAAGGATTGGTGTGTAATTTTTTTAAAAAAATATGATTGATTAGTTTATTATAATTATTACTTCTACTTAACTTGGAATTTAAATTATAAGTTTAATGAAAATCAATACTCTCTGGGTCAATCAAATAATGAAAGATATGCACTTACTGATCTTTTAAGATCAATACATCTGCATTTATCGAGAGGTATGTATATATACTAAGGTATTTTTATAATAATAATTATTACTAATTTATTATTATTGTACTAGGTCAAGTACTATAATACATGGGTGTCTATAAAAGGAATAAAAGAAGGAAACCTTTGGTATAATGCATTTAATACATGTAAATCAAAGGTAATTATAAAAGAAGATTCAGTGAATGTACTAAGTGCTCAAATAACAATGTAGAATATAATTTGAGGTAAATAATTTATGAAATTAAAATAATTTATATTTAATATTTATTATGCTTCTTATATTGATTTTTTTGGGAACCCCATATAGGGAAATTTTATTGCCACAAAAAAGGGGTTACAAGGTCCTTAAAAGGGGTAAACTCAAGCTACGCTCAAAGAGCTACAATCATCCTAGAGTAAATCCCGACTAAGTACAATCCACACATATAAAAAAGAAGAAAATAACCAAAGAAAGCAAAAGATACACATGAGAAATATAGCAATAGCCAACAATAGCGATTGTTAAAATGAAGAAGTTTATACCTCCAAAGAAATGACTTTGAGAAGAACATAATCTGCAAACATCTAGAAAAAAGTTAGGACCATTAAAGTGATATGAGCTAAATCAAAGGTAGAAACAGAAACACAGAGATAAATAGAGAGTTGTGGAAAAAGCTCCGGCACGATCACACCAACTTGGGGCAGCTGCAACCATGTGCATCGAAATCCAAAGGAATGGATACAACAGACGTGCTACTACTAGCCAAGGAATGGGTGAAATCAACCATCCATCATAGCCTACAAACCTGGGGAACCAACCCATCCATTGGAAGAGAGTCGTGTGGACTAAAAGAGCAGTACACCAAAGTATAGCAAAGCCAATCACATACACATGGGAGAGAAAGCCACACAGATACAAAAGATAAAGGGAAAACAACACTCCTTTAACAACAAGAGAGCCCAAATAGTGCCAATAGAACTCAGATGCCAGCCCATAACAACCCAACCAGGGGTCATTCCACAGAGTATAAATCAAACAGGTTCAACAGGATAAATGAGAGCATCCAAGTCCGGCCATGATTGTAGCCAGCTATAAACGCTTCTTATATTGATTTTTTTCATATAGATATCTTATTAAATTAGATGTTGAAGATACAACCTTAAATTCTACATTTACACTATTTGATGATTAGGCTGAAGTTATTATTAGTATGCCAATTATAGAGCTACAAAAAATAAAGGTAATCAATTAACATATTTTTTGAATTTCTAAATAATATATTATATTTTATAATTTATTTATTTTATTTTTTTCCTCACAGGAATCGGATACTGAGGAGTATAAAAAATTATCACAAACTTTATTTGTTCCACAAAGACTTTCTCAATTAAGGGACAAGATAAAATGTATGTGAATATATCTCTACATACATTTACTGTTCAATCAATAAATGACTTTGATAGAAAATAAAAATAAAATAAAAAAATAAAAAAATTGGAGAAAGATTAATAATTATTTATTGAAATAGTATATTTATTCTACAAGACAATTTCATCAAGCCATAATACTTTATTTTTATTATCATTTTCTTAATTAGATAATTTTTTGCATTACTAAATTTTTTAATTAACCATTTAATCTTTTATTTATGTCTTTACATTATGATTAGTTGTACATGTGCCATAATTAAATAACATTTCTATCAATTATAAAGTTTATCATTTATACATTTTTATTATTTATTAATTCTTCATTTATTTTGATAAACAATCTATGTCTTTAACACAAAACTATTAAATAAATGAACGTTGTTCATGTTCAACTATATAATAATTTAAAATATATTAACCTTCGCTATTATATTTTAAATTAACATTCATATTGATCATTTAAGAAATTTATTATATTTATTTAGTAATATATGTTTACTTATTAACTCTCATTTTATCTAATTAATTTGTATTCACTAGAAAATAATAAATATTTATGGTTAAATATGATAATATATTTAAATTAATTTTTCCTAATTTATTTCTTATTACTACCTACAATTTATCAAAAATCCTTATAAAAAAGTTATCTATTCATCTTGTAAATTTTTAAAAATCATATTTATAAAAATTTATCTATTCATCTTTAACACAAAAATTATTAAATAAATATATGTTGTGTTAGAACTATAAGGTAATACATTAGAAATTAAGAAATAAATTTAACACAACTATGCAAATAAAAATAAAACTAATGAGATCGAAATAGCCTAGGAGGGAGGCATGCGATTGGGTTGGAGGAAGGCTTGAGAGGTGGCACAAGGCACTTGTGGCTTCCACGGATCCAATGGATTTAGTAGTGAGGGAAGTGAGTTAACTCACCTCCCTTTGGTCCATGATAGGCCTAGCCCACTTAGGTTGGGAGGTGAGTAGTCGAACCCCATTTTGGGTGTGTGAGGGTTGCCAAGTGGAAAGGATGAGTGGACTTTGCTAATTTTGCAAAATCCCATGTGGGAGGAAAATCTAAGGAAGATTTTTCTTGGGTTTGAGTCCATTTGGGTTTGAACTAGCTTTGGGCTGATCCAAGATGAGTTTGGGTTGGGTTGAATCGATTCCAAGTGATCATGGCTTGGTTCCAAGAGAATTGGCTCAATTTTTGCTCTCATGGGTCAAATTAGGTTAAGTTGGGTTAGATTGACCAATTAGTCAAATTGGGTCAAACCAAGGCTTGGGTTAGGTTAAATGATGATTTGAAGTGTTTCGTTCAATTGGTTTCAATCAATTTGGCTTAGGTTTGATTTTGGCTCATTTGGATTCACATAGGTCAAATGGGTCAAGTTGACCAATTGACCAAATTGGTCAAATTGGCTTGGATTAGATGTAGATTCATGTTCAATTGAAGATGATTGTAGGCTTTGTTTAGAGTTGATTTAGATTTAATTTAGTTTTAGACCAATTTGACCATTTAGGTGAATTTGGGCTAAGTTTGTCAATTGGGTCTAATTGGTCAAACTGAGCTCAATTATGGTTTTGATTAAGTTCAATAATCAACTTGGATTAAACTTGAGCCATTGGTTGCAATCAATTTGGGTTGGATCATGATTTGACCTATTTTGGTCTTTTAGGTCAATTTTGGTCAACTTGAGTCAAAGGATCAATTGGGTTTGGTTTGGCTCAATTGATGGTCAAGTCATGTTCAATCATTGATCATGGGTTGGTGTTAAGCCATGGTTTCAATTGCTTTAGTGTATGATAGGTTTTTTGGCTAATTTGGTTCATATGGGTTAAGGGGGTTGACTTGATCAAATGACAAAGTTGACTTAGTTTGACCTAATTTGTGATAATTGATGATCCTAGGGTGGTCAACAATCATGGTGAAAGGTTTTGATGAGATTGGTTCAATCCAATTTGGGTTAGATTGGAACTTGGCTCAAATGGTTCTTTAGGTCACTTTGGATCAAGTGAACCTAAATGGGTCAATTGTCTTGATTTTGGTTTGATTTAGGACTAGTTGAATTTATATATGAGTTTAGGATTAAAATATAAATTTAGTATAATCAATTTAGATTCTAACATTTTGGTTCATTTAAAATTTCAAGTCAAAAGGCTAAGTTGATTTTGACTTGGGTTGATCTTCTTTGGTTTGATAATTGCATGTTTCACTTATATTTTGATAGGTGGTTGGAGGAATGATTGACTCAAAAAAAAATCTATTGGTTTTGACTTGATTTGGATGGGATTTGGTTAAGTCAAATAAGAGTCTTTGAGGTTTTGATTTGATTTTGGATTTAGTTTTGGTCATTTAAATGTAGGTTTCATTTATATTTGGGAAGATATTTAAAGATAATTGATTTATAAGAAAATCAAATGAGTTTAGTGATTTGAAATTTAGCAAGCTCATGAAGGTAGGTCCAAAGGCTTATAAGAAATTTGATTTAGTTTGATTGAATTTTGATCATTGAGTGTAGATTTCATTTATATTTGTGAAGATGATTGAATATATGATTCGCTCAAGAAGAAATCAATTGAATTTGGATTGAATGGGTGGAGATGCTAAGTTTGTAGAATCATTACATGGCTTAAGGTTTAGAGGTGGATTTGATCATGGGTTTCAATCATTTAGAGTTGGGTTTGATTGAATTTTATTTGGGTAGGGCTAAATCCATGGGATTCAATCATAAGGCTTAGGAAGGATTTTGAGCTTGGATTTGAAGTTGAGATTGATTGTAAATTTTGGAATTTTGAATTTGAATTCGAATTTTAATTTGGGGTTTGATTTGAGAAAGTGAACATTGATTAGGTTTAGACTATAGGGTATGTAAGTCTCCCTAAGTCCCTTAGGCATAGCCAACTCCCATGACTAACCCTTCTAAGCCTCTAGGCTTAGGTTAAGTGTTCACCAAATCACTAGAAGTATCTTAAGACTAAAGCTCTTAGTGTCTAGAAGAGTCCTAGATCTATGATGAGGAGATTGAGAACTCATTCCAAAAGTAAGGTCAACATAATGATAAAATATCAATTTTAATTTCACGCAGCGTAGAGAAAATTTTGATGAGATTCATAAGATGGAAGATGGGTATCAAAAAGCATTATGGAGAATATTTGAATTTGATTTAAATGAGATCTATCCATCAGTGTGTAATTTATATCTACATTTAGAAGACATGCATGCTATATATTATAAACAAAATCAGAATTTATGTGATTTATTAACATTTAGTAATATCACTATGTTGTCATAGTTTTTTTGAGTTAATAGAGATTCGAGGCAAAAACAATATCTATATAGTGAAATTCTAGAAAAATATGTCTCCGGATAAGTTAAAATTTTTTGGAAAAGATGACAAAAGTTTGAGCAAATTGGTCGTAAATACAAATCCATCGAAGGGTGAAAGATATTATTTAAGAATGTTATTAAATCATGCTTATGGACCAACATCATTTATTGATTTATGAAAAGTACATATATTTCACATTTAATGGATCGAAGCATGGTTTGTTGGAAACTGGTGACTATATTTCAGAATATTTAAACAATGCATCCAATTTTCAAATGCCATTTGAATTATGACTATTTTTTTGCTAATTATTTTCTCATTGGTCTACAAATATAAATCAACTATGAAATAATTATTATAATTATCTCTCAAGATTATCAAAATAATGGTAGTCTTTTGAAGAATTATGTGTGAGAAAAACATTAAAAAAACATCAAAGTATTTATTGAGAGAATGGGTAAGTATATGATTTGATCTACCTAAATTGACGAGAAAATATTACTTCATTTGAGAAAGATGAAGAATTTCAAAGAGGGAGCTAATGGAAGAATTAAATGTAACGACACCAAGTGAAGATATTAACATAATCCAGAGACTTAATGTAGATCAGAAAAAGGCATATGTAGAAATTATAAACCGTGTATATCATAAGAAGAATGACATATTTTTTATAGATGGTCATGGTGGTACATAAAGATATTTTTTATATCGAGCATTACTTGCAATCTTAAGAATGGTCACATAGACATGTGGGGTGCTTGACATCAAATCTTACTTGGAGGTCGAACAACACATTCATTTAAAATACCAATAAATGCAACATAATCAAGTAGATGTGCAATACCAAATCAAAGTGGTCTTGCATTATTAATTAAGAAATCAAGTATTATAGTTTGGGATGAAGCGCCAATGGTAAAACGAACATCAATAGGGTCTTTGGATAGAACATTAAGAGATATTATGAATAACTCTATTTATTTTAGTGGCAAAATGATTGTATTTGAAGGTGACTTTTGATAAGTTGTACCAGTAGTATGACGTGCATCAAAAAATGAAATTATTAAGCATATGTTAGTTAAGTCATATTTATGGTCAGATATAGAAGTTTTTAAATTAAAAAAGAATATGAGAGCAAAAAATGATTCATTATTTTCTGAATTCATACTTAGAATTGGAGCTCTAAATGCATTTACTGGGTTTTTATTTTGGTTGGTTGTTACAATTGGCTTCATCTCATTATACCTTGCTGCCTTTTGTCACTTCGAACGGTTACTGGGTTGCGTTTGACTTTGATTTCATTAATGTGTTGGTTATGCTGTCTTCTCATCTCTCGGTTGGAAAAATATGTCCCAACTGTGAATAATTCCTCACCAGTTTTCTGCTTGTGATTGATGTTCCCAGCAGCTGACTATGATATCCTTACTGGATTACTAAGCTGTTATTCTCGGTTCATTTATGACGAATTATCTAAATGTCACCCACGAATCGCTATTAGTACGTTGCTCTAAATGCAATATCGGTGCTTATTTTGGATGTTGGCATTTCATTCCCTGTTGAGATATGATGCTTTCCTTTACTCTTGCTCTCCCAAGGACATTTATAAGGGAGGGTTTCACAGGACATTTTACGCGATATATTCTATTGGGATGGTGTTAATTATAAGCTCATTGACTATATTAACAGCTTTCGCTTCTTGTCTCTATCGATCTAATCTCTTTCTAATACTCATGTGATTGACTAAGTTGGCTCACTCTCTTAGGTTTATGTATTCTCATGTCAAGAAGGCTATTTTGATGATAATTTTCTTGAATGAGACTCCCCACTTTTCACTACACCTATATAATTTCGATATGATTTTGACTAGGTTTTGCAAGTTATAAAGCTCACAATACTATCAACAATGGATGTTTCCCTCTAAGGTTTGTTGGCTATGATGGCGGTGATGACCTCACTTTCTATTGGTTGGTAGTAGCTCATGTGATGTAACCTTCTGGAAGTTTGGATGCTCATATTTGCACAACAGATGTGATTGTGCCTTCTCTATCACATTTCCTTACTATCATTTTCACTCTATGTTGTTTTCCTCTATTTGTTGTCTGTATTACCTTAATTGCTATATCTTTTTGCCGCTCTCTCCCTCTTTTGCAGGTTTGCTCTAGTTTATCACGTACTCCTATGTCCTCCAGAGCATTGGCTTTAGTACTTTTTTACCTTATTATGTAAATCATCATGTACCCTTTGATTGTTTTAATGCTTTCTTATGATTTTGGATGTACTTAGATTGGGGTTTTACTCCTTAGGCTGATTGTAGCTCTTTGAGCAGTAGTTCTGGATTTTAACCCCTTTTAAGGATCTTGTAATCTTTTTTTGTGGAAATAAAATACCCCCGTATCATGGGGTTTCCCTTAAAAAAAAAAGAAAAAAAAGAAAAAAAAAATACTTAGAATTGGAAATGGAGATGAGCCAGAAACTGAAGATTCAGAAGATTTATTAATAAATGATATATATTCATGTTTGCATGAAAATGCTATATCAACTGATTACATTATGAAAAGAGCTATCTTAGCAAAAAAAATATGTATGCTCATAAGATAAATCAAAAGCTTAAAAAATATTTTCCGGAAATTAGATAAATTACTTCAATTTCGATAGTGTTATTGATGGCAAATCTAATCTCTATTATGTGAAAAATTTCGTTGGCACCTAATGGACTTCCTCCACATCGACTTGTTCTAAAAAAAATTGTCCAATAATGTTATTAAGAAATTTAGATCTTTCAAATGGATTATGCAATAAAACAAGAATGATTTGCAAATTATTTAAAGAGAATGTTATTCTTGCGAAATATCAACGCTCAATTCTCTAGCAAATTATTTTTGATCCCAAGAATACCTTTATGTCCATGTGATGATGAAATTCTACCATTTGAATTTAAACGAAAACAATTTCCAATGCATCTATGTTTTGCAATGACAATCATAAAGTCGCAAGGTCAAACAATACCTAATTTTGGAATATATCTTCCTCAGCATGTATTCTCGTATGAATAATTATATGTTGCATTATCTAGAGGAATTTCAATGAACAACACAAAAGTGCTTATCATCCGCGATAAATATGCATCAAGGCAAGGTCATTATACAAGAAATATTATATACAAAAATATACTAATATCTTCTTAATAATCTTTAGGCATATAAAAAAATTTTTAATCTTTATTGATATGAATAAATTTTATTTATTCTTTTATTGAAATATTATAATACATTTTTCACTTCTTAAGCATTTGCTAACAACTCTAAATATTTTTAAAAAAATTATAATAGGTCAATATTTATGGATTCATCAAATATTATCATTCAATTAACCTTGCATCAATGTTACTAGAGCATAAAAGTTTTAGTTCAAAAAGAGAATATAAAAGATTTTAAATCGGACAAGGAAAGGTCCAAAAAGTTACTTTGATGGATGTGAATGTAAATAATTATTACAATTAAATATTTTTGGATTTTATTATATTATTATATACAATTTTGTTAGTAATGATTTTGTATTATATTCTTTATAATCAATATTTTTTTAAAATAAATCTAACTTTAATTTCAATGATTTCTCTTCTCTTATGAACATTGTTCAAAGATATATGCAATAATGTACAATGATATTATCGATAACTTTACTAAAAATTAAATATTGGCAAGATATATATGATATCAAATGGACAAATTTAAAATATAAAAAATTATAATGTGAATGATAAATTTTAGATTATATAAAATAATCTCACAAAAATACGTGAAGAAGTTGATGATAATAATTTCTCATCATCTACTAAATTATCAACATTATCATATATGAAGTCAAATCCAAATTCACCTTCATGTACAAATTTTCTTAGTTTTATTATATTTTTCTTTCTTATTATATGAAATTCTTAATATTAATAATATTTATTTATATTTGAAACATATATTCTTCTATTGGTTATGAAAATTAATGGCGTTAGATTGGTGTATACATGGATGAAAAATTATCAAGGGAGACCTACAAGTTTTGGATTAAGGCATGCCAGATTCTAACTTAAAAAAAAATATTTTGTAATATATAAAAAAAAATTATCGGGACCTAAGTTTTGGATTATGGTATGCCATTGCGAACTTAAGAAAAAATATTTTGTATAATATATCATATATATATATATATATATATATATACATATATATATATAGCATATATATTTATATATATATATATTTTTACATTTTCTATATATATATACATATATATTATTTATATATATACATGCTTTATATATTATATACATATATATATATATTATATATATATATATTAAATAGATATTACAATAAAATAAAGAAGCTATATAAAAATATATATATATAAATACCATATAAATATATATATTATAAAAAATATTATATATTGCAATTAAAAATAATATTTTTTTTTAAAATAATACATTCTTATGAAAAAAAGAATTATATAATATATATATATTATAAAATAATAATATATATGAATATGTTATGTATATCAAATATGTCATAAATATATAGGTCTTGAGAAAATAATGAATTATGAAAATTATCAGATGCGAGGGTGAAAGGGTTATCATTGAAAACCAAAGACCACTTTGCAGAACTTTCACATGTGTTGAAGATTCCTTGCTTTCTAGAAGAAGAAGGTGATGCTCAAATAATATTGAGTGTAGAAAAATACAATATCATCCTCCAACCCAAAAGTTTAGCGGATCTTAGAGCAACCTCTTAATCTTAAAGGAGAAAAGACTCTCCTTCCTAATCTCCAAAACTCATCTTGATACTCGGTCCTATGATAGATCATTCTCGATCACATTCTCACTCTGGTCTTCCATTAATTCCCTCCTTAAGGTGAGAATGAATTTATAGATTTTTTTGGGAGTGGCGAGTAAATTGTGGAAAACTCAACCACTCCATGACGGCCCTCGATCCCTCGATCTGTATTTTGATCACTCCGAATGATGCAATTTGATCTTGGATTCTTGGATTTCTTCGACCGCCATCACTATAAATATTATTTTGGTGACCATTTGGCAAGATCCATTTTCATCTCAATAAATTGATCAGTCGATTATTAATATTTGCCGATATTGTTATGTTCGTTTATTACATATTTGATTATAAACTGCTGAAATTGATTAGATCAAAACATTTAGAAAATGCCTTGAGATTCGTCTTGATGATTAATTTTAAATTTCTATTTTTGGTGACATTATCTCTCCAAAAAATATATGTAAATACTTGAAAATACAAATTCTCTGAAATTGAGAGTCCATCAATCATTTTAAAACATCTTCATCAATCACAATATCTTGTAACTCCCTATATGTTAAGTATGCACCCAGATTTTGTGATATCAAAAACTCCTCTAGCCCTCATTGCCCATCCTGGTCCAGGCTTTACAGAATATTGTAGATAAGAAGGGGGCTCCTCAATACACCATGGAAATTTGAGCAATTTTATCCTTAATTCTACAATAATCGGCATCTAATTTTCATGAAACCATGGCAGCCTTGCGACATTAGATTTTCTGACCAACAACCAAAGCGAACATTTGAGTATTTCTACATCACATTCTGACCCATGGCTTACCTTCCCCATGGACAAAGACCTATGCCCCTTTTTTAAAACATTATAAACTGGCTATTACCTTAAACATTTAATAATCTTATCGATCTTTTTGGCCGGTTTGGCGGTTTTTTAAGCTTTTGCCCCTAGAGGGGTCTATAAAACTTTAAGGGAGAAGGCACATTTTCTCATCTCCTCTTAGAGTGCATAGCCTCCCCGGTGGGAGTTTGGGCACTCTTTTTGGATCTCCTCTTCTCCTCTTAGAGTGCATAGCCCTCCCACAGTGGGAGTTTGGGCACTCTTTTTGGATCTCCTCTTCTCTCTTAGAGTGCATAGCCCTCCCCACGGTGGGAGTTTGGGCACTCTTGGATCAACCTCTACCTCTTCATCTCCACCAAGCCAGAGTGCATAGCCCTCCCCCTGGTGGGAGTTTGGGCACTCTCCTTGGAATAATTTTCATTTCGAAGAGCGTCAGTGCGTGACCGTCCGGGTTTGGAAGGCGATGAAGGAGACGATCCGAGAGGTTGGCGATGGCGACGACGATGGTGGCCGACCAGTGGTCGGCGCGGTAGTCGATGATGGTGGAGCGTCAGTGGTAGCGAGATGACCGCGATGATGGTGGTGTGGCGAAGATGCCGGAGCAGTAAGGCGCGGCGGTAATCGCGACAATGGTTGTGGCCGACGGTGTGTGGCAACGGCAACGGAAGCGATAGCCGAGTGGCGACAAGCGTCGATAGTGAAGTGTCAGCGATGGTCGGCGATAGCGGCGGCAGTGTCAGCGGTGGCGGCCCGCGATAGTGATGATGACCGGCGATAATGGTGATAAGCGAAGATGCCGGAGATAACCGCCGAGATTGTGATGGCCGGCGGTGATGGCCGGCGGTGGTTAGCGGCCCGAGGATCTTTGACCTATCAGCATTTGTCGAGTGTGTGCTCGATGACGTTAGCCTGTGTGGAAGAGGTTGAATTGAATCCGCTGAGGATTTTTGACCTATCCGAGGTTGTTTGTCAGAGCGTGACTCGATGACGTTAACCTGTATGGAAGAGGTCGAGTTGAATCCGCTAAGGATTTTTGACCTATCCGAGGTTGTTTATCGGAGCGTTTACTCGATGATGTTAACCTGTTATGGAGAAAGTTGCGGCCTATAGAGGATTGCCAACTTATCAAGGTTGTTTATCGAGGCGTTACTCGGCGATGTTAACTGTATGGAAGAGGTCGTAAGTCCACTAAGGACCTTTTGACCTATCCGGAGTTGTTTATGGGCGTTTTCGATGATGTTAACTTTGTTATGGAAAGTTGTGGCGATCTATAGATTGCCAACTTATCCAAGGTTGTTTATCAGAGCGTTACTCGATGACAAACTTGCACGGAATATATTTATAGAGGTTCTCTAACCTCTCGATCTATCTAGGTTGTGTATGGGCGTTTACGATGATGTTAACGTTTATGGAGAAAGTTGTAGAATAGAGGATTGCCAACTTATCCAAGGTTGTTTATCAAAGCGTTACTCGACGATGTTAACCTGTTATGGAGAAGATCTCGAATTGAATCCGCTGAGGATTTTTGACCTATCCGAGGTTGTTTATCGGAGCGTTTACTCGATGATGTTAACCTGTTATGGAGAAAGTTGTAGGCAGTCTATAGAGGATTGCCAACTTATCCAAGGTTGTTTATCAGAGCGTTACTCGACGATGTTAACCTGTATGGAAGAGGTCGAATTGAATCCGCTGAGGATTTTTGACTTATCCGAGGTTGTTTATCGGAGCGTTTACTCGATGATGTTAACCTGTTATGGAGAAAGTTGTAGGCAGTCTATAGAGGATTGCCAACTTATCCAAGGTTGTTTATCAGAGCGTTACTGGCGATGTTAACTATGGAAGAGGTCGAGTTGAATCCATAAGGATTTTGACCTATCCGAGGTTGTGTATCGGAGCGTTTACTCGATGATGTTAACCTGTTATGGAGAAAGTTGTAGGCAGTCTATAGAGGATTGCCAACTTATCCAAGGTTGTTTATCAGAGCGTTACTCGACGATGTTAACCTGTATGGAAGAGGTCGAGTTGAATCCGTTAAGGATTTTTGACCTATCCGAGGTTGTGTATCGGAGCGTTTACTCGATGATGTTAACCTGTTATGGAGAAAGTTGTAGGCAGTCTATAGAGGATTGCCAACTTATCCAAGGTTGTTTATCAGAGCGTTACTCGACGATGTTAACCTGTATGGAAGAGGTCGTGGGAAGTCCACTAAGGACCTGACCTATCACGGGTTGATTGTAGCGAATAGGCATCCATGAAGCTCGACATCGATGTCACGATGTCGCATCAACTAGTTGGTCGCGTGGAAGGGGAAGCTATCTTCTTTGGGCATGCGATCAAGTGTAGTCGATGCACATTCTCACGGCGTTGGCGCTTCTTGACTACGTTAGCCAACCGTGGGGTAGTAGACTTCTCGAATGAACTTGACTTCCGTTTGGTGATTTCTTGTTCTATGACGCAATTATTGAGCGAAGGTTCTTTTCTTACGTATCCGGCTTGTAGGTTGAGTCAACTTTGAGGGAGTGCGTAATGACTTCCGTCAATGCCGTAATATCGGCGCTCGGGCAAAGATATCTTGATTTTACGCAGAAAATCTACGTATTCGATTTGATCGTAGCGGAACGATCTCACCTTCACCGATGGATCAACTTCGAGATAGGAAGACAAATTACATCTTCAACCTGGAGAAGCCCTTTCGAGAGGCATCCTCATCGTGTCGAAGTTCTCGATGTTGAGGGTTCTTGGCGTAAATGGTGGGCTTGCTTGATATAACGCTTGTGCTATCTGTTGATTCCACTTACCCGATGCCGGTGTGAATTTCATCTTGAGGTGAGGCACAGATGTGACTGCGCCGAATATAAACTGGAGAGGTCTCCCAAATATTGCATTGTACGCGGACTCAGACTTGACTACAATAAATTGTATCAAGTGGGTTGCGTGTCGGGGAAATTCTCCAAGAGTTACGGAAGAGGCGATTGTCCCTTCCACTATCTGGTCGATTATCAAATCCATACGATTGGGCCGCGGTTGAAGCTTCTCTCTTTCTATACCCATGCTAAGGAAAGTGGAGTAAAAGAACATCAACCGAACTCCCATTGTCGATCAATATCCTTTTAATATTGAAGCATGGATCACCACTGCGATGACAAGGAGATCTTGATGTGGGATGCTAAGCCCTCTAGATCTAAATCATCAAAGGTGATAGAATGGTCAACCCGAGACTTCTTGACTCGGCTCTTGAATGAATATTTATTTGATAACACCGGCCCTCCTGATTGTTTTATCTCTCCCCAGGCGGTTCCTCACGGTTGCCCCGATTTCTTTGAAGCGGGTTGGTTTTGTATAAACGCGATTACACGTAGTCTTTCAATCTCCTCCTTCGTTGGTGGCACTCTTGATGGTGTGCCCTGGTTGTAAAAGCGCGAATTTCTCTTAATTTCCAATCCCAGGGCTTTAAAGGTCGCGGCACTGCGCCATCCTCTTCGGACAGGATGTTGTGAGGCATGTTGAGAGAGAGTATATTTCCTCTCGTCGAGTCATGAGGTCACGAGGAGGTTTTGGGGAGGTTGTGCCTCTCTTCTTTTTTAGAGATGTTTGAACATCATCTTTGGGAACCTTCTTCTTCTTTGCTTGGTGGTTCATTGCAGATGAGCGATAGCTTCGTCGGGGAGATTTGTGCCTCTATTTGGTGGACAGTCGGATAGGAATGGACGTCTCCGCATTAATGATGAATAGAAGTATCGACAGTCCTCAGAAGCACGCCTCAAAAGTTGGATCTACTCACGGTATCTTTCGGCTTGAGGAGAACCTCTGGAAGTATTCTTTGAGGACTCTCCATCGTTCATTCAGAGATGTGATGAATCGATGATTCTCTTGTTGCCGAGGTATTCTAAAAAAATCGGCGAGCTCTCCAAATGATGACGGACCCTTAGCGAATAGAACCAAGTACTCCTTTGAGAGTGGAATACGACACAAGCGTAATCATTTTTGCTTGAATGTGCATGATCGTTAGTGATCGATATGCTCGTGGATCGGTTGTGCCATCATAAGGGTCCATCTTTGGGAAGCTTGAATCTCGTCGGCGGGTATTGCGAGATGATTTCAGCGGCGAGGGGAGTTTTGGAAGAGCGGCGGAGAATGGATCATTCAGATTGTTTGCCGGGAACTCTTCCTGCACCAGTCGTCGTAGTTCATCGCGTATAAGGTGACGTGGAGTTTCACCGATACGAGGTTGAGCCATTCGTGTGGGGTGAGTAGAACTGGCGGTATCCAGAAGTTCAGCATCTGGATGTGGTGCCAAGGGGTTCTCTACTTGATCCGCATTCCGGGTAATCATTCTCGTGAAGAAAATCTGGATTATCTTTGAGGGCGTCGCGGAACGTGGCTCTTCCAGGTGTTGGAACGCTTTTTGCGGTCCTCTCACGAGTCAAGAATTTCGTTAGAATCCTCCATCCTTTGAACGCGATCTTCCAAAGAGGGCTGGGACCCTCACGGGGCAGTCATTATGAGAAGTGTTGTTGAAGACTTGGCGTCCTTGATCACGAGAATGAGGAGCGTTGGGCGAAACCCGTTTACCAACTATATTGGAGATATAGCAATGGGGAACCGAGATTCCCAGTGGCCATGCGTCTTGAGAATTTTATTCCGGTAGATGCGAGATCTTAAATCGTAGCCCAAAATTATCCAACACAAGGGGATATGAACACGGGGTTATCGTGGAAAACCCGTTAAGGGAAAAACCGGGCCTTGCCCAGTCTGTAGAACTTTCACTATGTGTTCAAAAGATACAGGTCCTTGCTTCTCGTTAGTCCAGAGAAGAAGGTGTTTACAGGGGCAAAAATAATATTCTGAGTGTAGAAAAATACAATATCGGTCAACTCCAACCCAAGGAAGAAGTTTCCCAAAAAGCGGCAGGAACGGATCTTCTGGGAGCAACCTCTTAATCTTCGAGAAAAGAGCGGGCGGTCTTTTCTAGTCCTCCAGGCGATCTCCTAGGCGAGCTCGATCTTGAGCACTTCTTGGTGGTGGCGGTGGTGATAGAGCGTCGGCGTCAGGTCGGTTTCTCAAACTCTCTGGTCTTCCCATCAGATTCCCCTCCTTTAAGGTGAGAATGAAACTCTATTTATAGATTTTTGGGAGTGGCAGGCCTTGTAAATTCGTGGAAAACTCCAACCACTCCCATGGCCCAGGCGATCCCCTCGATCAGACGGTGTATTTTGATGATCTGGGTGCCTTAATGATGTCGGAATTGGGTGATCTTGGATTCGTTGGATTCGTCTTGGCCGCTCGATCTGACTATAAATATGTCGGTTTGGTGACCATTTGGCGGTCGGGATCCATTTTCATGCTCGATAGCTTGATCGAGTCGATTCGAGTTCGGATCAGACTATGCTTGATGTTGTTATGTTCGTTTCGAGCGGAGTTTGATTATAAACTGCGAAATGGTGATTAGATCGAAGCATTTAGAAAATGCCTTGAGATTAGATTCTTGATTAATTTTTAGGGGGGTATCATATATGTATATATATATATATATATATATATATACATATATATATATATATATATATATATATATATATATATATATATAATATATATATGTATATATATGTATAATATATATGTATATATATATATAATTATACATATATATATATATATTATATATATATATGTATTATATATATATATATCTTATATATATATACATATATATATATATATATGTATATATATATGTATATATATACATATATATATACATATATATATACATATATATATATATATATATATATATATATATATATATATATGTATATATATACATATATATATATATATATATATATATATATATATATATATATATGTATATATATATGGGAAGCATTAGCTACAGTACAAGGCCAACAATTAGAAAAAATAAAAGATGAGTTTTAAATAATATTAGCAAAATTAATTATTGGAAAATATTATAATGATATAATATTCTTAAATATATTTTAATATTTTGTAATGCAGAATTTTAATGGTTACAACAATTTATACATTGTATTGATTTTTTATTTTTTTTATAATCATTATATATTTAAAATTACAGGTTTTGCATTGTCAACAACATCATCAACAAGTTTAGAAATTAATCTAGATTTGATAGAATAAAAAAAATAAAGGATTTGTATGTAAGTTTTTTTTAAATATGCTTGATTAGTTTATTATAATAATTACTTTCAGTTAACTTGAAATTTAAATTATAGGTTTAATGAAATTCTATACTCCCTGTGTCAATTAACTAATGAAAGATATGTACTAATTGATTTTTTTAAGATCCATACATCTGAGCATTTATCAGGAGAGGTATGTATATAAAATTATGTATTTTTATAATAATAATTATTATTTTACTAGATCAAGTACTATGATACAAGGGTGTCTACAAAGGAATAAAAGAAGAAGGAAACCTTTAGTATAATGCATATAGTACATGTAAATCAAAGGTAATTATAAAAGAAGATTCAATAGAATGTACCAAGTGCTCAAATAAAAATGTAGAATATAGTTTGAGGTAAATAATTTATGAAATTAAAATGATTTATATTTAATGGTTATTATGTTTCTTATATTGATTTTTTTCATATAGATATCTCATTAAATTAGATGTTGCAACCTCAAATTCTACATTTATATTATTTGATGATGAGGCTGAAGCTATTATTGGTATGCCAGTAATAGATCTACCGAAAAATAAAGGTAATCAATTAATAGATTTTTTTTAAATTTCTAAATAATATATTATATTTTTCAAATTTATTTAATTTATTTATTTTCCTCATAGGAATTAGATAGTGAGTATAAAGATAATATCACAAACTTCATTGGTTCCCCCAAGACTTTCTCAATTAAGGCACAACATAAAATTTATGTGCATCAATCTCTACTTACATTCATTGTTCAATTAATAAATGGCTTTGATAGAAGTTTGAAAAAAAATAAAACTAGAGAATGGTTAAAAATCATTTAATGAAATAGTATATTTGTTCTACAAGACAATTTCATCAAGTCATAATACTTCATTTTCATTATTATTTTCTTATTTATATAATTTTTGATTTACTGAATTTTTTAATTATCCATTTAATCTTTTATTTATGTCTTTACATTATGATTAGTTGTGTTGACATGTGCCATAATTAAATAGCATTTCTATCAATTATAAAGTTTATGATTTATATATTTTCATTATTTATTAATACTTCGTATATTGATAAACAATCTATGTCTTTAACACAAAAATTATTAAATAAATGTATGTTGTTCATGTTCAACTATATAGTAATTTAAAATATATTAACCTTTACTTGATTATATTTTAAAGTAACATTCATATTGATCATTTAAGAATTTTATTATATTTATTTAGTAATATATGTTCACTTATTAACTCTCATTTTATCTAATTAATTATTTGTATCCAATACAAACCAATAAATATTTTTGGTTAAATATGATAATATATTTAAAATAATTTTTCATAATTTATCTCTTATGACTACCTACAATTTATCAAAATCTTTATAAAAAATTAATTATTCATCTTCTAAATTTTTAAAATCATATTTATAAAAGTTATCTAGTCATTCTTAACACAAAAATTATTAAATAAATGTATGTTGTTCATGTTCAACTATATAATAATTTAAAATATATTAACCTTCACTTGATTATATTTTTTAACATTCATATTGATCATATATGAATTTTATTATATTTATTTAGTAATATATGTTCACTTATTAACTCTCATTTTATCAAATTAATTATTTTTATTCAATAGAAAATAATAAATATTTTTTGGTTAAATATGATAATATATTTAAATTAAAATTTCATAATTTATTTCTTATGACTACCTACAATTTATCAAAATCATTATAAAAAGTTATCTATTTATTTTTTTAAAATTTTTAAACATAATATTCAATCATTAATAAATCTTACTTAAATTAATGTAAAATATTTATAAATCAAAGCTTTAAGATCATGTTAAATTAAGTAGTTAATTTGAGTTGATCATTCTTTGAAAGGGACTTTGCTCCTTAAGGTTATATACATTCTAAGATATAACTAAGTGGCACTCTTGATATTGATGATATGTTTATACTTTAATTTATCAAAATCAACATAAATAAACTATACTTGAGATACTATTATCCTAATATGATAGTCTATATCTTAATATTAGTTAGTCTAGAAGACATATATTGATCCATCATTACTAATAGGCCTATTAAGATCATCCTTACGTGAGGCCAATCAATTTCATTAGAGTGAGATGAGCAAAATCTTATCAAGGCTTGTCTGGTATGGTGTAAATATTGTTGCGGATTAAAATCCACTCCATGATCGATTCATAATTAGGAAAATTATGTGAGGCATGCTATCTAAAAATGGGACATCAACTATAAAGAATTGTTTGGCGGAATCAAAGTGAAACAAAATGGAGGTATAATTTTTTATTTGTTGATTATAAATTTATAATTATCAATTTTACAAACTCAATCTTATGAACAATTAGCCATTTTCATGACATATTGGTTTTACTGCATACAATTTATTACTCTCTTTCTCTTTGCAAATCTAACTAAAACACAAATAAATAAATAAGTATATATATGTATATATACATATATATATATATATATATGAAAGATTTACATTACCACACAATTTCTATATATTTATAAATCTAATACCTAAAGTTACATATTTACTTATATAATATTTTTTATGCTTAAAATGTGCATTTTACATTTAATAAGTAAGTGATGATGATATTTTTCATATGATTTTTTAAGATTGGGGTGTTATATATATGTAAAATTTGAAGTTTATGTATTAAATATATAAATACATAAGAATTGTGGTATGTGTTTTGCGTGTATATATATATATATATATATATATATTAACCCATGTAATAATTATTAACAAAAAAAAACAATGTAGTAAGCAACATAATCAGTTGTATCCAACATTGAGAACTATAATCTGAATCAAAATATTAGATTGTAATTAACAAAATTAATTCAATGTTGTCATGAAGAAAAACTATAAAATCAAAATGCACTTATATATAAAATAAGATAATAAAACCCTCCAAAATTCATCTATAACTTAAACTAAAAAACCAAAATCTGCTCATAAAATAGGGCCTACTTAGGCCCATTTATTATTATTATTATTATTATTATTATTATTATTATTATTATTATTATTATTATTATTATTATTATTATAAGCCCACACACACAAACCCTTATATTTTCTTGTGTGTGTGTGTGTAAGCCCACATCCAACATTTCCAACAATCTTCCACTTTAGTCTCATACATTATTAATATCTTAAGAGCTTTATATTTGCTATCTTCACAAAAAAATATCTTTAGACTCTCTGGGTCATTAACAAACTTGATATATAATCAAAGTGTGATATTTGTTATAATTTTTTTAAGAAGACTCATCAATGATCACTAAATCAATATGATTAACAATATAGATCAAGTATGGATGTGTAGCAGAAAATTTTATGTGATCATATACATAAATATTTCCGTGTATTTAATAACTTAAAAAAGTTATAAATATAGTTACATAAGTTTATTTTAGAGTTTTGAATAATAATGTAATAATAATACTTTAGTGTGATAAAAAAACATGTTTACAATTTTTAAATATCACAAAATAACTCATACTATTCTAGCATATTATCAAAGTAAATAACTCTCATGAGTCACATATTTATGAAATAATTTAGGTAGTAAATCTTTTGTAAGTAAATCTACAATCAAAAGATTTGTGGTCCATAGATACTTGAGAACTCAGAACCTTTTTTTTTTACAATAAAAAATTTTATGTTAATATGATTTGATTTTGACGAACTTCTCTTATTCTTTGAATACAACTTAGCGGCTCTGTTATCATAATTTATTTTTAATGATCTCTCTATTACATCAAATATATTTATCCCGATAATAAAATTTCACACTCATATTCCTTAATTTGATGCCTCATAACAAGCTATAAATTAAGCTTTCATAGTGAAAAAAACTATGATTGATTATTTAACACTCTTCTAAGATATAGCTCCCTAGCTAATATGAAAATAATGTATAAAGTGGATCTTCTACAATGCAATCAGCAAAATCAAAATTAGAGTACCCCACGATCTCTAAATGATCTGATCTCCGATATGTGAGCATAAAATATATTAATCTTTAGATCGCCATTTTATTATTTATCAATGATTCATTTTGGGTTACTTAAATATCTATCAATCATTCCAATAATATATGTAATATCTAGAAGTATACAAACTTGAACATAGATAAGGCTCTATACTACAGATGCATAAGGGATCTTTTCTATCTCTTTTTCAATTCATTTCTTAGACAATGAAGTAAAGTGAACTTATCACCTTCATGTGTGTATCTTTTTTGCACAATCTTTCATTCCAAATCTACTAAGCTCTTTATCGATATATGTTGTTTGTGATAAACTAAGTATACCAAAAGAACGATCTTGATGAATTTGTATACCCAATATAAAACATTCCCAAGATCTTTCATTTTAAATTTATTTAAAAGAAATCTCTTATTTTCATGTAAAAGGTCCATATTGCTACTTGCCATTAGAATATTATCAACATATAGCATTAGAATATTGAATTTACTCTCACTAATCTTGTGATAAATACATTGATTAATATTATGTGGTGTTTATTTTTATTTCTCAAACTCTTTGGGGGAATTTGAAAAATAAAAATTTTGGTATGTTGGGCCATGTAGATCCATGAGATGTTCTTATTAGAGTGATCGGGTACGACATTGAGGAATGATGTACTATCTCAGGAGAGAGAAGTCACCATCCTACAATAGACCTAATCACCTATTAAGGACTCTAAGACAATGGGTCTTTGAATGTACTAGATTCTCTACTTTACATGAAAAGTAAAGCGAGGTTTATTTTAAACCAGTTAAGTTCCCTATAGGCAAGCCCCATTGTTAATTACATCATAAAGAATGAGATTCCATAAAAATACTCGATTAAGGTAAATGATCATTATCTCCAAAGATTTCAAAGATAGGACTATCAACAAATTGGTTATTTTTGGAAGATCAAGTGGGATTGATCAAAAGGATGGAGTTATTATCGAAACCAAATGGAGATGAGTAGAGGATGCTCACGATGCTAGGAAACCTAGCGAGTATCCTAAACTATCTTATGGTTGGGCTTCATATTTTTAAAATTTGAAGAGATTTAATTATTTGAGTTGAATTTTTATTAGAAATCTAGGGCTTACAATCCCATAACACAAGATCATGGAAATGCCTAAGAGGTGAGGATTTATGCTTATAGCCTGCAAAAGAAAACATCGACCTCAGAACCTAAATCTAGGGAGATTTGGCGAGAGCCAAAGCATGACCTAAATCTAAGGCAAAAATGTGTATATTGTTTACCTCCACAAGAGAGGATAAATCACCCGTTGTTGGCTTTCTGTCGGGAGTGGCTAACTCCTCCTATGATTTTAAATACAGGTAGACAAATCTTATGCTTTGCAAGATAGCTAGGCTATTATTTATTTAGAAAGAGATTAAGTCCTTAAACATACTCTCTAAAAGACTAGATCATGAAGGACATGAATAAATGACTTAATCTAATGCTAATTTTGTTAAGTTTTATTATAATTTTTGGATAATTTATTTGACACAGGCTATGGGATTTCATATGCCTAATGCATAAGAAGTTTTATTATAGGTTAAAATCAGTAAGAAGGAGGTGTGTTTTCACCATGGGTCTCAAAGGTCAAGCCATTTTCTCATGCAAAGGTGGAAGCCCTCCATTAGCAAGAGTGAAGCAATATATTTTTTACATGATGTGAGACATACAACATCAAGAAGGGGTTGCTAATTCTTTTATTATCTTGATTTATGTCCTAAGCTTTTAGGTGAGGTTATGAGTTGTTAATTTTAATTTTGAGTTGATTAATTGGATAGAAAATTTATTTTTTCTAAGAGTCTAAATCGCATCCAGGTCATTCATCAATCAATGAAGAAACTAGAAAAATCATGTCATCTTAATGCACAAGCTAAACAAACACCAAATAATTTTATAAAACTAGTGCAAAAGAATAAAAGGCTGATGTGGTCGGGCTCCACTGCACAAACCTGAAAAGAAAAGTGTAGGTGAGCTCTACCCTTATACAACCTAGATTACAAAGAATAGTTACAATTTAGAAAGAATTCATGTTATGGGGGTCTTCATTCTTCATTTCTTTCTTTCTTTCTTTCTTTCTTTCTTCTTTCTTCATTTGGACTTGGGATATAGTTTTCTCCAAGGTTTCACATGGTACATAAGAGTCTTATGACCAATGTTCACCTTCATCCCCCATAACATTCATTCTTAATCTTAAATACAAAAATTACATTAAAATGAGAAAGATAAATCTAACTAAACTTACAAAATAGAGATTAGCTAAACATACCATACAACCCAAGAAGTTATAGGAATAATTTTGGACTTAGTACTCCACACATGGGTAATCAAATCCACCTATCCTAGTTTGGATCATGCTTAGGGATATAAGCAACACAAAATTATTTATATATATTTTATTATAGTGCCCCTTAAGCACAATCCCCTATAGATGACATGATTAGACTAAGATCATCCTACCCTCCATTCTACACACATGCATCATAATATCCAATCTAAAAATATTACATCACAAAATAAAATCGCATCAAACTACAGCCCTCACATAGAGCTAGAAATAGTGACTTAGCCTAATGTGTGTGTGATTTAAGGTTCGTGTGACATGTCTTAGCTAGGCTTTAAGGTTGGAATTTTCTAAGTGTGGAAGATTCAACTTAGATGGTGGTTTTTTTAAGTGATTTAGTTGATTTGTTAATTTTATTTGATGATTTGATTTGATTTGAATGAACCTAGAGAAGATTTATTAATGATTTTTTTAGTGAATATTTTATTATATGTTTTAATTAACCCTAAGTTTAGATTTTCTCTAAATAAATCTATTCAATAGGAAAGGCATCTTAGGATTAATCAAGGTGAATTACTATCACATAACACACAATAATTTTTTTATTTCTAACATGTATACCACACATATGAAAACACCTAAGCATAGCTATACATGCAATGCAAATCTCAGCACACCTTAATGATGAATGCAAAGAGATGTTGCTTAAGAAAATTTGGATATTTCCATGAATGTATGTTTTTATTATTTAGAAAAGAGGGACTTTTTTATCCATTAATCAAATGCACCTTTACATGTATAAAAGAAATAAGTGAGTATGGCGCCATTATTTTCTACACATGGGGTGCAAGGTACAAGACCTACTTGGGGATACTTAAAGTCTCGCAATCCCGGGATGTCGATACTAATATATCACTTTTCTTAAATACATGTGCATGTATAAAAATAAACATATGGATGAAGAGTCATGTAAAAGATTTTGTGTTTGTTTGATTGCATTGTATGAATTACATGTGTAAATGTGGGGATTTTTCTTAAGTCATAACATAAAAATGCATAAGAATAGATTTAGGCTAGTGTTATGTTGTTTTCAAATTAACTATACACTTTATAAATCCTATTCAAATCCATGCTAAAAAAGGAGAAGAAAATCATATAAAGAACACATCTTATACTATAATCACATGCAAGCTTATAAGTACTTATAAGTAGCATATCTTTATTTATAATCTTTGATTTATAAGTTTTGAAAATAATTTTGGTTTAATAATGATAATAGCCACTCATATTCTTACTTGAGCCAAAACATGTAATTTGACATAAAGGAAATATTTCATTTATTTGATTTTTCAAAAGATATGAATGCATGATTTTATATGGCACACAATATTTATCATGCTTAGAAAGAAATAAAGTGATGTAAGAATATGATTTCATTCACCTAATTAATTCCTAAGGACAATCCTATAAGATAAGATTATTCAAAGTAAATCAAAATTCTTTAAAGATATTTTTATTTTTAGATTTGATTTGAGTTAGAAAATGTGAAAAGAGTTTGCTGGTCTTAACCTATTTCCCCCATGTATGATTTGGTTTAGTTTAATTTTTAGAACAATTAGATTGATTTTATATTTTGTTTAAGTTAAGGTGTGAATTAAATCCATTAATTACCCCTTACCTACACCACTTTAACATAATTAACCAAACAATTATAAGCCAACATATGATATGCAACCACATGGAATTTAAATCAATGCACTAATAAATGAAGGCATAATGTAATTGGCTCATAATTATTGATTAATTAAATAAAGGGTTTAATTAAGTACTTTCATAACCATCCCACGCATGTAGATTGGATATAATTTCCTTTGAAGCCTCTTATGTTATTGAACACCTAAGAATCTACCCAAGAATTTTGATTAATTGAATTTATTAATGAAGTGATTAAGCCATTAATTACAACTTGATTAAATGTTTTCCAAATGGAGTGAACTTAGGGAGAAGAGATATGGAATCTAATCTCATTCCCAAGTCTATTAACTATTTTAACGCGTGATTAGAAAACTTAATTAATGGATTCATCACTATTGAATAGTTTAATTAATCACTTAATTAATTAAGAGAGTAAGTAGGGGTGAATCAAGCAATTCTCCTAATTAATCCAACAATAAATTTCAAGAAAATAATGGGAGACAGAGGTCATCCCATTAATCAACTCTAGAAAGTTTGAAGTTAATTAAAATAATTAAGGGTAATTAATATAATTACATTCTCAATAAAACCTAAATTGAGTGAAATCTAAAAATTAGTTTATCTTAATTTTATATTATTTCCCTTTGAATTATCTTTAAAATGAACTCAAGTTTGTATTTCTTGGATTTTTTTTATATTTAGTTATGAATTTATGAAATTTTTGTGATTAAAGGATAATAAGAATACCTTAATTAATTAACTAATCCGCCGCCATGTGTGTATGCGCGTGCTTTCCGTGGTGCGATGGGATTAGTTATTTATGTTATCACATCATCACGCATCAGTGGCGTGTGCATTCTTTAGGCCATCTAATCAAAGATCGGATGGATAGGATTAATCCCGTTGTTATTAAGGGTTTAAATTAGAGATATAGCGAGATTTAATCATGGTCATCCATCTAAAACACGCCGGATGGACTGCCCATGATTCATCCCTGCCTAAGTTGCGGGAGATGGAGGCCGTCCATTCTCCATGGCTTGATTCGAGCTCACCTAAACTCGGATTAGGCATAGATTCATCCCACACCATCAAGAGGCATAGGAAAGAACATCCAACGGCTAGGATCTAATGGGATTACAATTCCCTTCACAAAAGACCATGAAATTTTCAATTTAGGATCAGTTTCGAGTCATACTTCACAGGCTATCCGTGGTTCCAATGGAGGGGGTAGCTTAGTCTAGTGGAGACAAAGCTCTGTTGAAAGTTCCAAGCCACAATTTGAAGTGGATGTATGGGTTGACCAAGCTCCCCTTTAATGGCAACTTTGATCAAAATCCTTCCTTCAGGCTTGGATGCTTGAGAAACACTTTGGGTGAGGTTGACTTGCTTCCTTGATGGTGCTTGCAAAGTGGATTTGGATTTGGAGAATTGAGCAAGTTTGAATTTCACCTCACCTCCCTTGTTTACGTTGAAGGAAGGAGAAATTCAATAGAACACAGGGAATGCTTGGAAAAACTTGGAGAAGATTTCTTAGAGTTCCTAAGGCTCTATCGCATTGAGTGTGTGCATTGAGTGGGAATGAGGGGGAGTATATTTCCCCCTACTTGGATCAGACTGTTGAGAGCCATCTTGCTATTTTCTTTCAATTGCTTGGATTTAATGGGTTTTTTTTGCTGTTAGGGACTCCATGTGCTTCAATTTTGGTAGAGGAGTGGAGGAAGTGCACATGTGCTGGTGTAGGAGGTGATCCAAGTGGAGAATTTCCATTGGAGGGGGTTGGTTTGGCTTTGGGTTGGGTCATGGCTGACCCAAAACCCATTGGTTCATGTTCAGCACCCTTCTTGGTGTCCATGTGGTCCACTAGGAGGATGCCAAGTAGCCATGAGAAGTAATTGGCCAAATTCCAAATGAATTTGGCCATAGGTTACTATGACCCAAGAGTAAAATGGTCATTTGGCCTTGATTTTTTATTTAGGATGTATAAAAAATAGGTTGGGCCAAATTTCAAAGAATTTGATTTGATATGATTTGGCTTAAGTTGACCCATTTAGGTCAAAATGGGTCAACTTGGGTCAAAGACCAATTGGTCAAATTGGGTCAAACCATGGGTTAGGTCAAGTTCAAATGAGCATTTGTAACTTATGGATGTCATTGGTTTGTTTCAATTTGATTTAGAATTGACTTTGGTTCATTGAGTTCATTTAGGTTAAATGGGTCAAGTTGACCAATTTCCCATTTGATCCAATTGGATTTGGTCATGGGTTGACTTAGGATTATTTGAAATACTTTGCAAGTTTTGATTTCAATCAATTTTGGTCTGGTTTAGTATCAAGATGATTTGACCTTTTAAGTCAAGTTGGGTTCATTATCAATTGGGCTAGGTTGGATTTAGTTGGCCAATTGAAGCTTTGGTCAAGTTCAACAAGTGATTTAGAATGAATTTGACCCATTGGTTACAATAAATTTGGCTTAGATCAAGATTTGACCAATTTTGACTTTTAGGTCAACTTGAGTCAACTTAGGTCAAGTGGCCAATTAGGCTAGGTTTAGCTCAGTTTATGGCATGGTCATGTTCAATCATTGATTATGAATTGGTTTAGATCAGTGGTTTCAATCAATTTAGTTTGTGGTGGATTTGGCTAGTTGAGGTTTCATTTAGGCTAAGTTTTGACTTGGTCAAAGGCTAAGTTTGACTTGGTTTGACCCAATTTGAGTGATTGATCATCCTAGGATGATTGTTGCTTATAATGTAAGGCTTAGATGGGCTTAGTTAAATCCAATTTGGGTTGAAGGTGCTTTAGGTCACTTTGGGTCAAGTGAGCCTAAGTGGGTCAATTGGCTTGATCAAGGCTTGATTCAAGTTTGGTTGAACTCACATATAGACTTATGATTGATATATAAATCCATTTGGAAGTGATTTGGAGTCAAATGGGTTTTGATTGATTTGACAATTTCAAGTTAAAAGGGTGAACAAGGGTTTGACTTGGGTTATTTGATTTTGATTTGATGATTGAAGTTTATGTTTATATTTAGTTTGTGATTGAAGGAATGATTATTTGAAGAGGGAATCCAAAGGTTTGGAATGATTTGAGAATGATTTTGTTAAGTTCAAGAATTTGACTTGAAAGAGCATAAGTTAGATTTTGGTTAGATTTGGATTTGAGTTTTGAATTTAGTTTTGTTATTTGAATTTATATTTCATTTATATTTAAGAATATAAATGAGAATATAAATGGTTATGAAAATATCTTTTGAGTTTGGAGTGATTTGATTTGATTTGAGCTAAGTCCCAAGATGAAATCAAAGGCTTAGGAAAGATTTTGGATTTAAAATTGATCATGGATTTCAATCATTTGGAATTGATTCATGATTTGGATTTTGAATTTGATTTCAATTTGAAAAAAAATCAATTGAGTTGGAATTAATTTGAGTTTGAAGTTGATTTGAATTTGAAGTTGGTTTGAATTTGAAGTTGATTTGAATTTGAAGTTGATTTGAATTTGAAGTTGATTTGAAAGAAGGAATTGAGTATTTGGTTCAAGCTAGGTAGGAATATTTTTCTAATACCCTTAAGGCATAACATATTCCTATGTCTCTTCTAAATCTCTAGGATTAGGTTAAGTGTTCACCTAATCACTAGAAGTATCTTAAGACTAAGGAACTCTTAATGTCTAGATGAGTCCTATGTCTAAGATGAAGAAGTTGAAAGCTCACTCCAAAAGTGAGGCCAACATAGTATTTTTTTAAAATCAAAAGATGTAATCATTTGATTAAATTTCTTATACCGTTGGACTTCTCTTAGACTTTAAGAGTTCCTTAGTCTTAAGACACATCTAGTGATTAGGTGGACACTCAACCTAGCCCTAGAGACGTAGAAGAGTTAGCCATAAGAATAGGTCATGCTTTAGGAGTGTTAGGAAAATCTGCCTACCCTATGGCTTGGATCACATTCCTTATTACATTTTCAAGTCAAACTCAAAATCAAATCAACATCAAACATAAATCAATTCTAGCCTAATTGATTTTTCTAACTCAAATCAATGCCACATGATTGAAACATGATTGAAATCCATGATTAAATTCCAAGTTGAAATTCCAAATTCCAAATCTTATCTAAGTCCTTTGATTTCCCTTTATGGACTTAGTCAAAATCAAATCTAAATCTATTCAAATTCATGAAATTTTCTCATAGTACATTTATATTCTCATTTATATTCATATATATAAATGAAATATAATTCAAATCAAACTAAACCCAAAATCAATTCACTAAATCTTTCCTAAATCCTTAATCTCCCTCTTAAGGACTTAGCCTAGGTCATGATCAAATCACATCAATCCTTGAAATTTTCTCATAACTGATTTATATTCTCAATTATATTCACAATTATAAAAGAAATATATATTCAAATAATCTAAACCACTTCCAAAAATCAAACTCAAACTCATTCAAAATCCAACCTAAGCCTTTCAAGTCAAAATCCTGAACTTAGCCAAATCAATTTTAAATCAAGCCAAACTCTTAATTTTCCTTCATGATTCAATCAATCCTTCAATCATGAATCCAAATGTAAATACAAACTTTAAACACTTAACCAAAACTCAATTCAAAAATGAAGCCAAAATCAAACATATGTTCACCCTTTGAACTTGAAATTGTCAAATGAATCAAAACCCATTTGACTTCAAACCACTTGCAAATGGATTTATATTTCAATCATAAATCCATATACAAGTTCAATCAAACTCAAATAAAACTTAACTAAGCCATTTGACCTACTCAGGCTCACTTAACTCAAAGTGACCTAAATTACCCCTATGAGCCAAATTCTAATCCTAACCAAATTGGAAAGAATCAAACTCACCTAACCCTCTCATCATGATTAACAATCATCATGAGATGATCAATAACCCAAATTGGGTCAAACCAAGTCAAACTTAAGGGTTGAACAAGTCAACACTTAGCCAAAATGAAACCCAACATAGCCAAAATCCACCATAGGCTAAATTGATTAAAACCATTGATCTAAGTTCATTCATGACTAGTGTTTGAACTTGACCAATTCAACATTTGAGCCTAACCTAGCCCAATTGGCCACTTCACCTAAGTTGACCCAACTTAACCTAAAAAGTTAAAATATGTCAAAACTTGATTTAAGCCAAATTAATTGAAACTAATGGGTCAAGTTCATTCTAAATCACTTGTTGAACTTGACCAAAGCCTTAATTGGCCTAGTAGACCTAACTTAGCCCAATTGACCTTGAACAACTAAAAGGGTCTTTGAGCCAAATTCAAACTTAACAAAACTTGGAAACAAAGATACCAATCTACTTCATATGACTAACCAAACCTAAACCTACCCATGACCTAGCTCAAATAGGTCAAATGGATCAAATTGGTCAACTTGACCTATTTGATCTAAATGAAGACATATGAACTAAATTCAAAACATAAACCAAATTGAATCAAACCAAAGCAACCAAAATATTTCAAATGGTCACATGAACTTGGCCCAACCCTTGGTTTGACCCAACTTGACCAATTGGTCAACTTGACCCAAGTTGTCCCTTGACCTACATTGGTCAACATTAGCCAAACCATATCAAATAAACTTCATATCTATTGAAACTTGGCCAAACCTATTTTCTGAACATAATAAACTTACCCAAAGTCAAAAATAAGCCAAATTACCATTTTACCCCTAGACTATAGAGTAAATTTTGGCTAATTCATGAATTTGGTCAAATCCTTTTCATACCTACTTGATACTCTCTTAATAAATCACGTACACTAGGAGGTGCTACACCCAACCCAATGGGTTTGGGTCAAACTTATGGCCAAACTGACCACTCCCCTTGAAATGGCCACATGAGAATCATGCCTCCACTTGTTTTGAGGACATGGGGGGTTCATATTCCCACTCCTCTGGCCAAATCAAACTTGAGGACAGTCCTAGTAGCCTAAAAAGCCCTTTAAATCAAGGAAATTGGATCAAAATGGCAAAATATGCTTATCGATTGCCAAGGGGAAATATACTCCCCAAATTCATTCAATTAACTTCCCTCTGTCGATTGAAGCTTAGAAACTTAAAGCAAGAGAGACTTACCAAGCTTCTAGAGGATTTAAAACTTCATTTCTCAGTTTTAGAGTTTGAAAATAGGGGAGGTCTTTTGATAAGCCAATTCACTCCATACTCAAAATCAATGCAATTCCCTCACTTCATATGAGCTTTCATAAGCTCTCTTCCAAGTTCTTAAAGCAAGGGAGATCCAATTTGATCAAATCCAATCTCAAGCAAAGGAGGTGACCCATAGTAGGATCCACTCAACCTTAGTCCCTTAAATTTTCAGAAATTATCTCATATTCTCAATTTTGGCCATTTTGAGCATTAAACTCAATGTGATGTGGATCTTTGTGAAATAAATGTTAATTTATAGGATTTTGATAGTTGGATATAATCTTCTATGCATGTTGATGGTGTGAGTAAAATTTAGATCAATCTCTTGAGCTGGATCATGAACATGGATGGCCTCCATTGTTCATAGGGGAGATCAGGGAAGGATCTCTGGCCGTCCATCTATGCATTTTGAATGGACGATTGAGATTAAAACAGGCTATATATTTATTTAAAATCCTCTAATATGCGGCTTTAATCTTACCCTTCTGATCCTTGATGATCTAAGGAAAGCATTAACATTATCTGATGTGATATTTTAAATAATGAATCGAGCGTCCATGTATTCGTGTCATTTGTATGTGTGGAGCCCATAATTAATGATATAATTAGAGTTTAAATAATTCTAATTAATTACCAAACTTAAAATTTATATCTCAACATAAAAAAAATCATATGAAATAAATTGCATTGGATAGATAATTTGATATGAAATTTTATAAAATAATTTTAGTTGATTTTGAACACTATCTTTATCCGATTTTGTTTTTTATTGGGAATAGTAATTTGCTAATTATCCTTTAATTAATCCAACAATTATTCCTAAACTTCTTGAGTATATTTTGGGGTATGACTTCTGCCTCTCCTAATTTTCTTGGGATTTATTGGTGGTGGAAATTGTTAGTTCATTTCCTAATTACCCCTTAATGTAGTTAAGGTTAATTGGTTTGATTAGTGATTTAATCCTTTGTTGAAGTGGATTAAGGTATGTTTCAATGAATAGATTTAGGAAATAATTTTGGGGCATTTCTAAGCTATTCCTTAAACCTCCTTTTCTTCCTTAATCTCTCTTAATTAAAGGGTTAATTCACTAATTACCCTTAATTAATTTCTTAAAATTCTAAAACTTTCCATCTTAATTAATCTACAGGGTAGATGCTTCAAGAGCTAAGTAAAATTAAGAAAATTAAAATTCAACTCATATGTGTGAGGGGTATTTTGAAATTACTTAAGTTAAGCCCCTTAGCTTAATTTATCATTAATTATGAGTCAAATTGCATTAGGCATTTTTCTTCCTAGGTGCATTGCAAATTTAAATTTTTTGTGAGGTTTCATGTCATCTCATTGGATGATAATTATTTGATTGACTATACTAAGGTGGTGTAAGTAAGGAGTAATTAACATGCTTAATTCATACATTAACCTAATCAAAATATAAAATGAATTTAATCATCTAAAAATTGAACAAAAATATCAAAAAAATATGGGAAAGCGTTAAGAATAGCAAACTCACCTCACATTTTCCAAATTAAATCAAACTCAAAATCAAACAAAAATCACATTAAACAAACTTTGATTTACTTTAAGCTTTCTCATTTCATAAGATTGACTTTAGGAAATAATTAAGGTGAATATGTTTACATGCTTTCATTGCTTTAGTTCTTTCCCAACATGCTAAATATGTGTGTCATATTATTTCATGCATTCATGCTTTCAAAAATCAAATTTAAAATGAAAATCTTTCTTTTATGTTAAATTGCATGTTTTGGCTAAAGTAAGAATATGAGTGGCTATTATTACTATTAAATCCATATAATTTTCAAAAAAATATGAATCAATTATCAAAAATTGAAAGTGCGTTACTTATATCTTACTTTTAAGCTTTCATGTGAGTAATAATATAAGGATGTGCTTAGTATAGTTTTCCTTCTCATCTCTTTAGGTATAGTTTTGATAGGATTTGGCAAAGTGTATAGTTCATTTGAAAAGAACCTAACACTTTCGTAATTCCATCTTCTATTCATTCATTTACTATTACTTAAGAAGGATACCTATACTTGTACACATAAATTGCATAAATAAAAATAAATCAACCAACACAAACTTTGCATTTTTTCTTTTCCATTCATTTCTTTTGTATTTAAGGAAAGTCGCATATTAGTCAGGATAACCCTGGGGTTGCGATGCTTTAAGTAGCCCTAAGTAGGTTTTGTATCTTACACCCCTAGTTAACAATGACGTCGTATTCACTTATGCTTTTCATACATTCATATGTGCTTGTGAAAATTGGACAAGAAACTCTTTTGCCGCTTAATGAAAATCATGCATCATAAACATTCAAATTTTGTTAAATGAACTACTTAGCATCATAAAGTGTGCTAAACATTCTCATTTGTATATGATATGTTTAGGACTGATTCATATTCATGTTATATATGTTGGGAAAAAAATGAAGTGATATATATTTTGTGAATTTAGATCATTTTATTTATTCTTGAAATGCCTTTCTTTTTGAATAAGTTTGTTTAGAGTTAAGATAAACTTAAGATTAATTAAAGCATATAATAAAACATTCACTAAAGAAGACTAAAATATGAATCCACTTCAGAAATTACTTAGTTTAGGGAAGGAAAGAGAAGTTCTCTTCTCTTTCCCTCTCTTTATAACTTAGTAATTAATTGTATGATTCACTTGAACCCAATCAAAATATAAAATAAAATCAACACAAAATAATTAAATCACTTAAATGAAAACCTCCTCTAAGTTGAACACTCTTCACACTTAAAAAAGTCTAACTTAAAGCCATAGCTAAGCATACCACACAAACCTCTAAAGCACACACATTAGGCTAAGTCACCACTTTTAGTTTTAGGTTAGGGCGGTGCATGGTTTGATGTTTGCTTTTATTTTGTGATATATGTTTTAGTCTAATGAATGATAGATGATAATCGCCTAATCATTATTTTCTAGGGATTGTGCTTATGGGCATATGATAAATAAAAGTATAAATACTTTTGTGTAGGTTATACCCTTAAGCATAATCCAATAGGCTAGGTGGACTTAGTCACCTATGTGTGGGGTGATAAGTCCAATATACATGCTTGGAATTTTGTATGGTTTGTTTAGGTAATCTCTATTTTGCAGGTATCGGTTAGATTTATTTTTCCTTTTCAAGTAATTTTTGCAATTAAGATTTTGGAATGATTATTATGGGGATTAGGATGAACATTGGTCATAAGATCTTATCTTATGTACCATGTGAAGCCTTTGGAGCAACCACATTCCAATCATCCAAAAGAAGGAATTAAAGAAGAAAGAAGAAAAGAAGAAGAAAAAAGAAAAGAAGAGTGAAGAAATGATGCTTGAAGACCCCCATAACAATGAATTCCTTACTTAATTGTGTTTAATTCATTTGTAACTGTATAAGGTAGAGCTCTACCTTTTTTTTGGGTTTGTGCGTGGTACACCACAATGTCCTCTTATTCTTTATGATTAGCTTTATAAATTGATTGATGATTTGTTTAGTTTGTGCATTAAGCATTACATTATTTTCCTAGTTTCTTCCTTGCTTTATGTATCGATGTGGATTAGCCTCTTAGGAAAAAATAAATCTTCTATCAAATTTAATAATTCAAAATTAAAAATAAAGAACTCATAACCTCACCTAAAGTTAAGGCTAAAATCTAGATAAATGAATTAACAATCCCTTACGGATGAGTATTTCTTTTGTAACATCATGCACAAATGAATATTATTTTGACTCTTGATTGGAGGGCTTCCACACTTGCCAAAGAAACTTGGCTTGACCTTTGAGAGCCATGGTGGAAACACACCTCCTCCCTTCTCATTGATTTTGGCCAATAATCTTCCTTCTCATGCATTAGGCATATGAATCTTATAAGCCCGAGTCAAATGATTGTCTAAAAATGAAAATAATATGTAATATGATTTGTGTTAGATTTAGGTCATTTGAAGCATGCCCTTACATGATCTAGTTGCTTTAGGGAGTGAGTTTTAAGGACTTAGTCTCTTTCAAAATTAATAACAGCTTAGCTATCTTCCATAAAAATTATGACTTGCCTACATGAATTTGAAATCATGGGAGGAGTTATGCCACCCCACGGTTGTAAGTCCAAGCAGTCGGGTGGTTTATCCTCTCTTGTGGAGGTAAACTAAATACCCATTTTCACATTAGATTTAGGTCGTGCTTTTGACCCTCGCCAAAGCTCTCTAGATTTAGGTTATGATGTTGCTTCTCCCTTCTATGTGCCATAAGCATAAATCCTTACCTCTCCAGCATTTCCATAATCTTGTGTTGTGGAATCATAAGCCCTAAACTTCTAATAAAAAGTCAACTCAAATAAATAATTTAATTTCAAAAATATAAAGCCCAACCATATGATAATTTGAGATGCTCACTAGGTTTCCTAGCATCGTGAGCATCTCCTACTTATCTTCCTTTGGCTTCGATAATAACTCCCTCTCTTTGATAAATCCCATTTGATCTTTCAAAATAAACTAATTGATTGATAGTCCTACCTATGGAAATCTTTGGAGACAACAATCATTTACCTTAATCAAAAGTATTCCTAAGGGATCTCATTCCTTAGGATGTAATTAACTATGGGGCTTGCCCTATAGGAAACTTAACGAACCCGATTTAAAATAAACCCTACTTTACTTTTCCATGTAAAGTAGGGGATGAATCTTTGGCACACATGTAGACCCATTGTCCTTAGGAGTCCTTATTGAGGTGATTAGGTTCATTGTAGGGTGGTGATTTCTACATTTCGAGATAGTACACCTATCCTCAATGTCGCACTGATCACCCTCACTAAGTACATCTCATGATCTACGTGGAGTCAAAAATGCATAAAAAAGAATTAGATGTATGTTTCATCTTTATTTTATCCCTCATAGAGTGAAGATAGAAGTATATATTTAACTTCTTTAGAAATTTAATCACATAACTTACCATACTAAGACTAAGAAATTACTATTCAAATTAAACTTCAATACATAAAAATATATTATTACACTGATATTTGTATGTTATATTACAAGAATAATGTAATGAAAATTATATGCAAGAGTTTGGAGCACTTAAATTGAATTATGAAAGAGAATTATAACCTAAAGAATGATATATGTTACAAGATATCATTTTATTTATCTTTATTTCACATCTATAGAGACTATTTTTATATATGATTCTAAGTAACATATATGCAAGTCATCCATCAAATATTCCTCTTTGAAAAGTCAATAATCCCTCTTCTGAAGCCTCTACTATAGAAAAGGATAAAAAATCTAGTATGAATATTACTAGCATTTCACTATCATTTTAAACTCAAAATAACAACATGGGTTACATTCAAGAAGTTAGAACAAGAAATAATGTTGGCTTGACATTTGGGAGAATTTTCACAAAAGAGATGGGGACATTTGTTTTAACAAAATGATATTTTGATCATTTTTTTTTAGTATAAGTCTGAAATTTTTTAAAATTATTTTGAGATGAATATGATATATATAATTAGTTAATATTATATTTATCTCAAAACATATTTAAGAGTTTTGAGACTATTCCTATTACTTTTTATCAAGATATTTTGACATAAAATTTGAGGTGTAAGATGAACATGTAAGAATATTGTTAGCATTAGCATTACATATAATTTAATTATTATGACATTATTTAATTGGCATAAAATATGTGTCTTAAACCAAATTTATGATAGAAATATGGATTTATAAATCAAAGAAAAAGCAATATTTAAGTATTTGTAGACATATATATTAGTATCATGATACTAAATTAAATTATTGGGAGGGAGAAGGGGATTTTATATGTCAATTAAGTTATAGACTTTAAATTAAAAAATTTAAAGCAATACTTACTTTAAATTGGGTGTACAATATATTTGAAAATTTCCAATTATTTCATATTCTTTGAGCCTCAGCTCAGGAAGCTCTATTGGGTCTGCGGGCAAGGTCACCCTCCAATTCCTTAATATTGCCACAACCACTTGTGCCATTTTAGTGAAAGGACTTCCAGTAAGAAGTTTATGATGATAGAATGGTGTGCCAATCACAAAGATCATCAATGAGATGAAGAACCCGATTGTTAATAAACTGTTGAACATCCACCAATTCAAGAAGGAAAGCTAATATTCATGCTCTTTTGGATGGAATTCATCAAATTGATGCATCGATGGTGGAGCTATTGGGCTTGGTGTCACTAGCGCCAAGGGCGATAATATACACACTACCAAAAAGATGCTAAGTTGTTAACTTGATGCGTTGCTATAATTGGGGTTGACAAGGGATGTTAAAAGAGGAGATTGACATTGACAATGTCAATGCACATTCCCTACTATCAATTTGAGAGTTGAATTAGACTAGCCAACTTTATATTTTTATTTCATACCATATGTAAGAGTCAATCATATAATTAAAATAGAATCTTTAAATTAAAATAATTCCTCTATGAGCCTTAAAACATGGAAGAGTTGGTTGTTTACAATGTATTGATAAATTTTAGTAATGAAAACTTTCTATCTTGATGTTCTCTTTACTTTCTTCTATTTATCTTTTTTTTATCTCTATTGGAAATACCTAAATTCTAGTTTGTTTTCAACTCTCTCAATTAATCTTTTATTTTTGTTTAAATGAGTTTCATTTTGTAGAATATTGATTAATTTTGATCATAATTAGTTTCATTCTAAAAATAAAATATATCATATATCCTTTTTTCTCTTCTCTCTTCTCTCTTTCTCTCTCTCTCTCTCTCTCTCTCTCATTATCTTTATATTTTATTTATATCTCAATTATTTTATCTTTTGTGTTAATATCAATATATAATATTAACATAGAAGATGATGGCTCAAATAAGATTCAACTCACACAAAATAATTTCACCTTCAAACATATAAAGCCTCACCAAAGGATAGGTTGAAATGCTCACTAAGCTTCCTAGTATCATGAGCATTTCCTACTTATTTTCCTTTAGATTCCAAAATAAGTATTCCAATTGAAAATCCCACTTGATTTTCCAAAATAACTAACCCTTGATAGACTTAACCTTGAAATCTTTAGACAAAGTTGCCTACTTTAATTGAGAGTATTCTTAGGTTGTAATTAACTAAGGCTTGGAACCATAGGGAACTAAAAACTTAGCTTAAAATAAACTTTGTTTTAGTTTTACATGTAAAGTAAGGGAAATATCTCTAGTATATTCAAGACCCATCATGCCTTATGAGTCCTAGGTCCATGATAGTATGTCTCTATCATTCGAGATAGTACAACATACCTTAATCGCATAGATCACTTCAATAAGTATCCCCTAAGATCTACATGGTGTCATCTGATAATAAACACCACAATTCTAAAAATAAAATATATCGTATATCCTTTTTTCTCTTCTCTTCTCTTCTCTCTCTCTTCTCATTATTTTTTTTTCTATCTCAATTATTCTATTTTTTATGTTAATATCAATATATAATGTTAATATAGGAGATGATGGCTCAAATACGATTCAAAGATGAGGCCAACTAAACACTAGTAGTCAATATTGATTTTTATTTTATGTGCTTCACAAATTCACCAATGCTATACTTAAGTAGTTAGATTGTTAACAAAGTGGTGAACATTAATTGGTTAAAATAAAAATAATCAAATCTAATTATGCCTATTTAGCTGATTTGGGTAAATTTTTTAAATAGTTGTTTGATTTTTTTTTTTTTTAAATTAAATGTTATTTGGATTAGAATTAATAATTTAATATTAAAACAAAAAAAATTAAATTGACCAAAAATTGAAATTTGGCTTAAAAATAGCTAATATTAATTATCTATTTTCTTTTTTAAATCAAAGTTATAGTCGAAACTCAAAAAATTATTTCTCTACTTGAGTCCCGACGCCCTTCATTATATCTTGCATTGTATGATATAAAATTTCTGATTTAATCAAAGTCGAATTAAATTCATATCTGATTTGATTCAATTTTGAGTGAGCTTTACTATATTCGAATTTTTTTATGAAACATTAAAAATTTATTAGTTGGCTGAATCCCTCAACCAAATCATCCAAAGAAATTGAATGCACACCCCTATATCAATGTGCTTTATGTACTAATTTAACAACAACCCAAAAGTTAATATTCATTTATAAAACATTTAAATGATATAATCACATCAAAAAATACACAAGAAAAAGTATATTTCACTTTTAAAAAATTGATATTAGTAAATTTTTGATGTGATATTAAAAAATTATATATTATAAAAATAAATATTAGATATGTAAATATATTTTATGCTATATTTCTTTCTATCACATATTGCCAATTAAGTGAATCAAATAATTTATGTAACTTTTCTATGTAAAATTGATCATAAATCAAAAATAATTTTCAAATTATTTTAAAACAACTAATATAATCCTGAAAAAAAAAATCAATCATAATACCACAATACAATTTTTTTTTCATAAAAATAATAAAATAGTAAAATATATTTTGCTTTTAAAAAACATTGATGAATGATTACCATCAAATAAATGATTGCACTAATGATGAAAGTGCTAAATAAGCGTTAGAAATATAAGCACCAAATATAAGATACAACCAAAAAAGTCCCAACCCAATTTATTACATTATTAGAAGCTATGACAATTCCTTGATGAAGCTTTTTGGTCAGATATAAGATCAAATTGATGCTATGCCATAATATGATATCCTCTCAAACACCTCATACACTATAATTAAATAATCACAAAATAATTGTTGATTATACACCTTATGTAACTCTAATGCTTCAAGAATTCAAAATCCTAAAGCTATTGGACATGAACTAGGTGAAATTTTTTTGGATTAACTACATTAAGGAAAATGAAAAGCTCACTTAAATAAAATAAACCATTCATTCATTTAAAAATAATTTATTTGAGAATTATTCATAAATTCTATATTTCATATTTATAATTATTATTCAAATTATTCATTTTAGATTATGTAAACTAAATGCATAAATTTTGTTACATTATTTTTGCTTCCATGCAACTTAAATTAAGTTCACATTTCATTAAATTATTCTAATGCTTAGGCATGTTCATTATCCATTTATTCAATGTATAAATCTAAATTAAAATAACATTATTCAAGGAGTTATTTTTATCTCATATTATCCTAGTCTTCTCTCTCCTATCCTGTCTCTCATCCTAAACCTTTTTGGCTGACTTTTTTTAATGATTATTTGGTAAATAAATTATGTGAGAGTTATTCAAAATATTTCCATAAATATCTCATATTTGTCTAAATTAAAAATTCATTAATTTGAATCTTTAATTTGAATTTTTTTAATTCAAATTGAATATTCATTTGATTACATATGCAAATTTGAACTCTCCTCTTTATAGAACGTTATGTGGCTGATAATCTCAAAATATAGTTGATTTAATTTGAATTGATTTGAATTAATTTACAATTCAAATTCAAAAATAAGCCATGTAATTATCATCTTTCATTTTTATATAAATTTTATTTTTGGAATCCTCCTTTGGCCAACTATATCTTTATTCAAATTCAAATTAATCTCTTAATGAAAATTGATTTAAACTTTCCTAAGATCTGATCCATTATCATTTAATTCGAATTAAGTACATTAAAATAAATCTAATTTGTTTTAGGAAAGTAGTTTGAATGAATTTTTGAATATTTTTTGGATTTTATAAATAAAGTATGTATCTTTTTTCCTTCATTCATTCAATCAAGATGAATTGATTGAATATTCCATGATATTGAATTAAATACTAATTGAATCTCATCATGAAAACTTTCTTTTTGGCAAATCATATGTCATGCTTAATTTAAATTAATCAAAATTTAAATTATTCCCATTTTCACTTGGACAATTAATTGTGCCATGACTTGTTTTGTAATAATTCAAACTCTTACTCCTCTCTCTCTATTGCCCAACCCACATAAGAATAACCTTAATTACATTAGGAATCAGGTCATACGATGAATTGATTCAATTTAAATATCTTTCCAGATTAATTTTTCCTCCATATCCCCTTTTTTGTCAATTTTCTTTAATAAGCTAAATTAATTTAATTTAATTGATTGAAATTGAATCACTTACTATTTAAACATTTCCTTTTCCTTTCTTTGGCTGAAATCCCTCTTATAAAATTTGAATTTCAAATTGATTTTTAATTAAATCAACCTTCCATATTAGATTCCCTTTATTTCTCTTGGCCACTTTTTTATCTCATGCAATTTTTTTATTTTGATTGGTTTATATTTAAATTAATTTCAAATAAGTTTCCTTCTATTTTTCCTTCACTTGGACGAACCTCATGACCTATTGTCTTATAAATAATGTTTCTTCGACTAGGTTGACTTCTCTTGGAAAAATCTCTCTTAGAAAATTCTCTTGGTCAAATTTTTGCAAAACATTTTGAGATCTTTTCTTGATGAATCAAGTGCTAATTTCTTCATCCTTTTCCATCCTCCAACCTACAAGTGACTGGCTTGAGGGTTGCACAAAATAACTTGAGGATTAGTGGATTTTTGTGGCCAAAAGCTTAACAAGGTGCTTTCATTTTAGTTTGTGATTTTACATGCTTGACCTTGTTCTACTTCTTGGCTTGAGTTTCTTATACATTTGGTCAATTTATTTGTGCTGAACTTATCTATTTCTATACTTTCTCAAGTTGAAAGCTTCATGGTTGATAAATTAAAGTGTATTATTGCGAGTCATTTTCTAATCATTATTCTTGCATGTTCTTTAGAGAGATTATTGTCTTTGTGATTATTTCATATAAAATACTTGTGAATAACAAGTTCTATTACTTAAATCATCTCATCTTTTGCATAAATAATAATTTCAAAAAGAGATTTCATTTGAGTTTATGTGATTTAAGTTTCATTTTCATTTGATCTTTGGAAACTCTAAGTCTCTTTCTAACAAGTGATTGATTCAAGTTTCAAATCATTATTATGTTATATTTCAAACCATAAATTAAATCATCTTGATTTCAAGTTGTCATATTATCAAATATGAATATATATATATATATATATATATATATATATATATATATATATATATATATATATATATATATATATATATATATATATATATATATATATATAAAGTTTAATTATTTCCTTCAAATTTAAATATCAATTAAAGTGAGCTATCTTTCTTTTTTTTCTTTCCTTTGAATTCACTTGCCTTAATATTATTGTGTAGTGAGAGCAAAATAGTTTTGAAATTGAGAGTTAGATCCTTCTTTCATTTTTTCTTATTTTGATGTTGGTTATACTTGTAAAGAAAGTATGTTGTTGGTTTGTAGTTGTCCATTAAGGAAAGTACATTCTTGGGTTGTACTTACACGTTAAGAAAAGTATGGTATTGTTGTACTTGTCAAGGAGAGTAAGAGATTTTTTGTAATTTCATTTTGACTTAGTGAATTCTAGCTTTTAAGTGGATGTGGACATAGGCAAGTTTTTGGGATTTGGCCGAACCATGTAAAAATCTCTGTATTCTCTTTCTTTATTTTGTGCACTTTATTTTTATATAGTGTTGTTTTATTTTTCTATGTTTTTATCATTAAAAATTAAATTGAATACAAAACTTTAAATTATTGCTATGATTTGTAATTTGATATGCATTAAAAAGCCATAATAATAATTTTTGCTATAATTGTAGAAGTAATTTTTTGAGTAAGTGTTAATTATTAGTTTTTTTTTAGAAATCCCATATAGGGAAATTTTATTGCTACAAAAAAGGGGTTACAAGGTCCTTAAGAGGGGGTAAACTCTTAAGCTACTGCTCAAAGAGCTACAATCATCCTGAGAGTAAATCTGACTAAGTACAATCCACATATAAAAAAAGAAAGAAAATAACCAAAGAAAGAAAAAAGATACACATGAGCAAACAAAAGCTACCAACAAGTGATTGTTGGGAAGTTTATACCTCCGAAAGAAATGACCAGAGATGAACACGTAATTTGCAAACATCTAGAATAAAAGTTAGCACCGTAAAGTGATATGAGCTAAATCAAAGGTAGAAACAACACCGAGATAAACAGATTGTGGAAAAAGCTCAACGATCACACAACTTGCAAACCATGTGCATCCAAATCCAAAGGAAGGGATACAGACGTCTACTACCAAAATAAAGAATGGGGTGAAATCAACCATCCATAGAGCCAAACCTGGGAACCAACCCATCCATTGGAAGAGAGTATTGTGGGACCAAAAAAGAGCAATACACCAAAGTATAGCAAAGCCAGCCACATACACAGGGGAGAGAAAGCCACAGATAAAGATAAAGGAAAACATCATTCCTTTAACAAGGAGAGCCCAAATAGTGCCAACAAAACTTAGATGCACCAAAATAACCCAAAAGGGTCATTGCATAGAGTATAAATCAACATGTTCAACAGATAAATAAGAGCTTCCAAGTCTGCATGCTTGCATGATTGCAGTATAAATGGTTCCAAAAGAACACAACATAAGTAGTGAAAACATCCATACAACAAAGCCATAATATTATGGTAAATAAAAAAATAGGCCAAAACACACCCTCAGCCATGAATTTTCACAATAGGGATTCTTAAAAGCGATACCGTGAAGTTGACCATCCACCCAACCGCATAACACCAACAACAAATCACCACCATAACTTCCCAAAGGACCAACAAACCAAAACCAAAAAAAGAACCCAATAGAAACTGATATAGGGACTATCGTAACAGAAGGTAGACAACAAAAGAAAAGAGGAGATATCACCGTGCATTGAAGGAAGAGCACTAAAGCCAAACAGGAGAACATTTTAACCCATATATTTGGACAATAAATAGTTATCCGATAATTGGAGCTACATAAAGATCCACCATTGGAATATAACCAGAGAAATACTACTGGGAGATACATAAATAGAACACAAAATATAGAAAATGAAAAAGCAAGAGCACCATAACCCATCAGCATCACCCAAATGCCAGTCAGACAAGAGAGGGGACAGAAGCAACAAACAGGCCTAAGATGGGAGGCTAGCCCCCACCCAACCAAAAAGTTGAAACCACCAGGCAATAAAATTGAATTAGAGGTTTCTAATATAGGGCAAACCCATTTTATCTAAATTCACAAGCCCCGTTAGAAGGAAGGAATATTATCATTGGAGAAAAAATTGACAGAAGAGGACTTTGCATCCAAATTAGCAAGGAAATCACAGGAATTACCTTCCCGATAGGTATGAGAAATATGATAATCAAGGGCGGCAAGAAGCCCCCTCGTATGGTTAAGTAAATAGAAAACTTCAGCATTGCCATGAGCTCTTGACTTTAATAATTCCAAGAGGAGGAGAACATCAATTTCAAACCAAATTTTCTGGAATCCTTTACGAGCGTGACAGAAATCCCATAGTGAAGACCATAAAGCTCACAAAAAAAGCGAGCGGGTCTTAAAGGAATAGCAAAAGTAGAGATCACCTTTTCACTATAATCTCTTAAAATCCCCCCACAACCATAAAAGCCATTAGAAACTGTTCCATCAGTGTTGACCTTAATGACATGATAATTAGGCTTAATCCAATATATAATTTTATGAGTATGCTCAAACTCAGCAGAGGGAGAATAATTCCAAGGTTAAGGGTCAAATGTTTAAACCCTTTGAAACTAGAGGGAGTAAGGAGATCAACTTTATAAAGAGATGTAATTTTACATTTGGCTCTAGCAATAATATGATAATAGTTCATAGGGATACCACGATGCTTAGCATCATTTCTTTCCCACCAGATATACCACAACAGAGTAGTAGCTAACACACCTTTGACATGACCTTTCGGGGTATAAGAAAGAAAAGTTTTAGGAAGTTGCATGATAGAGAGGGATCCATCAAAGAGGAGTATTTACATACTATCATACCCGACTCAAACCTTAGCGACAATAGGGCCATTCAGACATGATCCACAGTTTCAATGTGAAAACAACATTAGCATTTGGAGGGAAGATGGAAACCTTTGTTAAGGAGGGTGGTATCACAGAATGTAGTGCTTTAGAATACGCCAAGTTGAAATCAAGAAAGAAGTAGGGATCGAAATACTTCAGATTTTAGTGAAAACTGATGATTCTTGAGTTTTAAGTCTGAAATCATGCCAAACATCCTTGAAAATAAAATCTCCAAAGGAGGAATTTTTAAAGAGGATTTAGTCAGATTTATTAGATGTTGGATTAATATTAAGAATTTTGTTAACTATCATATTTGGAATGTTTGAAACTAATTGAGCTACATCCCAAGTGTTATGAGTAATGAAATGGCTAACCTTAAGCCTTTCAGTAGAATGAGTATTTAGTAAAGAGTCAATAGAACCTAAGCCTAGCCGATTATCTTGCCAAAAGAAGGAGGATCTTGAATTCACACCCCAATAGATCAGATTCTCAGGAGCCCACTTGATATTACAAAGTCTTCTCCACACCGAAAAATCTCCATGTTTGTAAGGACAAATGAGGGGGTGTTTCTCCCTGTATTTGGCGAGCATAAATTGTGACCAGTAGCTATGATTACTTCTTAGATTCCACCACATTTTGTATGAAAAATATTTAATGGAGTATTCTAAAGTTTTACAGCCTAAACCACCTTAAAGGCCTGGCAGTTGTGCCAGCTAGATGAGTTTTTTGGAGGGGCGAGGTAGATCCCCAAAAAATTGGTAATAAGTCATTAATCTTTTAATAATAGAAGTGATAGGCACAATAGTGGATAGTAGATAGAAAGGCAAAGAGCAAAGAATACTCTTGATCAGGATAAGTCTAGCGAAAGTAAATGGAACTCCCAAGAGGAAATTTTCTTATATATTTTCTGAATAACATCATCAAATAGGGAGGATCTTTTCATTCCTCGATATAAAGGAGTACCCAAGTATATAATAGGCAGAATTTGATGAGCAAAACCCGTAATGTTCTTAATAGCATTGAGCCTAGGTTATGAAATCGACGGACTAGAAATAAAATAGCTTTTGTCAGGGTTAATCTTCAAGCCACTTTCCTTACCAAACAAAGTAAGGAATTTACATAACTTTTTTAATATAGAGGGCAGATCCATTGCAAAATATAATAAAATTATCAACAAAGCTACGGTGGGAGATGGGAAAACCACCCCTAGTTTTGTAGAACATGTTAGGCATTTTACAAAACATCTGCTCAAGGCTTCTAGAGAGATATTCCACAGCAATAATGAAAAGGGTTGTAAAGAGGGGATCCCCTTACCTTATCCCATTGGAGGAAGAGAAGAAGTCATGGACCTGCCATTAATAAGTAAAGAAAATCAAGAGTTCTCAATACCATTCTTAATTAATGTAATAAATTGATTGGAGAATCCAAAAGAGTTAAAATTTTATAAAGAAAAGTCCAACCAATGTTATCATAAGCTTTGAAAATGTCCGGTAAAATTAGGTTACCACAACGAACCTTAGCATTTAAATCATGAATAATTTCTTGGGCTAACATTATCAGAGATAGATCAACCTTTAACAAAACCAGTTTGGTTGGGGGAGATAATTTTAGGGAGCAAACTATTAAGTCTTTTGGCCATGATCTTAGAGATGAGCTTATTAAAAAAGGTGCAAAGGCTAATTGGTCTAAAGTGGCTCCAAAGTTTAGGGTTATCGATTTTAGGGATTAGGATAATGGAAGTGCTAGAAAAATATTTGGGGATGATATTCCCTTTAAAAAAAAATCTAAAATAGCTTTAATCAAATCTTCTTTGATAATATACCAGCACTTTTGAAAAAATAAATTAGTAAAGCCATCCTGCCATCCATCAATCAGATTCATATTCGCAAAGTGTGTTATTCGAGGGTAATGAAGTAAGCATATTATTATCTTCATCGAAATGAGCTTAGGGATAACTTCAGGCCAGGAAAGCTCATCATAGTTCACATTTTTATTAAGGAGCTCTATAAAGAAAGAAACATCAGAATCAACAAGCTCCTTATTATCAGTACACTAGCTATCATCATTAGTTTTAATTTTTTAAATGTGGTTGAGAGCCTTTTTCTTTTTAACCATTGCATGGAAATATTTGGTATTTCTATCTCCATCAGATATCCATTTTAAAGAAGGTTTTTGCCTCCAATAGGTCTCCTCCATGTCTTGGTAGCCTGATAACCTATCTTTGGCTTGGTTTAATAGGAAAATTTTGGAAGGATCATTATTGGAAGCATTCTAAAACTATAACCCCATGTTCTAATTCTTTGATGTTGGTTAAAAGATTTTTGAAGTAGTGTTTGTTCCACCATTTGAGACATTATTTAAGCCTTTTTAATTTAAGCCATAATCTGCCATCCCACAATAGTATCATCGTGGTGGAGAGGTTCACTACAACCCACCTCCAGAAATGTATGTCCATAAGCCACATGTTTTGAAACCAGAATGAAATATGAGAAGAGGGTATATTCACACTAACCTTTACAGAGATGAGCAAAGGGGAATTGTCGGATAAGGTTCTACTGAGATGTTCAACAGAAGTAATAGGAAAATGATTGATTCATAGATCTAAGTGAAATGAGATCCAATAAATCCAATATCAGTAAGGTGACAATCCAAGATCATGTTATTGAAATCCTCCATGAAGAATAGGTTAGGCTACCACCAACCCATTAAGAGAAAGAGATAATGTTAAAGTCCCCACCCACAAACCAGCATTGATTGAGGAAAAGAAATTAAGATCTTCCCACGATCCTTCTACCATACCTTATAGGAGGCATGACAAAGGATCCAAAGCAACATCAAGTATCATAAGTGATTTTAACATTTACGGTGTAAATCCTGCATAATGCAAAACAAAAGGACTTCTCAAAAATCCAAATTTTATTACTCGAAGTTAGCAAAGAAATTATCAAAACCAATCATTCTAGCAACAAAATTAATGTTAAGGTAGATAAAGGGTTCCAAAATGACCAAGAATGAAATATTATGAGACCAAACTAAATTAATTTCTAAGCAAAGAGATATCAATCCTCTCGATTCCAAATAATGAAAGAAACCATTTATTTTTGGTAAGAGGAGCAAGATCTAGTAACTCTAGTAAAGCTAGGAAATTTAGATTTAGAGGGTTTGTTTTTCTTTTTAAAAGAAATTTAGAGTGTTAGAGTGTTATTAGTTATATTTTCTTTAATTGAAAGTTTTTTTGATTGAAGTTTTAGGTCCTAAGTAATATTTTAAAATTTTAATTATTATTTATGCACTATAAATATATTCGTGACAATTTCAAGAGAGATATGATCATTTAATTATAATGACTAACACAAAGATGGAAATGATTGTAAAATGAAAGAAAAATGTTAATTATTAAAGATGGAAATGTTTAAGATATATGTTTTATGATTTATCATTTATAAGTCTTAGAATATTTGTTTTATTTTTGGGTTCAAATTTTTTTAATTTTAAGTTTTTAATATTATTTATAAAAATATGTTTGTCCAATATTGGTGAAAATTTTTATTTTTATAAATAAATTACTTTAGTCTTAAAAATACTTAAAATTTATTTTAGGTGTTTTGAATGTTTTAATAATTATTATTACTTTTAAATATATTTTATTTTGAATTAAAATATAAATAAAAAAGCCTAGTTGTGAAATGACAAATTGCACTTTAAGTGTGATCTAGTATAATTAATGCTATGAAAATATTAACAAAATAAATTCTCTTGGAATGGTAAGCATAGAAGAATAAAATTAACACATATAGCATCTAATTCTAGATTTCAAGATCTTTTGTTCAATAAAGTTGTGAAAATTGACAAAAATATTAAGTTTATCCTAAATTGATTGCAATGGACTTATATAAAACCCGCTTAATTTAATTTTGATGCAACTATACATATTCTTCATATATATATATATATATATATATATATATATATATATATATATATATATATGTGTCAATGATGTCACTACTGACTAAAATTGTAAGTATAATGTGTGTATCCTAACAAAATTTTGTTGTAAGTAAAAACAAAATTTTTTGTAAATATATATATATATATATATATATATATATATATATATATATATATATATAATTCTTGTAGAAAAGCAATCTGATCGCGGAATCAAGACTAACCGAGATCAAGCGCTTATTATCAATCGACTCTTAAACATGGAGTGTTTATTGTCAAATCGAGTCTTTGACAATCTAACAAGCCCAAGATATCATAATTTCGACATTATTTGAGCATTCAAATAAAATACATCATATGCAAGGGGATCATTTTGAGCCATCCATGAGTGGAGTGGTGCCAGAGACGCCACTCCTCCAATCTATAAATAGCCTTTCCTCATATGAGAGAAGGCCAAGCAAGAGAGAGAGAGAGCTCTAAAGATCCTCCAAGCACAATCGCCGCCACTGACGCCGCCGCAACCACCGCCGCCGCCGCCATCGCCATTGATCCTTGCCAACGCCAATCTTTATCGCTCCATCATGATGACTTCTACCGCGATTGTTCCGATTAATTGTTCCCCGCACTTCCTCCGCGATTGCACGCTTTATCATCATTCCGCTACTTTCTAGCAACAGCAACCTCGATCGTTGTCACATAGCTATTGTTCCTTTCATATACAATTTTGTAATCCCGACGGGAAGATCTTGTACTCAAACATATGTAGTGGAAGCTTTTACCCAGCCCCGTGGTTTTTCCCTCTTTTCCACTTCTGAGTTTTATTGTTCACACTTTTTTTACCTATGTGTGTGATTTCACAATGAAGCTAAAAACTTTTACTCAAATGGTTTTCTAGGACGCAATAGTGGCGCCTATGGGAAGTTGATTCTTATTTCATCTATACCAAGCTTTCCAACAAGATCAAAACCACCATCGAGGTGGAGCATTTCAAGATTTTAAGGAGCGAATGAAGATTCATCAAACTTAGTTCCTTGATTTTGTCTAAACCGAGGGCAACTCTTAATCTCAGAAGATCACCCATGTTAAGCATCTAATCGATTACCATCCCAAGAAACAAGTCAAAGTTTGAGAATATTTTAACATTGAGAAGAGTTATAGATTTGCAAATTGTGTTTTCCACTCATACTCATGGAAAAACTAGACCAGCGTTAAGGAGTAATTTTGGCTACAAAACAAATATGTTTTAATTCAATGCTTTATAGGTAAATGTCATTGGGTAACACCTTGACAAACAACCTCGATAAGTCTCGGATTCAATTACCTCTTCCACAGTATCAGTAACACTCGACAAACAACCTTGATAGTCAAAAATCCTTAGCGGATTCAATCTTCCAGTTAACATCGAAGTCACACTGACAAACAACCTAGGATAGGTCAAAAGATCCTTGGTGGACTTCCCACACCTCTTCCATACAAGTTAATGTCATGTAGCACCTCGACAAACAACCGATAGGTCAAAATATCTTCAATCGACCTCTTCCATAGTTAACGCCAGGGTAACACGACAAACAACCTCGATGGGTCAAAATCTCGGATTCAATTCAACCTCTTCCATACGTTAATGTCAACACTCACAAACAACCTCGATGGGTCAAAAATCCTCGCGATTCAATTCAACCTCTTCCATACAGTTAACGCATAACACTTTGACAAACAACCTGGATCAAAATCCTCGATATTCAACCTCTTCCATTGTTAACATCATTGAGCAAAGACTCTGACAAACAACCTAGGATAGGCCAAAAGATCCTTGGTGGACTTCCCATGGCCTCTTCCACACAGGTTAACATCATCAAGTAATACTTTGACAAACAACCTCGGATGGGTCAAAAATCCTCAGCGGATTCAATTCAACCTCTTCCATGTAGGTTAACGTCATTGAGCAAAGACTCTAACAAATAACCTTGGATGAGTCAAAGTCCTCAGCGTATTCAATTCAACCTCTTCCATACATATTGAGCAAAGACTCGACAAACAACCTAGATAAAAGGAACTTGGTGAACTTCTCACACAAAGGTTAACGCCATCAAGTAATACTTTAACAAACAACCTCGATGGTAAAAATCCTCAGGATTCAATTCAACCTCTTGTTAACGCCATCGGTAACACTTAATAAACAACTCGGTCAAAATCTCGGATTCAATTCAACCTCTTCCAGTTCTGGGAACACTCTAACAAACATCCTCGATATATCAAATCGCTGATTACCGACGGTTGCACATCGGCTACGGCTGCCACTCGCTAATGCCACCGGGCCACTGCGCACTATCGCTGAATATTCAACATCTCGCCATTAGACGCTGGCCGCTATCATTTAATCGCGGCGCTGACACCATCGGCTAACTATCAGAGTTAGCCGATTACTGCTGCCACTGTGCCGGTCATCTTCACTATTAACCATCTCATCCGCTAATCTATCTGCTGACTACCGTCTCTATGTTAATTACTGCCACTGCTACGCTAATCATGTTGTCATAATCGCTATAGCACCACTGAATCGCTGGATGCTTCAATCCCCGATAATATTAAATTTAATATCGTTGGCCATTGCATCACCCGGTTGCGAAACACCACTGCGTTTTGCCGTTTATCGCTACGCTTATTAACTGCTTGCCATTACCACTAATTATCGCTGTATCGCTGGTCCGCTACATGCCGCGATTATCATGCTACATCGCTGACTGGCTGCCGCTAACCAAACCACTATTTTATCGATTCCGCGCCGCTGGCTAATGCTTCGCCCCATATTTATCGGCCACAATTAACGCAGCTGATTATCAGAGAGAGCGACACACCACGCTTCACCACTGCCCACCATCGCTGAATATTATTGTTACCGCCACCGACCATCTCCAGCAATCTCCGTCGGTCATCACCATCATCGCTGATTCTCCTTGCCAACCACCATCGCAGGTCACCGCCACTGAACACTATCACCGGCCACCATCGCCGAAATATCGCATCAACCTCTCCGATTATCGTGATCGCCTCCCCCGGACGGTCCGCGATGCCTCTTTCGAGGGAAAACGAACAACGACGGTACGCGAGCCTTGATCGCTCTAAACCCGATCCGACGAGGCCGCTTGATGCCTCTTGAGGAAAATCAGAATAGGGTACGGCCTTGATCGCTTCCAAACCCGGACGGTCCGATGAGGGCTGACTTCTTCGAGGAAAACCGACAACGTCAGGGCCTTGATCACTCAAACCCGACGACAGTTGACCTCTTTCGAGGGAAAACGAACAATGATAAGTACCATCGCCTTGATCTCCTCCAAACCCGGAAGGTTCGACGAGGTGCTGATGCCTCTTCGAAAAATGGAACAACGACGTAGTACCGGCCTTGATCGCTTCCAACCCCCCAAGGCGACACCTCCTTCGAGGGAAAAAACAACGATGTATCGCGCCTTGATCGCTCCAAACCCGGATGGTCCGAGGCTTGATGAAACAACGTGGGTACGGGCCTTGATCTCCTCCAAACTCGGACGTCCGATGAGGTCTACCTTTTCGAAAACGGAACAAGGGTATGCTTGATCGCCTCCGAACGACCTTCTCTCAAGAGGAAGAGAAGGTGCCTTCTCCTTATAGGTTTTATAGACCCTTTTAGGGGTAAAAGTGTCCAAAACCAAACCGCAAAATCGCCCAAAACTGCTCAAAACCGCCAAACGGGGCCAAAAAAAGGACCAAAATGGATGTTTTCTTCCCCAGCAGCCACGACGCGCAGGCGGGTGCTGACGCCATCTCGATCCGCTTCGCCGACTGACCTCCTCCGACCGACTTCTCAGCCTCATGACTGACGCAAATTCAAGGCACAGCCGTTCAGCCATGGCCCCACTGACTCCTGACTCACGCTACGCTGGTTCACCTACCTGCTCACTCCTCCGCCTGCCCATGTCCTCGGCCACTGATTGTTTCACAACTGTCAGCATTGTACTAAATTGCTGCCCAGCCTTTTCCACTTCTCCTATTTTAATTCCACAGGCCCAAATTTCAGCCATGAAATTAACACAATTACTTTCTTGCTATGTAATCCAACCTGAAAACTCGTGCATGTAAGCAGAATGTCGCATGGGTCCATAACCCCAAATCTTCACATGTACTCAAGATACATCCATGCCGCACCCGCTTCATAATCTTATTTAAGTAAGATATGTTCTCTCAAAATGTTAACGCCCGCAAATTTCATTGAAGAATTTGCTATTTTCAAATATTTGGCATATATATTTTTGGATGATTGAGATAATATCATCCAAAAATAGGGGGGCAACTGATATGACCCTGAAAATTTCACTAGTCGAAGCACAAATCTTGATGTAGAAAGCAATCTGATTGTAAATCAAGACTAACCAAGATCAAGCGTTTATTATCAATCGACTCTTAAACATAGAGTGTTTATAGTCATCTTGATGATCAATCTAACAAGCCCAAGATATATCATACATCATTTGAGCATTCAAATACACAAAATACATCATATGATCAAGGGATCATTTTGAGCCCGATGAAGTGGAGTGGTGGTTTGGTTTATGTAGAGACGCCACTCCAATAAATAGCCCTCATTCCTCATATGAGGGAAGGCCAAGCAAGAGAGAGAAGAGAGCTCTAAAGATCCTCCAAGCACCAGCCACCGGCGTCAACCACCGCCACGCCGCTTGATCCTGCCCGTCAATCGTTCCATCATGATGACTTCTGACCTGATTTTTGCCGAATGTTCCCCTGATTCTAGTGATTGCCCCACGCATTCACCATCATCTTACTACTAGCAATGCTACAACCGATCGTTGTCACATAGCTGTTGTTTCTCTCAATTCTGTAATCCCGGGGAAGATCTTGTACTCAAAATACATGAAGCTTTTACTGGGCTAGGCCCCGTGGTTTTTCCTCTTTCGAGGTTTTCCATAAAAATTCTGGAGTTTTATTGTTCACACTTTTTATAACTGTGTTTGTGCTGGATTTCACAAGGCGAAAACTTTTACTCTATATATATATGTATATATATATATATATATATATATATAGAGAGAGAGAGAGAGAGAGAGATCTCAACGTGATGATAATTACCGATGATGAAGTCGCAAGCCTTCAAACCGCTCGATCGGAGAATGAGATCAACGCTCATCTTTGGTATACTCACCATGGTCCCTCCGGTCCCTCTACGTAGCCATGGCTTAGGTGTGTGTGGTGTACATAGCCATATTGATATAAAAATAACTATATATATATATATATATATATATATATACTATTATTAAAAATTAGCTTGTGTTTCTTCTAATCTTAGTCTTTAAATTTATATTCAAATTGATTTGATGATTTCAATCCTAGTGATATAATATATAACAGCCAAATTCTAAAAATAAATTAATAAACTTAATTATAAATAATTAATGAGTTTACATAAATTATTTTAAAATTCACTGTGATTTCCAATTATATAAATAATTATTGAACGCTTATATTAATCTACACGTTTATGTTATTTTCAATTAATTTAATTATATAAAGTTTTAATTCGATATTTTCTCCTAGAGTGGAGCAGAGAAACAACTTTTGAGAAGAAGGCTATTTTAAAACAACGTTATTTTCTCCCTGCTATGTATGTAAATTTCCCAAAGAGTGGGAGAGAGAGGAAACGTTAGAGAGGAAGACGCCGGGACTGTAATTTTGAGAAAGCTTTATGATCAGAGGTTAGTATGAATTTTAGGATATATGATTTCCATTTTAGTTTTTTAACATACTTATTGAACTTTTTTCTCTTTTTTTTTAAGGAATATTTTCTACCTAATTTATTTTTTACATCAAACAGATATGCATTTTACTTTTGTTTTTATATTTCCTCAGTTTACAAATAAAAGATCTAATTTAAAACTACTTCTTTTATTGTTTCTATCGAATTAATCTTAATCTGAGTCACATAGTTCATAATTCTAATTTAGTAGTCCGCGTTCACTGAAAATGTCTCTACATAGTTTGTTTTTATAGAATTTCAACAATAATGAACTTTATAATAGAACATTACAACATTAAATAAATTATAACCCAACTTTATATATATTTGTTATTGTTTATAATGTTTAAATTTAAATTTATCTTTTAATTTTTTTATTTATGAATTCAGCAAATATTATCACTAAATTATCGTGCATCAACGCGTTACTTGAGCATAAAAGTTTTAGTTACTGAAAATGAGAACATAAAAATTTTAAATCGTAACAAGGAAAGATCTAAAAGGTTATTTTGATGGATGTGCAGGTAATTAATTATCGTAATTAAATATTTTTAGTTCTTATTATATTATTATATACAATTTTGTTAGTAATGATTTATATTTTATTCTTTATAATTAGTACTTTTAAAAATAATTAACTTTAATTTCAATGATTTCTCTTATCTTGTGAATAGAGTTTAAAGATATATACAATAATGTTCAATGATATTATCAATAAGTTTATCGACATTTTAAATATTGGCAAGATATATATGATATTAAATGAACAAATTAAAAATATAAATAAAAAATTTTATAATGTGAATGATAAATTTAAGATTATATTAAATAATTTCATAGAAATATGTGAAGAAGTTGATGATAATAATTTCTCATCATCTACTAAATTATCGTAATAACATATATCAAGTCAAATCCAAATTAACCTTTAGGTACATATTTTCTTATTTTATTCTATTATCTTTCTTATTATATGAAATTCTTAATATTAATAATATTTATTTATATTTGAAACATGTATTCTTCTATTTGTTATGAAAGTTAATGATGTTAGAATGATATATTGACAGAGGGTTAAAAAAAATATCAAGAGAGACCTGCCAGTTTTTGGATTAAGATATGACATTTATATTACAAACTTAAGAAATAAAAATCATTTTGTAATATATATATATTTTTTTTGCTTCAGGTCTGAGTTATTTACATTCACGTTGTGGTAAGCATTAGCTATAGTACAATGCCAACAATTAAAAGAAATAAAAGATGAGTTTGTAGAAATATTAGCAAAATCAATTGTTAGGAAATATTATAATGGCATAATATTCTTAAATATATTTTAATATTTTGTAATGAAGAATTTTAATGGTTACAACAATTTATACATGTATTGCACATTAATTTTTAATTTTTTTTATAATTATTATATATCTAAAATTATAGGTTTCACATTATCAACAACATGATCAAAAAGTTTAGAAATTAATCCAGATTTGATAGAATCAAAAGAAATAAAGGATTGGTGTGTAATTTTTTTTTTAAAAAATGATTGATTAGTTTATTATAATTATTACTTCTTCTTAACTTGGAATTTAAATTATAAGTTTAATGAAAATCAATACTCTCTGGGTCAATCAAATAATGAAAGATATGCATCGATCTTTTAAGATCAATACATCTGCATTTATCGTGAGAGGTATGTATATATACTAAAATATTTTTATAATAATAATTATTACTAATTTATTATTATTGTACTAGGTCAAGTACTATAATACATGGGTGTCTATAAAAGGAATAAAAGAAGAAGGAAACCTTTGGTATAATGCATTTAATACTTGTAAATCAAAGGTAATTATAAAAGAAGATTCAGTGAATGTACAAAGTGCTCAAATAACAATGTAGAATATAATTTGAGGTAAATAATTTATGAAATTAAAATAATTTATATTTAATATTTATTATGCTTCTTATATTGATTTTTTTTGGGAACCCCATATAGGGGAATTTTATTGCCACAAAAAGGGGTTACAAGGTCCTTAAAAGGGAGTAAACTCAAAGAGCTACAATCATCCTAGAGTAATCCAATATAAAAAAAAGAGAAAGAAAATAACCAAAGAAAGAAAAAGATACACATGAGCAAATAGCAAAGCTAGCCAACAATAGCGATTGTTAAGGCTGAAGAAGTTTATACCTCCCGAAAGAAATGACTTGCAGGAGAAGAACACGTAATCTGCAAACATCTAGAAAAAAGTTAAGACCATTAAAGTGATATGAGCTAAATCGAAGGTAGAAACAGAAACACTGAGAGATAAATAAAGAGTTGTGGAAAAGCTCCGGCATGATCACACCAACTTGGGGCAAACCATGTGCATAAATCCAAAGGAAGGGATACAAATGACATGCTACTACCAAGAAATGGGTGAAATCAACCATCCATCATAGCCTACAAACCCGGGGAACCAACCCATCCATTGGAAGAGAGTGGACTGAAAGAGCAAGACACCAAAGTATAGCAAAGCCAATCACATACACATGAGAGAAAGCCACAGATACAAAAGATAAAGGAAAACAACACTCCTTTAACAACAGAGAGCCCAAATAGTGCCAATGAACTCGGATGCCAACCCATAACAACCCAACGGGTCATTCCATAGAGTATAAATCAGTTTCAACAGATAAATGAGAGCATCCAAGTCCGAATTGTATGTAGCCTATAAACGCTTCTTATATTGATTTTTTTCATATAGATATCTTATTAAATTAGATGTTGAAGATACAACCTTAAATTCTACATTTACACTATTTGATGATTAGGCTGAAGTTATTATTAGTATGCCAATTATAGAGCTACAAAAAATAAAGGTAATCAAATAACATATTTTTTGAATTTCTAAATAATATATTATATTTTTGTAATTTATTTATTTTATTTTTTTCCTCACAGGAATTGGATACTGAGGAGTATAAAAAATTATCACAAACTTTATTTGTTCCACAAAGACTTTCTCAATTAAGGGACAAGATAAAATGTATGTGAATAGATCTCTACGCATTTCTTGTTCAATCAATAAATGACTTTGATAGAAAATAAAAATAAAAAATAAAAAATAAAAAAAATTGGAGAAAGATTAATAATTATTTATTGAAATAGTATATTTATTCTACAAGACAATTTCATCAAGCCATAATACTTAATTTTTATTATCATTTTCTTAATTAGATAATTTTTTGCAATAATAAATTTTTTAATTAACCATTTAATCTTTTATTTATGTCTTTACATTATGATTAGTTGTGCAGACATGTGCCATAATTAAATAACATTTCTATCAATTATAAAGTTTATCATTTATACATTTTTATTATTTATTAATTCATCATTTATTTTGATAAACAATCTATGTCTTTAACACAAAAACTATTAAATAAATGAACGTTGTTCATGTTCAACTATATAATAATTTAAAATATATTAACCTTCGCTTGATTATATTTTAAATTAACATTCATATTGATCATTTAAGAAATTTATTATATTTATTTAGTAATATATGTTTACTTATTAACTCTCATTTTATCTAATTAATTTGTATTCACTAGAAAATAATAAATATTTATGGTTAAATATGATAATATATTTAAATTAATTTTTCCTAATTTATTTCTTATTACTACCTACAATTTATCAAAAATCTTTATAAAAAGTTATCTATTCATCTTGTAAATTTTTAAAAATCATATTTATAAAAATTTATCTATTCATCTTTAACACAAAAATTATTAAATAAATATATGTTGTGTTAGAACTATAAGGTAATACATTAGAAATTAAGAAATAAATTTAACACAACTATGCAAATAAAAATAAAACTAATGAGATCGAAATAGCCTAGGAGGGAGGCATGCACGATTGGGTTGGAGGAAGGCTTGAGAGGTGGCACAAGGCAGCTTGTGGCTTCCCTGGATCCAATGGATTCGAGTAGTGAGGGATGTGAGTTAAATCACCACCCTTTGGTCCATGATAGGCCTAGTCCACTTAGGTTGGGCTAGGTGAGTAAGTCAGACCCCATTTTGGGTGTGTGAGGGTTGCCAAGTGGAAAGGATGAGTGGACTTTGCTAATTTTTGCAAAATCCCATGTGTGGAGGAAAATCTAAGGAAGATTTTCCTTGGGTTTGAGTCATTTGGGTTTGGGCTGGCTTTGGGCTGATCCAAGATGAGTTAGGGTTGGGTTGAATCAGATTCCAAGTGATCTTGGCTTGGTTCCAAGAGAATTGGCTCAATTTTGCTCTCATGGGTCAAATTAGGTTAAGTTGGGTTAGATTGACCAATTAGTCAAATTGGGTCAAACCAAGGCTTAGGTTAGGTTAAATGATGATTTGAAGTGTTGGTTCAATTGGTTTCAATCAATTTGGCTTAGGTTTGATTTTTTGGCTCATTTGGATTCACATAGGTCAAATGGGTCAAGTTGACCAATTTGACCAAATTGGTCAAATTGGCTTGGATTAGATGTAGATTCATGTTCAATTGGTTAATTGAAGATGATTGTAGGCTTTGTTTAGAGTTGATTTAGATTTAATTTAGTTTTAGACCAATTTGACCATTTAGGTGAATTTGGGCTAAGTTTATCAATTAATTGGGTCAAACTGAGCTCAATTATGGTTTTGATTAAGTTCAATAATCAACATGGATTAAACTTGAGCCATTGGTTGCAATCAATTTGGGTTGGACCATGATTTGACCTCTTTTGGTCTTGTAGGTCAATTTTGGTCAACTTGAGTCAAAGGATCAATTGGGTTTGGTTTGGCTCAATTGATGGTCAAGTCATGTTCAATCATTGATCATGGGTTGGTGTTAAGCCATGGTTTCAATTGCTTTAGTGTATGATAGGTTTTTTGGCTAATTTGGTTCATATGGGTTAAGGGGGTTGACTTGATCAAATGACAAAGTTGACTTGGTTTGACCTAATTTGTGATAATTGATGATCCTAGGGTGGTCAACAATCATGGTGAAAGGTTTTGATGAGATTGGTTCAATCCAATTTGGGTTAGATTGGAACTTGGCTCAAATGGTTCTTTAGGTCACTTTGGATCAAGTGAACCTAAATGGGTCAATTGTCTTGATTTTGGTTTGATTTAGGACTAGTTGAATTTATATATGAGTTTAGGATTAAAATATAAATTTTGCTGTAATCAATTTAGATTTTAACAGGTTTTGGTTCATTTAAAAATTTCAAGTCAAAAGGGCTAAGTTGATTTTGACTTGGGTTGATCTTAGTTTGGTTTGATAATTGCATGTTTCACTTATATTTTGATAGGTGGTTGGAGGAATGATTGACTCAAGAAAAAATCTATTGGTTTTGACTTGATTTGGATGGGATTTGGTTAAGTCTAAAGAATTGGCTGAAAGGGTCTTTGATTAGGTTTTGATTTGATTTTGGATTTAGTTTTGGTCATTTAAATGTAGGTTTCATTTATATTTGGGAAGATATTTAAAGGAATAATTGATTTATAAGAAAATCAAATGAGTTTGGAGTGATTTGAAAGCAAATTTAGCAAATTAGCTCATGAAGGTAGGTCCAAAGGGCTTATAAGAGAATTTGATTTAGTTTGATTGAATTTTGATCATTCGAGTGTAGATTTCATTTATATTTGTGAAGATGATTGAATATATGATTCGCTCAAGAAGAAATCAATGAATTGGGTGGAGATTTGGCTAAGTTTGTAGAATCGATTACATGGCTTAAGAGGGGTTTAGATTGGATTTGATCATGGGTTTCAATCATTTAGAGTTGGGTTTGATTAAATTTTATTTGGGTAGGGCTAAATCCATGGGATTCAATCATAAGGCTTAGGAAGGATTTTGAGCTTGGATTTGAGGTTGAGATTGATTGTAAATTTTGGAATTTTTAATTTGAATTCAAATTTTAATTTGGGGTTTGATTTGAGAAAGTGATCATTGATTAAGTTTAGACTATAAGGTAAGTCTCCCTAAGTCCCTTAGGCATAGCCAACTCCTATGACTAACCCTTCTAAGCCTCTAGGCTTAGGTTAAGTGTTCACCAAATCACTAGAAGTATCTTAAGACTAAGAAGCTCTTAGTGTCTAGAAGAGTCCTAGATCTATGATGAGGAGATTGAGAACTCATTCCAAAAGTAAGGTCAACATAATGATAAAATATCAATTTTAATTTCACAGCAATGTAGAGAGAAAATTTTGATGAGATTCAACTGTATTAAGATGGAAGATGGGTATCAACCCCAGAAGCATTATGGAGAATATTTGAATTTGATTTAAATGAGATGTATCAATCAATGTGTAATTTATTGCTACATTTAGAAGACATGCATGCTGTATATTATAAACAAAATCAGAATTTATGTGATTTATTAACATTTAGTAATATCAAAAAAACTATGTTGTCATAGTTTTTTGAGTTAATTAAAAGAGATTCGAGGAAAAACAATATCTATATAGTGAAATTCTAGAAAAATATGTCTCGATAAGACAAATTTTTTTGGAAAAGATGACAAAAGTTTGAGCAAATTGGTCGCATAAATACAAATCCATCAAGGGTGAAAGATATTATTTAAGAATGTTATTAAATCATGCTTATGGACCAACATCATTTTTGATTTATGAAAAGTACAAAAAATACGATTTCACATTTAAAGAAGGCATGTAAGCATGGTTTGTTGGAAACCGGTGACTATATTTCGTAATATTTAAACAATGCATCCAATTTTCAAATGCCATTTGAATTATGACTATTTTTTTGCTAATTATTTAATCTCGTTAGTCTACAAATATAAGTCAACTATGAAATAATTATTATAATTATCCTCTCAAGATTATCAAAATAATGGTAGTCTTCTTGAAGAATTATGTGTGAGAAAAACATTAAAAAAACATCAAAGTATTTATTGAGAGAATGGGTAAGAGTATACCTGAATTTGATCTACCTAAATTGCCATGAGAAAATATTACTTCATTTGTGAAAGATGAAGAATTTCAAAAGCGGGAGCTAATGGAAGAATTAAATGTAATGACACTAAGTGAAGATATTAACATAATCCAGAGACTTAATGTAGATCAGAAAAAGGCATATGTAGAAATTATAAACCGTGTATATCATAAGAAGAATGACATATTTTTTATAGATGGTCATGGTGGTACATAAAAGATATTTTTATATCAAGCATTAGTTGCAATCTTAAGAATGGACGGTCACATAGCAATAGTAATAGCAACATGTCGGGTAGCAGCATCAATCTTGCCAGGAGGTCGAACAACACATTCAACATTTAAAATACCAATAAATGCAACATAATCAAGTAGATGTGCAATACCAAATCAAAGTGGTCTTGCATTATTACTTAAGAAATCAAGTATTATAATTTGGGATGAAGCGCCAATGGTAAAACGAACATCAATAGGGTCTTTGGATAGAACATTAAGAGATATTATGAATAACTCTATTTATTTTAGTGGCAAAATGATTGTATTTGAAGGTGACTTTCGATAAGTTGTACCAGTAGTATGACGTGCATCAAAAAAATGAAATTATTAAGCATAGGTTAGTTAAGTCATATTTATGGTCAGATATAGAAGTTTTTAAATTAAAAAAGAATATGAGAGCAAAAAATGATTCATTATTTTCTGAATTCATACTTAGAATTGGAGCTCTAAATGCATTTACTGGGTTTTTATTTTGGTTGGTTGTTACAATTGGCTTCATCTCATTATACCTTGCTGCCTTTTGTCACTGACAGTTGCGTTTGGCTTTGATTTCATTAATGTGTTGGTTATGTCTTCTCATCTCTATGGAAAAATATGTCCCGGTTGTGAGTAATTCCTCACCAGTTTTCTGCTTGTGGTTGATGTTCCCAGCAGCTGACTATGATATCCTTACTGGATTACTAACTGTTCTATTCTCTGGTTCATTTTATGACCTAAATTATCTAAATGGCACCCCGAATCGCTATTGGTACCGCTCTAAATGCAATATCGGTGCTTATTTTGATGTTGGCATTTCATTCCCTGTGTTGAGATATGATGCTTTCCTTTACTCGCTCTCCCAAGGACATTTATAAGGAGGGTTTCACGGACGTTTTCGACCGATATATTCTATTGGGATGGTGTTAATTATAAGCTCATTGACTATATTAATAGGCTTTCTGTTTCTTGTCTCTATGCTGATCTAATCTCTTTCCTGAATACGGCTACTCATGTGATTCTGACTAAGTTGGCTCACTCTCTTAGGTTTATGTATTCTCATGTCAAGAAGGCTATTTTGATGATAATTTTCTTGAATGAGACTCCCCACTTTTCAGCCACTACCAGCTACCTATATAATTTCGATATGATTTTGACTAGGTTTGCAGGTTATAAAGCTCACAATACTATCAACAACTGGATGTTTCCCTCTCTGGTTTGTTGGCTATGATGGCATGATGACCTCACTTTCTATTGGTTCTAGTAGCTCATGTGATGTAACCCTTCAGTTTGGATGCTCATATTTGCATCCACAGATGTGATTGTGCCTGAGCCTTCTCTATCACATTTCCTTACTATCATTTTCACTCTATGTTGTTTTCCTCTATTTGTTGTCTGTATTACCTTAATTGCTATATCTTTTTGCTGCTCTCTCCCTCTTTTGCAGGTTTGCTCCAGTTTATCACGTACTCCTATGTCCTCCAGAGGATTGGCTTTAGTACTTTTTTACCTTATTATGTAAATCATCATGTACCCTTTGATTATTTTAATGCTTTCTTATGATTTTGGATGTACTTAGATTGGGGTTTTACTCCTTAGGCTGATTGTAGCTCTTTGAGCAGTAGTTCTGGATTTTAACCCCTTTTAAGGATTTTGTAATCTTTTTTTGTGGCAATAAAATACCCCCGTAACATGGGGTTTCCCTAAATAAAAAATAAAAAAAAAAGAAAAAAAAATACTTAGAATTGGAAATGGAGATGAGCCAGAAACTGAAGATAGATTACTAAAGATTCTAAATGAGATGATAATAAACTATGTTAGTGGTGAAGATTCAGAAGATTTATTGATAAATGATATATATTCATGTTTGCATGAAAATGCTATATCAACTGATTACATTATGAAAAGAGCTATCTTAGCAACAAAAATACGTATGCTCATAAGATAAATCAAAAGCTTAAAAATATTTTCCAGGAAATTAGATAAATTACTTCAATTTCGATAGTGTTATTGATGGCAAATCTAATCTCTATTATGTGAAATTTCTGAACTCGTTGGCACCTAATGGACTTCCTCCACATCGACTTGTTCTAAAAAAATTGTCCAATAATGTTATTAAGAAATTTAGATCTTTCAAATGGATTATGCAATAAAACAAGAATGATTTGCAAATTATTTAAAGAGAATGTTATTCTTGCAGAAATATCAACTGCTCAATTCTCTAGCAAATTATTTTTGATCCCAAGAATACCTTTATGTCCATGTGATGATGAAACTCTACCATTTGAATTTAAACGAAAACAATTTCCAATGCATCTATGTTTTGCAATGACAATCATAAAGTCGCAAGGTCAAACAATACCTAATTTTGGAATATATCTTCCTCGATGTATTCTTATGAATAATTATATGTTGCATTATCTAGAGGAATTTCAATGAACAACACAAAAGTGCTTATCATCCGTGATAAATAATATGCATCAAGGCAAGGTCATTATACAAGAAATATTGTATACAAAAATATACTAATATCTTCTTAATAATCTTTAGGTATATAAAAAAATCTTTAATCTTTATTGATATGAATAAATTTTATTTATTCTTTTATTGAAATATTATAATACATTTTTCACTTCTTAAGCATTTGCTAACAACTCTAAATATTTTCAAAAAAATTATGATAGGTCAATATTTATGGATTCATCAAATATTATCACTCAATTAATAAGCATCAATGTTACTAGAGCATAAAAGTTTTAGTTCTTGAAAAGAGAATATAAAAGATTTTAAATCAGGACAAGGAAAGGTCCAAAAAGTTACTTTGATGGATGTGAATGTAAATAATTATTACAATTAAATATTTTTGGATTTTATTATATTATTATATACAATTTTTTTTAGTAATGATTTTGTATTATATTCTTTATAATCAATATTTTTTTTAAAATAATTAACTTTAATTTCAATGATTTCTCTTCTCTTATGAACATTGTTCAAAGATATATGCAATAATGTACAATGATATTATCGATAACTTTACTAAAAAATTAAATATTGGCAAGATATATATGATATCAAATGGACAAATTTAAAATATAAAAAAAAATTATAATGTGAATGATAAATTTTAGATTATATAAAATAATCTCACAAAAATACGTGGAGAAGTTGATGATAATAATTTCTCATCATCTACTAAATTATCAACAATATTATATATGAAGTCAAATCCAAATTCACCTTCATGTACAAATTTTCTTAGTTTTATTATATTTTTCTTTCTTATTATATGAAATTCTTAATATTAATAATATTTATTTATATTTGAAACATATATTCTTCTATTGGTTATGAAAATTAATGACGTTAGATTGGTGCATAGACAGATGGATAAAAAAAATTATCAAGGGAGACCTACAAGTTTTTGGATTAAGGTATGCCACTTAGATTGCGAACTTAAGAAAAAAAATATATATATATATATATATATATATATATATATATATATATATATATATATATATACATGCAGGTTATTTACTTTCACATTGTGGGAAGCATTAGCTACAGTACAAGGCCAACAATTAGAAAAAATAAAAGATGAGTTTTAAATAATATTAGCAAAATTAATTATTGGAAAATATTATAATGATATAATATTCTTAAATATATTTTAATATTTTGTAATGCAGAATTTTAATGGTTACAACAATTTATACATTGTATTGATTTTTAATTTTTTTATAATCATTATATATTTAAAATTACAGGTTTTGCATTGTCAACAACATCATCAACAAGTTTAGAAATTAATCTAGATTTGATAGAATAAAAATAAATAAAGGATTTGTATGTAAGTTTTTTTTAAATATGCTTGATTAGTTTATTATAATAATTACTTTCAGTTAACTTGAAATTTAAATTATAGGTTTAATGAAATTCTATACTCCCTGTGTCAATTAACTAATGAAAGATATGTACTAATTGATTTTTTTTAAGATCCATACATCTGAGCATTTATCAGGAGAGGTATGTATATAAAATTATGTATTTTTAAAATAATATTTTTATAATAATAATTATTATTTTACTAGATCAAGTACTATGATACAAGGGTGTCTACAAAAGGAATAAAAGAAGAAGGAAACCTTTAGTATAATGCATATAGTACATGTAAATCAAAAGTAATTATAAAAGAAGATTCAATAGAATGTACCAAGTGCTCAAATAAAAATGTAGAATATAGTATGAGGTAAATAATTTATGAAATTAAAATGATTTATATTTAATGGTTATTATGTTTCTTATATTGATTTTTTTCATATAGATATCTCATTAAATTAGATGTTGCAACCTCAAATTCTACATTTATATTATTTGATGATGAGGTTGAAGCTATTATTGGTATGCCGAATAGATCTGAAAAAATAAAGGTAATCAATTAATAGATTTTTTTAATTTCTAAATAATATATTATATTTTTCAAATTTATTTAATTTATTTATTTTCCTCATAGGAATTAGATAGTGAGTATAAAGATAATATCACAAACTTCATTGGTTCCCCCAAGACTTTCTCAATTAAGGCACAACATAAAATTTATGTGCATCGATCTCTACTTACATTCATTGTTCAATTAATAAATGGCTTTGATAGAAGTTTGAAAAAAATAAAATTAGAGAATGGTTAAAAATCATATAATGAAATAGTATATTTGTTCTACAAGACAATTTCATCAAGTCATAATACTTCATTTTCATTATTATTTTCTTATTTATATAATTTTTTGATTTACTAAATTTTTTAATTATCCATTTAATCTTTTATTTATGTCTTTACATTATGATTAGTTGTGTTGACATGTGCCATAATTAAATAGCATTTCTATCAATTATAAAGTTTATGATTTATATATTTTCATTATTTATTAATACTTCATATATTTTGATAAACAATCTATGTCTTTAACACAAAAATTATTAAATAAATGTATGTTGTTCATGTTCAACTATATAATAATTTAAAATATATTAACCTTTACTTGATTATATTTTAAAGTAACATTCATATTGATAATTTAAAAATTTTATTATATTTATTTAGTAATATATGTTCACTTATTAACTCTCATTTTATCTAATTAATTATTTGTATCCAATACAAACCAATAAATATTTTTGGTTAAATATGATAATATATTTAAAATAATTTTTTCATAATTTATCTCTTATGACTATCTACAATTTATCAAAAATCTTTATAAAAAATTAATTATTCATCTTCTAAATTTTTAAAATCATATTTATAAAAGTTATCTAGTCATTCTTAACACAAAAAATTATTAAATAAATGTATGTTGTTCATCTTCAACGATATATTAATTTAAAATATATTAACCTTCACATGATTATGTTTTAAATTAACTTTTATATTGATTAATTATGAAATTTTATTATATTTATTTAGTAATATATGTTCACTTATTAACTCTCATTTTATCAAATTAATTATTTTTTATTCAATAGAAAATAATAAATATTTTTTAATAAATATGATAATATATTTAAATTAAAATTTCATAATTTATTTCTTATGACTACCTACAATTTATCAAAAATCTTTATAAAAAAGTTATCTATTTATTTTAAAATTTTTAAACATAATATTCAATCATTAATAAATCTTACTTAAATTAATGTAAAATATTCATAAATCAAAGCTTTAAGATCATGTTAAATTAAGTAGTTAATTTGAGTTGATCATTCTTTGAAAGGGACTTTGCTCCTTAAGGTTATATACATTCTAAGATATATCTAAGTGGCACTCTTGATATTGATGATATGTTTATACTTTAATTTATCAAAATCAACATAAAAAAAACTATACTTGAGATACTATTATCCTAATATGATAGTCTATATCTTAATATTAGTTAGTCTAGAAGACATATATTGAACCATCATAACTAATAGGCCTATTAAGATCATCCTTACGTGAGGCCAATCAATTTCATTAGAGTGAGATGAGCAAAATCTTATCAAGGCTTGTCTGGTATGGTGTAAATATTGTTGCGGATTAAAATCCACTCCATGATCGATTCATAATTAGGAAAATTATTATGCTATCTAAAAATGGGACATCAACTATAAAGAATTGTTTGAGCGGAATCAAAGTGAAACAAAATGGAGGTATAATTTTTTATTTGTTGATTATAAATTTATAATTATCAATTTTACAAACTCAATCTTATGAACAATTAGCCATTTTCATGACATATTGGTTTGCCTACATACAATTTATTACTCTCTTTCTCTTTGCCAACAATCTAACTAAAACACAAATAAATAAATAAGTATATATATGTATATATATATACATATATATATGAAAGATTTACATACAATTTCTATATATTTATAAATCTAATACCTAAAGTTACATATTTACTTATATAATATTTTTATGCTTAAAATGTACATTTTACATTTAATAAGTAAGTGATGATGATATTTTTCATATGATTTTAAGATTGGGGTGTTATATATATGTAAAATTTGAAGTTTATGTATTAAATATATAAATACATAAGAATTGTGTGGCATGTGTTTGCGTGTATATATATATATATATATATATATATATATATATATATATATATATATATTAACCCATGTAATAATTATTAACTAACAAAAAAAACAATGTAGTAAGCAACATAATCAGTTGTATCCAACATTGAGAACTATAATCTGAATCAAAATATTAGATTGTAATTAACAAAATTAATTCAATGTTGTCATGATTATAAAATCAAAATGCACTTATATATAAAATAAGATAATAAAACCCTCCAAAATTCATCTATAACTTAAACTAAAAAACCAAAATCCGCTCATAAAATAGGGCCTACTTAGGCCCATTTATTATTATTATTATTATTATTATTATTATTATTATTATTATTATTATTATTATTATTATTATTATTATTATTATTATTATTATTATTATTATTATTATTATTATTATTATTGTAAGCCCACACACACAAACCCTTATATTTTCTTGTGTGTGTGTGTGTGTAAGCCCACATCCAACATTTCCAACAATCTTTCACTTCAGTCTCATACATTATTAATATCTTAAGAGCTTTATATTTGCTATCTTCACAAAAAAATATCTTTGGACTCTCTGGGTCATTAACAAACTTGATATATAATCAAAGTGATATTTGTTATAATTTTTTTATAACAAGACTCATCAATGATCACTAAATCAATATGATTAACAATATAGATCAAGTATGGATGTGTAGCATGAAAATTTTATGTGATCATATACATACATATTTCCAACGTCGTATTTAATAACTTAAAAAAGTTATAAATATAGTTACATAAGTTTATTTTAGAGTTTTAAATAATAATGTAATAATAATACTTTAGTGTGATCAGAAAAAACATGTTTACAATTATTAAATATCATAAAATAACTCATACTATTCTAGCATATTATCAAAGTAAATAACTCTCATACGAGTCACATATTTATGAAATAATTTAGGTGGTAAATCTTTTGTAAGTAAATCTACAATCAAAAGATTTGTGGTCCATAGATACTTGAGAACTCAGAACCTTTTTTTTACAATAAAAATTTTATGTTAATATGATTTGATTTTGACGAACTTCTCTTATTCTTTGAATACAACTTAGCGGCTCTGTTATCATAATTTATTTTTAATGATCTCTCTATTACATCAAATATATTTATCCCGATAATAAAATTTCACAGTCATATTCCTTAATTTGATGTCTCATAACAAGCTATAAATTATGCTTTCATAGTGAAAAAAACTATGATTGATTATTTAACACTCTTCTAAGATATAGCTCCCTAGCTAATATGAAAATAATGTATAAAGTGGATCTTCTACAATCGACGCAATCAGCAAAATCAAAATTAGAGTACCCCACGATCTCTAAATGATCTGATCTCCGATATGTGAGCATAAAATATATTAATCTGTTTAGATACTGCATAACCCATTTTATTATTTTTTAATGATTCATTTTGGGTTACTTAAATATCTATCAATCATTCCAATAATATATGTAATATCTGAAAGTATACAAACTTGAACATAGACAAGACTCTATACTACAGATGCATAAGGGATCTTTTCTATCTCTTTCTTTTTAATTCATTTCTTAGACAATGAAGTAAACTGAACTTATCACCTTCAGCGATGTGTGTATCTTTTTTTGCACAATCTTTCATTCCAAATCTACTAAGCTCTTTATCGATATATGTTGTTTGTGATAAACTGAGTATACCAAAAGAAAACATCGACGAGCTAGCTTCGGCAAGTATATATTGAATAGATTTAAAAAGTTAATATACAGCATAACCAACAATATATGCCCATGAATCTTATCTTCCACCAACGTCTAGTACAAGCAAGCAGGAGTATTTGAACCACAGAAAACAACAAATTGCAACTTGGGGAAGAGCAATCCCTTAGTGCATAAACTCAAAATCCTTTTCTTTTATTATTGCAAGAGTCAATAGAAGAATATCAAGAGCTTCATCAATCTAATCTTTTTTAGCCTTCAAGGATGGTATTCGCATAAGCCTCCTCAGCTCTTGACAAATATTTGCTATCATGCAAATCTCCCAATCGGTGGCCATTACATTCTTTGAGCCCTACCAAGGAACGATGACGTGTGACATCAACGTATCGCACAGCATCTTGCAAGTACTGCCGCATGACTAAGGCCTGAGGTATTTTGAGCCTTGGATCGTTTAATGATCTCAAATATTCCTCTGAACCCTCTGCAAAATATCTGCTTCCAAATCCATAAGTAATTTAGCGTTTGGAGGGAGTTCAATTCTAGATTTGATTCCATGTTTGGAGGAACAAAGGCCAAGATGAAACCGGGTTGCTTCAATAAAACCTTCATGTTGAGAATCGCTTTTGTCACGGTTCCTTGATCTTTGGTTTGTCCTTGGCCCATCTCTCCGCCAAAATCCAGCTCAAATGTTGAAAATTAGAAATAATATGAGAAACTAAAAAGTTAAGTTCCTCATATATTGTATCATTATGGAATGAAATTTGAGTATTTTCATGGAAAATCGGAGTTACTTCAGGATCAGGCTTTGTAGCCCTCAATTCCTCGACGATCTTTTCTTTGCCTTTGTCCTTGGCTCTTCTCTCAGCCATAATCACGTGATGACTCGAATACTGGAAATACATGCAGTACAAATATTATGAGGTCGACAAAAAAAAATGAAGATCCTCACACATTATATCATTATGTTGATCCATCTATTTCCCCTTTTATAGGAAGATCATTCGCCCAAAACAAAAGAATAAAAAAAAATGTTTTCAACATATGTTCAATCTCTTACTTACGCTATTTGTTGACTTTTTAACATTATAAAGATAATAATCAGGCTTTAGATGTTTACGATTTAGTTGAGGATTGATATATTATTTGTTTATAAAAATGATATAAGTTAATGTCCCAAACACAATCCTTTGACTAGTGATGCATTTAGTACATTTGATGAAAATTGCAGCATTTATTTATTTCTGTTTATAGTATCAGGAGAGGTATAAGTAGTTTGAAAAGGGCTTAAAAAACTGAATTTATGATATTTAATACCCCCCTCCCCCGCCCAAAAAAAAATAATCAATTTAATTAAATATATTATTAGATGTATAAATATGATAAAATCTTGAGTCGGTGGGAAGATATAAATTAAACCGTAAATCCATTATACACAAGTCATGAAAAAATAACTAAGTGAACAATATCATTTTCATGACAAATATATGCGTATTCAATTTTAATAATAAAATCATGTTTAAATTCTTGCAACCTTAAAGATAAACTCGATAAGAAAATTAATAAATATAATAAAACTTAAGTTTATTCAGTTAAACATTCAATTCTTCTATAGCCCTAAAAATATCATATAATAGAGAAGTGCTAGATCCAATACTTATTAGATTGGCTTAAAAATTAGATTGGCTTAAAAACTAGGGAGAGAGATAGAAAAAGAGAGGTGGAGAACTCGTGATTTCTCATTGCAGTAATGGTATGTCTTCCAACCACCTATTTATAAATGGAGGTACATAGAGGCAAGGTTTTAGAATCATATAATAAAGGTAAAATATGAATTATAGAATAAGATATAATAATATTATTTCATGAAACAAAAGATATGATAGTTATGGCTCTTCAGTTATATTAGATAAGCATTTAAGGCTTTTGAAATAGTAAAAAAACCATATGTAGGCATTAACTTAGTTCACATGGGTTGATCTAGTTATGGCGATTGGTCATGTAAGTGAATCTAAATAAGTGTGACTAATTAACTTTTAGGGCCGAGTATATTGACAAGATATTCTAAGTAATTTTTGCCATTTCATTCTTAAATCGACATGTACTTCGGTGACGCTACAATGGAAGCACATATAAATTTTAATTTGAGTAAGAAATTTTACTTAAAGCTCTATCCCTAAAAATATATATTTGTAAGTTTTTAGAAAAATTAATTTTAATACTTACGTACATGTAAATCTTAGCTCAGGTTACAATAGTGGAGTAGAAGCACTCCAACAAACTAGACACAAATTTTAGGTTTCAATGCCAAATTTACTAACTACTTATTTCTAATATTATGGCCTCATGCATGGCGCTTTAACATTTACTTTCAATTTTGTGATTAACTATACCCAATGCCTATTAAATTTGAAAATTAATAATGATACAAATTCAATTTTTATTTCATTTTCCAAAGTAGATCACAATAAAGTATATATGACAAAACATTAACCCCACAAGTAAAAGACACAGAATAAAGTCATATATGGTTATGAATTGTGTTTACATTATACTATGCATGTTAGAAGAAAATAAATTTTATAAATATATCTTTTTTATATGCTATATGTCTCTCATAAGTGAGTGTATGTGTGCATAAAAAAAGCCATAAAATTTTTAAAAATTCATTCAAAGAAATTCAGCATTTGATAGATGATGTCATTTTTCCTCTTAATATTTATTTCTTTATTTACATTTTTTTGTGAATATTGATCTCATGTAATTTTACTTTTTTCAAATATGTTGATCTCTTAGCATTATTTTTTTCATTATGGTGTCATGTGATCCTTGAGAAACCTTTATTGTCATGTGATCCTTCAAAAATACAAGATTGACATTGATTTGTTCATAAAATCATATATCATATAATCCTTTTAAACTATGATTACATGGCCTGATGTGGATTCTTTTTAAACTTTTGGATTCCTACTTAGTTGAATTGAATTCTGAGGAGAGCTTTCTAGTTTATAAATATCACTTTAATATGCTTATAACCACTTTAGTAAGAATTAACTACATCAAAATCATACCACCATAGTATTTATTGAATAACTACATCACACTTGTCTATGAAAAGAACATGGTGGAATGAATCCAATTAATTAACCTCATTTTCATTTGAGGCTAATGTATACTAGAGAAACTACTACATCACTTTGGCCTCTTTAGCTTTGTTAATGATAGCATAGTCAATAGTCATTTCTAAATAATTTTTAAATTTAAAAACCAAATTATTTTTGGATTTTGGAAGTTTTCTCCCACATCCTTACATTAGAATTTTGTAACTTATCTCTCTATTATGCATAAAAGATGAGATGTTATTTTTGAACTTTGCTAATGAGATTAATGTTTTTATATTTCTATTAAAATCATCTTTTAAAAATATGGAGTGTAGTAAGATTGACAATGATTGAAGAAGTTTAGGAATGATTATAAGGAAATGACATTTTTTTATGATTTTGATTATTAACTAATTATAAACACATACTTATTAAACCTCTTTTTTGTGAAATTTACCTATAATTTCGAGAAGGTTATCTATGGTCATATCTAAATCATGGAGAAAGAACAATGAACAAAAATTATAGAAAGCATGTTTGCTTAGTAGATCTATGATGTTGAATCCTTTGCAACTAGCAACAACATACATCAATGACTTGTCTATCAAGAGTAGAGTCATATTATGTATGAAAATTGAATTACAAAAAACTCAAATGAGTTAATGTGTATCTAGAAAATTCCCTGAAAACAATATTGTTGAAATCTTTAAATGTTCAATTCTTGAGCTTGATGATAAGAAGTAGTTGAGAGTCAATTGTTCAATACAAGCTCAAATTAAACATGTATCTAATTAAAGCTGAATACATAGACCTTATTTCTTTCCATTTTGTTTAAACAAAATTTAAGAACAAATTGTTCAATACAAGCTCAAATTCCTTTTCTTTCTCTATCATCTACACAAAATTCCTATGAAAGTGGCAATGGAGCAAGATTTCTATGAAGATGGTGAGCCAGTTGAACCTACAAGCTCTTCATCACACATATTATTATAAGAATTGTAGTATCGAAATTATAACGTTTAATTTCTTTTAAGATATTTGAAAGGTGGTAAAAAAGCCGATATTGAGTCACAAGATGAAGTAATATTTTTGACAGTAAAAAGAGACTTAATGAAAAGTGAAAAAGGACAAGAAGACACTCTTGTTCTTATAATAGGCCTTAAATGAAGTTATTTCTTAAAAAGTAGCAAACACATCTACATGAAAACATGCAAAAGAAATACTTTAAATGATTTATAAATATGTTAAAAAAAGGTATAAAGGGTCTAGCTTTAAGGCCTTTATATTAAATTTAAAGTACTATCAAATAAAAGAGATTGAGAATGTGCAAAACCTAATACACAAGAGTATTAAATGTCATTAATTAGCTATTATAGTAAAGAGAAAAGTCAAAATATGTTTAGGTGATATAAAAATTTTATGCTTTGACGTGAAATTTTAGCATTTTTCCGTAACTATTGAAGAAACAAAATGCTTTAAATTGATCTCTATTGATGATAATATGACTCTTTATTAACATATGAGCAATATAAAGAGAATAAATCGGCATGCTATTATTGAGTTGATGCTTGAATCAAAGCTATCATTTAAGATAAATAAGAAAGCCTATAAAATTGAGAACTCAGGTTCATATGTATGCATGATTGTGATCATCAATGTGACTATAGAAGTGATTAAAGATGTGGTTGTAATCTTTGAGGATATGAAAGGAAAAAGTCAAAACTTAGCAATAGATAATTAGAAGAAAGAGATAAAACATTAATTATATAATAATATTTTATTTATTGTTATATTTGTTAGAAGGATGGTCATTGTTCTTTTGATGTTATTATAATAATGATAATAACTCAGCAAATTTAAGAACATTTTGGTGTTTTCAATAGGGTCTAAGGCACTTTGTCAAAAAATTTTTGAAGGGCATTTTGGCAACCAACTAGAGGAGATATTTATTTCTCATTTGGGTAGGGCAAAACCTAAAAGGTAGAAGCTAAAGTATATGCTCTAGGGCTTTCTATTGGATTTGATATGGTCTAATATAGGAGAGATTAGAGAGCATTTTGTCTACTACTGTTAGAAGGTTCATTTTTATATCAAACAATTTCTAGAAATTAAGTTAAGCAAGACCTCAAGAAGGTTTAAACTATACGTAGATTGACAAGCTATAAAGAATTTTTTTATTTTATTTTTGAAATCTAAACTTAGTGATTTGATACTATATGTTATAATAACCAAATGTACAATTATATTTAAGAGTGGACCACAACACTTTAGAGTGTCTATTTATTTAAATATTTATAAAAGTATATATTTTATTAATACAACACTTTAATATATCTAGTAAAAATATAACTTTGAATAATTTTATAAATAATTTTTTAAGAAATTATAATGAAATACCTTAAAATTTTATAAGTTAAAATTACACGTACAACCTTTAAATAGATTTTTTTGAATCCATTATAAGCCTAATTTAAAATCAATTTTACAACATTATAAAACACTATAAAATTTATTCTTCTATTTCAAATAGGTGCTATATATATGAAAATGGAAGGTTAATTGTTTAATAAAATTCCTTTAAAAATTAGTACACATTAGTACAAGTGAGTTTTTTTGGTGCTATCTACTATATATATTTTATGCATGGTTCATGCATTTTCGTGAAAGAGATTAATCTAATGAATTCAAAAACTCTTGAAAAAGATTGTTTATCATCATGTAGAACATTAAGTACTAAATGCAATATTAAATACTTTTGTATATAAACTTGAATTATATATATATATATATATATATATATAGGGAACCCCATATAGGGGAATTTTATTGCTCATAAGGAATGGTTACAAGATCCTTAAAGAAGGGGTTAAACTCTGAGTCTATCGCTCAAAGAGCTACAATTAACCTAAAGGGTAAAACCCCAATCTAAATACAAAACTCACACAACAAAAGCAAATATACTACCCAAATACAAAGAAAACCTAGGCACCCACCATAAGTCCGCCAACGTCCGAATGGGAAGAATATAAGAGATTTTGCATCCCAAGGAAAAAGTCTGCTAGAACCTGCAATAAGAGAAAAGAAACTTGCAAACAAACTTGAATGCCAGTTAGTACCCATAAGAAAGAAATTAATTATACTGCGAAACCATAAGACAAAAAAAAAAACAATCCACACTAGTTTAGGGCTGCGACATACATATGCCTCCCGCTAGGGGGTACCGTACATAAGCTACAACCATCCAAATTAGAGGAGTAATTTGCCACCCGTCAGAGAAAACAAACCGAGACCGCTCATCCAAAGGAAAATTATATAGCTCAACAACGATATGACCACTAAACATAAAAATATTAATTTCCTGAATGGAGTCAAAATCACCTTCCTTTCAAAGAGGCACCGATTATAATTAGATTTAAGAGAGCATAGCGTGCATCCTCAAAATCCCAAACCAAAGGGAAACATATACAACACCAAAGAGCCATATAAATTCAACCTCTATCAATAAATAACCCCACCAATCTACCCAGGTTCCATTTGAGCATAACCTGAAAACACTGAATATAACTGAAACAGAAAGGCAAGCATTTTTCAGAAAATAATTTCTACAGCAAGCAGCCTCAAATTCCCAATCCAAAGAAAAACCTAAACAACACCAAAGAGGCTTATAAATCCAACCTCTATCAATAAAAAAACCCCCACCAATCCACCCAAGATCCAGAGGCATAACCAAAGTAGACAAAAATGAAAAAGGAAAGAGCAATCAGCAGTCACCGAAACTCCAAAGCAGAGGAACCATCCCATTCTCGCGTAGAGTAATGCAACAACCACAACATCACCGAGCAAGAAAATGACAACAAACTGCCACCAAAAATTGAAACAATAGGAGGGAACTTACCGTTCTAGTAAAACAGAGCCAAAATTACCATAACCGCAAAATGTATTTAACTTTTTCCGCAAGGTAAACAGAATACCATGATATTCCAGTCTAAGACAGAAAAAGATATAGCAATTATCCCTATCTCCCAAAGGAGCTTTAGAAAATACTCCTAACAACTGCAAAGGCCAATTTAATACAAGCATAGAAACACAAAGCATGATAAAAATTTCCATCTCCAACCATCCAATTAGCAAAAAAATGTCCAAACCCAAAAAACAACAGGCCGCAAACAGAAAAATAGCAAAACCAACAGGGTAAATGGATAGACAGCATGAAAAGCATCGACTTATCAGAAAACCAAAATAATTCTTATCTATGTTGTAGCAGTTGAACATTAAAACCCCAAATAGAGATAAGGCAAGACAGCCACCAGCAGATGAACAGAGAAGAGATTCAGCCGGAGCTATAAGCCTCTCATATAAAATAAGGAAGCTACACCAGTAAAAGAAGTCTGAATGCTCTTCAAAGTGCAGCAGAAAGACCAAAGAAATAATAAAAACTAATTGTAACAAAATCATGTAAGCTAAATTCTAATATAAGGAAGCCCAGTCTTATCAAGGTTAACCAAACCTTGCAAATGTTTAGGGAGAGTAAGATAATCAAAAATTATTATTTCATTCAATCTAGCACCTAAATTAGCAAGGTAATGACATGCATTACCTTCCGCCATACATGAGTGATTTTATAACAAAATTGAGAAAGAAGAGATCTAGTTTGCTTGAGTAAATAGTATAAATCAGAATTTCTAGATTTATTGGAGTTCAAGAGGTCAATTAGCAGGAGAGCATCCACCTCAATCCAGATATCGAGCCAACCTTTCTGGAGGCAAATCTCAAGAGCATTATACACTACCATAAGTTCAGCAAAGGGGACAGATCAAGTATGAAGAGGATAAGCAAAAGCATAGAGGACATTTCCGGTAGAGTTTTTGAAGATTCCACCACAGCCATAGGCATTATAAGATACAGAGCCATCAGTATTGATTTTAATAACATTATCATGAGGTTTGGCCCAATAAACTATCTGGACATGATTACAACTTGTTTGAGCCGGCAATTGAAAACCCAATTTAATAGCCACGATTTACACCCTTTAAAGTGCTTATATTTAATGAGATTGGCATTAAACAAATCACGTTTGTATTTAGTTCTCGCAATTATCTTCATGTGATTCATAGCAATACCGCTGTGTTTAGCATCATTTTTGGCCATCGATATAAACCAAATAATAATAATAGCAGTAACGATTTTAATGTGACCTTTATTATTATTTTCAAAATAGATTTCAAGGAGCTGATATATTGTTAGCGAGTCATTGAATTTAACAATGTTAAAGATATCATCATACCAAAGCCAAAGCTTAGAAGCAATGGCCCCGTTAACAAATTGATGATTAACATTTTCAATATGAAAGCAACAATGACATTTTGAAGGTAATTGAAAACCTTTGGCCCACATCAAGTAGTCAATGGGGATAAAGTTTTTCAATATATGCCAAATTAGAATAAAGTAGGAAATATGAATATTATTATGCCAAAGTTTAGCATACACATTAGAAAATTCATGTGCTTCTTTAATATGAAGCCAAACATTTTTCAAGTTGAATTCTCCACTATGAGAGAGCTTAAAGAGAATCTGATCCTATTTGTTAGGAGTAATAGATAGATTATTAAGTTTGCCTAAAATAGAAGAAGGGATATACTTAATGAGCTTAGAGTTGTTCCACATATTATTATGCCAGAAAGATTTGACTTTGATATTATCAGTTGAATGGGAAGAAAGTAATTCATCAATGGACCCACTTCCAATCCAGTTATCTTGCCAGAAAAAAGAGTTTCCAGAATTAATGCCCCAAAAAATTAATGATTTGGCCTTCCACTTGATGCTACAAAGTCTTCTCCTAAATATCATCTAGCTAAATTAAATAAAAATGATATGCATAATTAAAATTATATAGTTGCAAAACCAATTTGTTTCTTTCATATACTAATAAAAGTATGGTCAGAATCAACTTGGTTCTTAATTGAATGGGCTTCAATTTATTAGAATTTAATTAGTTTTTAGTTTTAACTAAAATTTTGAACCACTATCTTATCAAATTTATTATTTTTTTAAAAATCAACAATTAAAATCAATATCTGAATCACTTATTTTAAAACCAAATCAAATCATTTAAGAAAATTTGATTTAAACTTTTTTTGTTATAATTAAATAATATGCACAATTAGATTTGATCTTAAATTATATTTATTTTCTATCATTCAAATGATTTGGGCATGATTTTTCCTATTTGTAAAATAGCAAAAAAATATGTGTCACATATCCAACATTCTTGACATCCTATTTCTAGTCTCATCCCAACAAACACAATGGCATCCTTTTCCTCCGTTTGATATTATAATATAAATTTATAATTTATATAATTTATAAATTATAAAATAAAATATAATAATCACATAAATTATATAAATATTACAACAATAAACTTTTGTCCCACTACATAGGTCGGCTACATGAATTCTTTTTCTCTATTGTGACATATTAAGTGTTAAATTCTGCCTAATTAATTGAGATAAGTTTAAATTAGTATGAATTATACATAGTAGAGTCATCTTTCGATCTGACGTTATCAAAAATAAAATAAGAGATTCATTGAGAAACAGACTCAATATGTAGAAGAGAATCAATTTGTGAAGAGGAAATGAGTGGTAGGATAACTTTCAATCGAAAGTTCTCAATCTTAACATGACCTCTTCCTAATATACCTGTTAATGAGCAGAATCCTCCTTTGACACAATTACCATTAAATGTTCCCTAGAAAGCATTGAATCTCCATTACTTTCTTATTTTACATCATGGAGAACATTGTCTTCATTTACACAGAGAGTCGGGCTTTGGAAAACTTCATCATGGAGAGCAAGTAGAGAAATTTGTTGAGTAGTTTGGGGTATTAATACTTCCACATTTTCTAACAACATATGATCAAAACAAGCATGTGGATCAGATTTATTAACAACTTGATCTTCTTCTGAAAGGTTATTTTTATTCAATATATCATTAACATTATGATCACTAATAGGAACAAGTATTACTTCCTCTGGATTATGACTATTAGTAGGAGTAAAGAGGGATGGATTTCTTAGGTCTTAAAAAAGGATGTAGAATAAAGCAACCAATTGTTAAATGACTTTGAACCCTACAATAATTGCAGAAAGTGAGTACATTCTCTAACTCAATTTTTTGAAATATCTATCTTTTTAAATCCAACCCAAATTTCTTAAGGATATTGTTTTTTTGGAAACATCCAACTTAATCAAAACTCTAACCATAGAAGGATGCGTCCTTGATGCAGTAGCTTGGCTATTTGTAAAATTTAGCTTAGAATTGAAGCAATAGCATGGAAAATTTAATGATTAATCAGATGGAGATGCATATTAGGAAATGGTACCCAAACAAGCAATATAGGAGATTCTTCTTTGATATAAAAATAAGGAGACTATCTAAGTAAATGCATTTGACAGTTGGTAAAATAATATGATCATAATGCAAAAATTCTATTATAATCAAGAACATTTAACGCCACTACGCCAGCATGCACTGAAAAGCCATCACTAGTTAGATGTCGCTCTCCCTAGATGAAATGTTGCCGAAATTTTGTCTAAATTCTAGACTTAAAAGAAAAAAGGGGGGAGGAATATATATTGCATTATATGTCTTCTTTCAGGTCTGAAGGCCTCATTGTGCTTAACAGGGTATGATGAGATGAAAATCGTCTGTGGTGTCGCATGACACCACTTGCTACACTCAACAGGGCATACCAAGTAGGTCAAAACACCCCCGATGCAGCCCCTTACAAAGGGATGACGCAGGGAGGCTGCCGAAATTGCATCAAATCTTTTGACTTAGAAAAAATGGAAGAGTAAAATAAATTAACTTAAAAACACTAAGTAAAGAAATCTGCAGCTAATTTTAAATTAAAAGCGTCAAACAAGAAAAAAAAGGGGGGAGCCCTTAAAGCAAAATTTTGGAAAGAATAGAATATTCATTTAAAACTTCTTTGAAAATTGGGGGAGGCTAATATTAAACTCACAAACTCTAATATTCTCTATGGCTTAAATAGAAGTAATGAGTGAGTTCTCTTTTCTTGTAAATTCCTAAAAATTAAGAAAGCTTTAATTGAATTTGGGGGGGGATAATGCTATGCGCATAACAAATTTGCAATTAAACTCAAAATCTAAGGATGAATCCAAATTGAGTTTGATAATTCTTATAGAAATATGGAAGTGATTACTATGCTAGCTAATAAGCATAAGTAGGGCTAAAGCAACAAACACTAAAATCATCACACTTATCAAAAGTGATATAAATTGAGCATAATCAAATTGAGAGAATTACAAAAATAAACTCAACAAGTAAACACATTGCAAGTAATGTGTTAAACTACAATCTAAATCAAAACGCCTTCTTCACCACTGAATATGCAACTCTTTGTAGAAGTAGATAGAAGGCGATATTAAATCCAGTTCTATAAAAATCATAAGGCTTTCTTCAGTCAAAAAATCAAGGAATTTCATCCTAATTATGATTTTCAAGATCAATAATTTAATTAATTATATGAAATTAGCTAAGCTATAAACACCCACATGTGCTCGGACATAGAGATTTCAAGTGCAAATTTTGATGTCTGAAAAGGCTACGCAGACAAAGTGGGAATTAAATGAAAATTTTGGTCAATCACACAATTCAAATATAAAATTACCTAAAATTACTATATACCCACATGGGCCCCAACACTGTGCTGAATGCTTAAATTCAAGTGTCTGAGGATGTTGCACGGGTTGTTTCCTGCTTTAGTCTTAAGACTGGGTCCGGGTCAACAAAACCCAAAAAACCTATAATAAGAGTTGCAAATCAGTGAAATATCTAAAAAATTAATTATGTCAGGTGACAATAGATCTAATCCTCTATTAGTAGCTAAACAGAGTTGACAGGATCTAAAGCTCTTAAACATATTCAAACTAATCAAATTTTCAAATCAATTTTCAAATATCAATCTAATATTGGTCAAATAAAACTCTATCACTAAAAACTTAAATCAAACTCAGTCCATCCACCTTCCGCAATTATTTGCCCGGGGTGACAAATTAAGAAAACTCTAGCTCACAAAGGAGCCAATGTCAAATTAAGTGTTCTGCTATGTTCACTCTCAATCAATCTCATGCCAGTAAAAATGTGACCCGTGTCCTCGACCGTGGCTTAATGCTCACGATGAAGCGAGCACGAGTCCTCTGATTGGGCGGTTTGGTCAGTCCGGCTCCATTATATTATGATCACTATCGTAGCCCGTATGCTCCCCAATGGCTCTGCCCTTTGAGTTTGAATCATAGGGTATACTTAATAGGGAAAACAACCCTCTATCAGCTAGGGTAAACTTAAGATTATCTCCTTAGATAAACACCATCACAGGTCTATAATCGATTTCTTGGATGACATAACCCATGTGTTGCTGATGAGGATCTTTCTATCAATTTAGGTCGACTACCTCCTCTGACTAAGTAGACTAGGGACTGCGACTGCCCGGGATGATGGAACCATGGGATCTAGATCAGGCACGTCATCATTCCCCAACCATCCGGTTTAAGCTAAAATGATGAATTTCATTATCTAAATTCTGAAACTCTATCTGTTGCTACTATACGCTATGCTTTCAGCGATCTAACGACTAGCTTTAATCGAAAGTTCTCTCTCACTTACTGAGAGGAGTAATTAACTATAGGGGCTTGCGCCTATAGGAAACCTAGAAATAGATCTAAAGTCTTCACCAAATAAGGATGAAATCTCTAGGTAGTGTCTTATCTACTATCTCATCTACCTTCAAAAAATTACACTGACATTTTAAAACACTCTTTTCATCGAAGAGGTCAGTGGCAAATTTTTGGAGCCCACATTGCACAACTTGATGATCAATCGATCAAGCGATCGAGTCGTCAACGTGCCTGCACGAATTTCTAGGTCAAGAGGCGCCGACACAAATCAAATCACCTCCGTTCATGAATTTGATTAAGTCATTAGCTTCGAAATATCGAAATCTATGAAGACTATTCAAACCCAATTTGGATGAGTTTGTGCAAAAATCAAGTGGTCGAAAGTGACGACATATATTTTGAGCTGATATTAAATCAATTCGACGCTGACTCGAACCAATCAACTTCCAATTGTGAAACAAACTGTGCCGTTGCATTCGGAACATCGGAAAAATCTTGAATTGATATATATATATATTGATTATCTAATCATGTCGATGTAAAATTCACATTAAAGTCGATTACTCAATTCAAAACTCAATTTAAAAAATACCTAAATCCCTAAATTACCCTAAAACCCCATTCGAAGCGGTCCTATTCATGCGTAACCCGAACCCTGTTCCTCTATGAGCTGAACCCTTCTTCTTGATGCTCGATTCTAGCTCATCCATCTCCCTTTGCACACGCAAGTCACACTCTGTCGTACGAAACCACAAGAAGCCCAACTGCTAGGAACTCCCGCTCGTCCAATCCAATCGACCTCCCTCCTTCATGCGCACAACCGTTCCCTCCAAGCTTCATTGGCTCCCTCAAAACCGAAAAGAAAATGCATAAATCAAGTCGGTTATTGCTCCCATCAAACCTCTTTTCTTATTTTCCTCTCCTCCTTGAACCAAAATAGAGGCAAGTTCTTCCTTTTTCTTCCTCTTCCTTCCTCTCTTCCTACATTTCCTTTTCCTTATTTCCTTCCCCACTCCAAAATCAAAAAAAGGCCTTTCTCTTCCACTTCCCTCTCTTCCTCCTTCGTCTACTTGTGCAATTGCACGAATTCAGATCCTCCTTCAAGCCCTAGCCAAAAATTTCATCTCCCTTTCCCTCACAAAACCAATCCAAAAATTCCTTGCAATTTCCCTCATTTCTTCCCTCTTCTTTTCCTGATTTTCCCTCATTTTCTCAACCCACAAATACCCTCATTTCCCTAATCTGAATTTCCAAATCCGCTTTTCCGCAATCGGAGAAGAACATGTCATTATGTGGGTTCTTCTTCCAGTTTCTGGCATTGCCCCTTTCCACTTTCGTTTCTTTGCAACCAAAGGAAGCATGCATCATTAGGGCTCCTCTCTTGGTTTCGATGTTACCATTTTGTCCACTTTACCTTTTCTTGCAAACCAGAGGAACATCATCATTAGGCGGGTTCCTCTATTGGTCTCCCACATTTCTAACTCCATCTTTTTGCCGATCATTGCAATGCACAGAAAAATGAGTCAGAACATGTGTGACGTGGATATATATATATATATATATATATATATATATATATATATATATATATATATATATATGTTATGCTTTTTTATAGGTTTGAAGGCCTATGCTCATTAGGCGTGAGTGAGATGAAGGATCGGAATTTTATTCAGACACCATTATTAGGTGTAGAGTAAGCCAACATCCATTAGATGTCGTCCTCCTATTTGAAATCTTTGTTGTCAAATTTCTAGACTAAAAAAAGGAAAAATGAATATATATATTGCCCTGTATTTGTCTTCTTTAAAGTTTAAAGGCCTCGTCAAGCTCATTGGGGTGTGACGAGATGGAAATCAGCTATGGTGTGCATGACACTACACTCATTAGGGTGTAGCCAAAACACTCATGATGCACATGGAGATGGCCGAGGTCAAAATTATGTCAAACCTTTTGGCTTATAAAAAAAAATAAAATGAACTAGCTTAATAATGCTAAGCAAGGAAACCTACAGCTAAATTCAAACTAAAAGCTTCAAATAAGAAAAAAAAGAGGGGAGGAAAAAGAACATACAACGAGTATAAAAGTAAAACATTAAATCAAAGAAAAAAAAGGAGAAAACACATAAATAGTGAAACAATATGAAAGTGCTAAGTCCCAAAATCAAACTTAAGGTGCAAAAACATATCAAATTTGGAATGATATTCATAAAGGATTTAATGATGCTGCCATTTTAAGAATTGGGAATTACTTGAAGAAACTAATCATAACTATAACACACTACAAGATTCATATCAAGAACTGAATAAAATCATCGTGGACATTGAAGGAAGGGATGTTCTTTTGAAATAGTCATCAATTATTTGCATAAGCTGTTAAGTGAGCAGGTTCTCTTTTCTTCAAAGTTCATAAAAACTAAACAAGCTTTAGTTGAAATCTGGAGAGGCTGATAGAAAACTTATAGGAGAATTAATTGAACAATTGTATATTATAGGATATCGAAAGAAATAGGAATCTTGACCAAATATCAAATGACCAATAATTTTTGATAAATCTGAGTGTCCAATTTCAAATTGAAAATAAAGGTGCGCAAGCAATTTGATAGCTTTTTCACAAGCACAAGTTCGATTAGGCAACTCATGATCACTCATGAATGTAGGCTTTAAAAGGATCACTTGAATCTATATTTGAAGTTATATTTAATGAGAATCATGATATATCTAAGTGCTTAGTTCTAAGATTAATGGTATTCAAATAAAATTTATAAAAGGATTTACCATGTAATTAGCTTAGCAATGGGTATATACAAACTCCTTCAATAATCACTCAAGTTACACTTTGTGATACATTGAGTGAATAAATCGGTATAATTTGAATTAAAGTTATGATGAACTCAATGCTCATTTATTGAAGAAAAAAATCGGTTCTTTTAGTTTAGAATAAAAGCTGAATGTGACTAGTTGATAAAAATTTGAAAGTTCTTTAATATCTACATGCCAAATAATATTTGAGAATTGAAAAATTCAACAAGAAATCCAAGTGTGAGTAATATTTTAAAATTTACAACATCTTCTACTTCACCGAATTCACAACACATCGTACAGGCTGACAGAAGGCGTTTATTAAGGCATTCTTAAATACACCTGCATGGACCCCGACACTATGTTGAATATTTAAATTCAAGTGCCTGAGTATGCTGTGTGGGTTGCTTCCCAATTTTATCTTAGGACTATGCCCAACTTAACAAAACTTAAAAATTTAATATAGAAATTTTAGCTTAGTAAAATATGTAAGAAGTTAATTTTATCATGTGACAATAGATATAATCCTCTATTAGGAGCTAAACAGAGTTGACAAGATCTAAAGCCCTCAAATATATTTAATTCAATCAATTAACTACCCCGATGATGGTTGTGTTGAATGGTGATTTCAACCAAAGGGGATACTTCCATCAAAATGTGATTCTAATTTTAAATTAAATATCAATCTAAAAATTGCTTAAATGAAATTCAATCATTAAAAGCTTAAAACAAAATTCTATTTATCCACCTTCCGCAACAGTTTGTCAGAGGTGATAAATTAAGAAAATTCTAGCTCACAAAGGAGCCAATGTCAAATCAAGTGTTCTACTATGTTCACTCTCAATCAATCTCTTGCCAGTAAAGACGTGGCCCATATCCTCTGACTATGTGGCTTGGCGGTAGGCTCCACAGATGATGTAATTATTACCAGAGTCCTCTGATCGGTGGTTTGGCCGATAGGCTCCATTATATTACGATCATGATCGTAGCCCGTATACTTCCCAATGGCTCTGCCCTTTGATTTGTGAATCATATGGTATACTTGATAGGGCAAACAATATAGGATATGTTGGAGCTACCATTCAATTTGGTAGCTTGAATTTCTCGGTTATCATAGCTGCAATTCCTAAAGTACCCACCCGTGGTACACTCGTCCGAGGTCATGAAGGCCTCAGTTGAAGCTCCTACTAACCGTTAGCCAATGACAACCGCTATCAAGGAGTTCTCCCGAGAGAACTTCAGTTCTAAAATAGGCCAATGAAGCCCGTGACAAAAAAGCGTTAGTGGGCAAACTATGTCTTTAATGCCTAATGCCTACAAGCTTGATTGAATCTTTTGTACATGGAAAGCATGATCATGAAGCTTCCTCATCTGGAAGCAAATTAAACAGAAGGTGGAGAAGAAGAAGAAATCTGAGCAGGGATCTCTCAAATGACCTGACCTAGTGAACAAACAATAGTGAGTATTCCTAACCACTTTGACAATCTAAATTGGGTAAAAAGGAATAGCTCTACTAGTGAAGTAAAGCAGTCCTTCTGGAACCAACAATGTCAAGCTCCACCACCACAGAGGAGATAGCTTGAAACACTGTCTACCAGAATACACAAAGTTCTCAAAGTGGCTAAAGATAGAGGCTTAATGAAAAGAAAATTTTAGAGACTTGTGATAATTGAAATTACTGAAGCTCCACTAAGTAGTTTGTCAACTGACTCCACGATTGTGGTAATTTTTCTATTATCGATGCAACTATAAATACTTTTGTCATGCTTATGCCATGTTCTTTTAGATCATGAATAATATATTGAATTTCATTTACTTAATCTAATACGGTGCAAGAATCACTTATTTTATATTCATTAAATGATTCAACCAAATATTTTCTTGACCCACATCTTCATTTCTATATTTCGATTCAAGTGCTTTCCAAAACTCAAAAGAAGATGTTGATGTACAAAACATGTCATAAAAATGATCAGAAAGATCACTAAGAATGCATTCAAGACAAAGAAAATCAATCTCTTGTGAAGTTTTTCCTTTTCCTAACCCTTCATCGAAAGAAGAATTATTTTCTCTTTCCGAATTAGGTTCGGATGAAGGAGGATTATATATTATAGAGATTAATCATAAACATGTCAACCAATATATAGTTTAATTTTGCCATCTTTTAAAGTGTATTCCTATAGATTTTTTTCAGCTTAACATCATCATGATGAAGCGATATTTGTGTATACATATTTTTTTAATTGATGAAAATAATTAAAATAAAGAAAATATTTTGATCTACTCTAAGATTATTAGAACTATAAGGAAATAAATTAGCAATGTAGAAATAAATTTTAACACAACTATGAAAATAAAAGTAAAAGTGATGAGATCGAAAAAGCCTGGGAGGAAGGCATGTTGATGACACTATCCTTAGAGTAGATCAAACCTTAGGTACACCAATTTGCGGGTCTATTTTCTACTCGTCAGATACAGCCCGTCCCCTTGCCTTGATTGCGTGCACCATGACTAATTTTCAAAACTCTGAACTAATCGTGTGTCTCTTGTTGCCTAAAATGAAATGAAGAGAATGACAAGAAAAATAGTGAAAAGAGAAAGGAAAATAGAATATTCAGATTTTGTTCTCTCATTCAAGCTCATATTATCATTTATTTATAGGTGAAAGATGAGAGCTCAATATTAAATCACCTAATTATGATTTATAGCCAATATTTTAAGTTATAAATTAATTTATTTGTATTTACTAAATTTATTTTATAAGTTATAAAATTTAATATTGATATGACACGAAAATTTCATTAAGCAAACGAATCTTAATGTGCAATATGATTTTGAGTCGGGACTAACCCGGATCAAGCGCTTATTGAAAACTTTGCGATATCATTCGGTTCTTAAATAGTGTTTATTGTCAAATCGGCGTCTTGTTTGGATCGCAAGCCCAAGATCTCCTAATTCGACTTCATTTGAGCATTCAAATAATTAAAATACATCGATTATCAAGGGAATTATTTTGAACCGAATTCGATTGAGTGGTTTTTGTATGTATTTACAGAAATGTCACTTTTCTAACCTATAAATAGCTCTTCATTCTTCATATGAGGAGAGGCCAAGCTAAAGAGAAGAGAGAGCTCTGAGGCTTGAAGAACCTCCAAGCATAATCGTGCCTCTAGTCAATGTTCGCCGACCACCACCACCGATCATCACCGCAGATCATCGCCGCTGACCATCGCTGCCACCACCACCACCTGACCACCACCACGATCATCATCGCGTTGACGCCATCGGTCATCCGCGGACTACCACCGACATTACCGCCAGACTTGCGCGTCGACCATAGTGGTTGGTCGCCGCCGACCACCAGCTTTTTCACCGCTAATCGCACCGACCACCACCATTTGGTCGCGTCGACCGCGTGATACCACCGCATCGACCACCATAGCTGGTCCTCATTGTCGACCACCCGTTGGTCGCCGTAACCGCGTCATCACCGCGGTACCGCATTTATATTGTTGGTCACCACCGTATCGGTCACCACCGCCACTACCACCAAATCATCTACCGCTATTCACTATCATCCTAACCACTATTACATTAACTTCTGCAGCATTGTCACATGGGATTTTTGTTGTTAGGCTTTCTCACAAATAACTTTGTAATCCCATTATTGGGAAAACTTAAACGTTGTACTTCAAAACAAATATATAGTGAAACATTTTTTGAGTTTCCCCTCTTCTTGGGGTTTTCCACATAAAATTTTGTAATTTCTTATTCTCTTTTCAACTATCTATGTGTGTTGGATTTCCATACAAAAAAGTGTATTCTACAGGTTTCTAGCATGCAATAAATATTATTTTTATAATGTTTTAAGAATATATATATACATATAGTAATGTTATGATATAACATTATATTAACGTTATAATAAATTTTTTTTAAATTATTTTGTCGTAACAAAATCGACCTCCCTTCCGTCCATTCATTGTGTTGGCACTCTAAGCACGCCTCGCTTTTCTCTTTGCGAATCCATCCCCTACTCTCCAACTCACTTTTACGTTTGGAGCGGAAGAGCTCTGATCGCACTAAAGGAATTTGGAAAGCGAGGCAAGTAAAACCTTTTATTTTGGGAATAATGATGTAAAAATTTCATTGTTTCAACGGATCATAGTTTTATTCTATTTCTCTTTTCTCTTCCTCTCCCTTTCTCCAATAATTTGGGATTGGCTCTGTTGAAAAAAAATATTCTTGTAGTGAATCATGCATAAAATAAGCACCATGTCATAGATATTAGGCAATTGCCGGCAGCTTATTTCATAGTAGTTTTGGTGTTAGTTTATTGGTGATGAAAATGATTTTTCTCACTGAAGGCATCGTCCTCCTCGTCCGAACAATCGTCATACATTATCATCTTTTAATTTTTATTTATTTTTTTATTTTCCTTTGAAGGTAACGAAGAATGATTTGTTTGTGATATATTTTAGTTTTATTTGAAATTAGGGTTTTTTAATAAACTAATATAATTTGGGCTCTTACATGGTTTTGAATCTGACATCTTTCATCCTTATTTTAAGGATTTCGAGAAGAGATGCATTCTTCACATATAACGATTATGTTTCATATAATTCGGTGATTAGATAAAAAGCGTAAAAAATATTTTAGAAGATATCGAAAATGTAAGAAAATAAAAATGTTTTTAAAAAATAAAAAATGATCATGAGTTTTAAAATTGTGTTTTTCCTTTAGCATTAGAAAAATGTATTTTCTCATTCCACAAAAGTCTTCTTGAAGGAGAGATTAAGCTAGCCACATCCAGATGATAGAACTAAGTCACTTAAGCATTAATAGGCTTCTCACAAATAATCAATAAGAGATTGGCCATTGATTTTGGTGCCATATAATTAGTCTTATAGTGCACCTTTCTCTTCATGCGATTGGCACACTCAAATATCTTTCTAAATAGAAGATATATATAACTAAACCGTATTTGGCTAATATAGTTTTGAAGATATGATTTTTCAAGCCATTTTCAACATAAATGCTGACATCATGAGTTAGCCTTTTTGTTATAATCTACATAGAGTAAGCGTTCTATTTACAGAGACCTTTTTTAGATCTATTTTAGGGCAAAATATCTCTTAGCATTTTTTTTAGTTTGAATTGATTCGTGATTTCATGAGCAAAAAATATTGTTTGTAATTTTTCTATTGTTTTATGAAAGTTGATTGAGCTAGCTGAATAATATGAGGAAGAACAACTTTAATCTATTAACAATATTAGAATTGCAATACTTTTGCATGGGGATAAGAGTAATAAGAATGTGTTTTGCATGTCAAAAAAGATGAGCAACCATTAAAAACTATCATCCAATGACGTCCAATGAGTGAATGAAGATTTGAGACATGAAACCACTCAATTAGAGATTTTGTCAATGTGGATATTATGAAGAGTTTCAATAATTTTATGATTAGTGATTAGTTTGATAAGATCTTTTAATTATAAGGGACTGAAGAATAACTTTAGCACATGAAAGATTCTTCTTAGGCTCCAAAGAACAAAGGGGGTTATTATGAAGAGTTTTATAATAATTTATAGGTAATTTTTTTAAAATAAGTATGATTTAAAACATAATTAGTAACTTAAGTATCTTAAAATAAAAATTTAGATATAGGTATAGTATTTAATTGACTTTTGTCGAATCGGCACTGTCTTGGTTTAAGTTTATATAATTAGTCAAGCGGGCGAATTTATGGAAGTCGTCTGTTAAACGAGCGACTTACTTGTAATTATTATTTTTAAAATATTTTAACAACTTGGTTGGATTTAGGTTCTAATATTATCTACCATTAGAGCTACTCCAACCCTCTGATACTTATATAAAGCTTCTCATTCTCCCGATCAATATTTTATTAAATTCTTAATATTTTATATCAAATTACATAAATATATGAATTTGTTAATTTATTTTATTTTAATGAAAATCTTTTAAATAAGCATATTTTTAATGATCTGGGTATATTTTTATATTATATTTTATAAGTATTTGATTAATTAGTAGATAACTATAGTTTAAATATGTTTTTACTTAATTCTAAATTTGTTTAAGATGAAGATTATTTTTATTGAAAAATAATGACATTGTGAAAAGTGTTAAACTACATGAACTATTAGAATTTCTTTAACCTATATATATATATGTATATATATATATATATTATATATATATATATATATATATATATATATATATATATATATATATATATATATATTAAATAACTAATTAATCAATTAAAATAAAATATATAAGTTTAATAATCTAAATCTTAAAAGAAATATGGTGGCAAATTGGGCAATTGAGGCAGCATAAAATCAAAGTCTTTCAAATAACAATTATATATATAATCTAAAAAAGTTACAATTAAAATAATTCATTAAAACTATTCATATTTTTATATTTTCTAATAAAAATATAAACATAAATAATGTCATACATAATATATTCCTAATGTTAGAGTGGCATCAAGATTGAAGGTGGAATATTAGAGTGAAAAGATGATGGTAGAGGTGTGGTGCAAAAATGTATCACAAATATGTTTAAAAGTTATATTTTGGTCTTATTTTTTATAAACTGCAGTGAGAAAGTTTTATTTTTCAATATGACTTTATAAAGTATAGTAACTATCAAAAAATTATGATCTGATTTTTTAAAAATTTTAAAAAAATTATAATACATATTATTTTTCTGATAATAATTTAAAATTTTATTATATTAGTCGTCTAAAATAGACTCTAAATCTTAAAAGAAATCGGGTGGCAAATTGGGCAATTGAGGCAGCAGAAAATCTCTTTCAAATAACAATTATATTGGGCCTGATTCTGTTCCTGTTGCTGTTGATGTTCATGAGCCTTCGGAATTGCAATTTGCGCTTTAAGAATTGTCAGTTCATTCTGGGCCTTGCTTCTCATACCGCGATTCTCCGTACCAGACAGATCCTGACGCCATTGGGCCTCCATTGTAATTTTAAAGAGACCGCTCAGGAGGAAGTTCTTGGACTCATGTGCAAAACTATATACTAAGTTTTTAATAATTTAATGTTGTTATATAATAGAAATAATGATTAACATATAGCTATCCTATACTAAGTAAAAAAAAAGAAGGCGTAATTGATTAATAATAGGAATAAATATCCTCCCGAAGCTTCATATTTCAATTAAAATTAAAATTAAATTACATTCTTTAAAAAATGTTAGATCATTTCCAACATTCCAATTGCATAATTTTTTTTTTAAAAAAATTGTTCTTTCATTTTAATAGTAAATTACTCTTTGAAATTATGTCATATTTATCCAAATTTTCAATGATTAATTTTTTGAAAGATTTACATATATATATATATATATATATATATATATATATATATATATATATATATATATATATATATTTATATATTTACATATTTAATAATAAAATTAGATATTTATATATTTAATACTTGTCTATACTTAAAATAACATATTTAAAAGTGAAAGATGATCATTCATGATATTAAAGATTGAGGTGTTATTATATATTAAAGTTTAGATATTAGATATGTAAATACATAAGAATTATATTTTATGTATGTAAATCTCCGTTATTTTTTTTTGATATATATATATATATATATATATATATATATATATATATATATATATATATATATATATAGAATTTTATTGGGTAGATGAGATCTTAGTATTCAACACACAAGCGGAGATATGAACACAGGTTATCATTGAAAACCCGTTAAGGAAAAAACCGGCCTTGCCCCGAACTTTCACTATGTGTTCAAAGATACGTCCTTCTGTTAGTTAGGAGAAGGTGTTTCTACAATATTCTGTAGAAAAATACAATATCGGTCAATAACTCCCAGAAGTTTCCCAAAAGCGGCGAACTTATCTTGGGAGCAATCTTCGGAGAAAGGAGTGCAAAGTCTTTTCTAGTCCTCTGATCTCCTAGGCGAGCTCGATCTTCGTGCACCTTGTGGCGGTGGTGTGATGGTGATAGTCGACCGGTGGTTCTCGAGCTCGGTCTTCAAATCGATTCGGTCCTCTCTAAGGTGAGAATGAAGCTCTATAGATTTTTTGGGAGCCTTGTAAATTTGTGGAAAACTCCAACCACTCCATCGACGCGTCCGATCCCTGATCGGTGTATTTTGATGATCCGCCTTAATGATGTCGAATTGGGTGATCTTGGATTTGTTGGATTTGACGAGCCTCGATCTAAATATGATTTTGGTGACCATTTGGTGGATCGATCCATTTTCATGCCTCGATAGCTTGATGTCGATTCGAACTTGACTATGCTTGATGTTGATGTTGTCTCATCGAGGCGTCAGTTGTAAGTTTATTTGAAATCGGTGATTAGAGCATTTTTGAAAATCAGATTCGTGCTTGATCGATTAATTTTAGGGGCTATATATATATATATATGTAAGAAAAGTGAGGTAATTGTAAGAAAGTACATGAAGCATTCTGGCAACATTACTGGCCCCGAAGACCTTCTGGATAAAAGCAAACCTTTCAGGTTGAGAATGGTGGAAATAAGAAGCCAAAATACAATCTCTCATCTCTCTTTTCGCGCATCTCATTAATGTTCATACCGATTCCGTGAGATATTCGAGGAGGAGATTGAACCTTTCTTTTGATTTGATTTTCTAATATCTTCAGAAAATCTAACAGTAATCTGATTCTGAGAAGAAGAAGATTATCTATGGATCTTTCTTCCCTTTCGAGAACGATAAGGATGATATATAGGGAGACGACTGCATGCTCGAATGGAAACCCTAACGGCTAGTTTATCTTTTTGAATTTATTTTGTTGCGTTCGGATCTGAGGAGAGCAATGGAAGGTTTCTGGATTAATTTTATATCTAATTCTAATGTAAATTAAGAAATTAAAAAAATAAATAAATTTATAAACACCAGCAGACGAAGCCATGCTGTCGGGCTAAATATATCCTGAGGTTTAAGACAAAATGACGTGGGTGGGACCAATAGATTTTATCCAATCCAATACTGACATATAAGCCACGTGGACCCAAGAGATTTTTTTTTTTTTTTTGAAAGTTAAGGTTCACACAAACATGCACCGCAAACCTGCATCATCATATCATAAGCAAAATCCTAAACTCAATATATAACTATTTTATATTGACTTATATATTAATTATAATATATATTATATAATATTATATATATATATATATATATATATATATATATATATATATATGTTAACGGAATACTATATGACATTATCATTAGAATTCAAAAATATAGAATTATATTTAAACTCTACAAACAATAATCTCTCTAAAAAAATTAATCTTATTTTAAAACAAGGAAAAAATTGAAAAATAATACATATAAATTAATAATATTATTATTATCATTATTTTAATTTTGAGTGCCGAAGCATAACTTCGTAAGGCCTTTAAAATAATTTGCAATATCTTAAACAACTTCACATGGTGGTACTCACTGCTCATTTAAATTATTTCAAAGCAACAAAATTAAATAATTAAAATCAAATCATACATTAAATTCGACGATATAATAATAAATTTTCACTGATTCAACAGATAATATTCCAATTCAAGAGACTTCACACTTAAATAATGTTTTGAATATAAATTTAAATTAAATATGAATTAATATATTTTAGTTACTTTTCATTAATTTAATCTATATATTTAATTTCAAATTCACCTAACTCCTAAATCTTTATTATTATAATAAAAATAACATTTTTTTTATTTTTTTTGAAGTTAAATTCAAAAGCATAGAAAATATGCTATATTTGTAAATATCAAATTTTAGATATAATGTATCTACTAAATTTCCCCTTTTCTTTTTTAAAAAAAGCAAATAGTTTTTTTATTTTTTCTACTTATTTTTCCTACCATAAAATAAAAATAAAAAAACTGTCAAACAAACCAATAAAAACACCGAAAGTGAATCAAAATCAAAACCTTATTAACTTAATGTTCAGAAATTCATTTCCTCTTCTCAACAAACTCAAACTCACTACTACTACAATTACAAGCTGAACCAGACTTGATCTCTTCAGATATTTTTAATAATAAAGCCTAAATCTTAAAATAAAATAAAATAAAAACTAAAATCAATACCACCATGCCGGATAAAATGTGATGCTGATCATCATTCCAGCTCTAAATCTGATATAATTCGTTTAGTAGCCATAGCCTGGTCATGAACAGAGGAGTTTCAGAGTTTGATTGAAAAACTGTGGATTTTGGATTAGAACACTGTGGTAGAGAGATTGAATGGAGAGAAACAAACTTGAATTGTCCATTGGGTTTCCTGCGGGAGCCGGCTAGGGCTCCTTGATGTCGACCACCATGGCGTCGGAAGTCAGGAATGTCATAGCCACAGATGAAGCATGTTCCAAGCAGCATCTCACCACCTGATCAGAATTGAATAAAATAGATCGCAATTTGAATCCATAGCACTCGGGAGTTGATGTTTTGGACTACATAATTATTAGCATTGCTTTCGAATTTTAGGATGGATATTTAATTCATACAACAAAAAATACATCCCGAAATGATGACGGCCAAAAGAGTAGATGCAAAACATAGATGAGCCGTAGGGCTCATTTGTTAAACAAGCAAGTCAAATACGAATAAATATTTTAAGCTCGATTTATACGAACAATTCTTAGTTTGATCGTGCTCGGCTCATTTTAGCTTGAAATAACAACAACAACAAGCCTTAATCCCACTAGGTGGGGTCGGCTAAATAAATCCTTCGTCTCCATTGTGTCCTATTATGTGTCAAATTCTCATTTAAATCAAGTATACTAAGATCATTTTTTATACATCTTAACCAAGTCTTTTTAGGTCTACCTCTACCTTTCTTAACATAAGGCAAATCTAATACATCTACTCTCATAATCGGGTCATCGGATGACGCTTTATGTGGCCAAACCCAAAAGGACTCTTCCTAATCTTTCTACCACCTAGCTTTCTCCCTTTTTACTCATTTTGCATTATCTCTCTAAGAGTAAAGCCACTCATCCACCTAAGCATCCTTATCTCTGTAACACTTAGTCTTATGCTTCTCTTTTATTGGTAAACATTCTGCACCATAAGTCATTGCAGGTCTTACCACCATCTTATAAAATTTTTCCTTAAGTTTAAGTGAAACTTTTCTATCACATAATAGGTTAGATGCATTCCTCCACTTCAACCATCCAACTTGAATTCTACTAATAACATCTCCATCTATTTCACCATCATTTTGAACAATAGAGCCTAAATATCTGAAACGCTCACTCTTATTAATGACTTGTTCATCTAATGTCACAACACTGTCACTATAACTTCTACAATTAAAATTACACTCCATATATTCAGTTTTAGATCTACTTAAACGAAAACCTTTAGACTCTAGAGTTGACCTCCATAATTCAAGTTTTTGTTAGACTCCCTCTCTTGTCTTATCAACAAGAAGAATGTCATCAGCAAAAAGCATACACCAACGTACATCTTCTTGTAAATGTCTAGTAAGAACATCCATAACTAAAGTAAAAAAGATAAGGGCTTAAAGCTGATCCTTGATGTAATCCAACTGAAATAGGAAAATATTTTATCAATCCTCCTTGTGTTTGGACACAAGTAATAGCTCTAATATATATATCCTTAATGACTTGAATATAACCAATATTAACTCCGTTATATTTTAGAACTCTCAAAAGAACATCTCTTAAAACTTTATCATAAGCTTTCTCTAAATCAATAAATATCATATGTAGATCCTCCTTACTTTCTCTATGCTTCTCCATCAAACCCCTTAACAAATGTATAGCATCCATAGTAGATCTACCTGGCATGAAACCAAACTGATTGTGAGAAACATTTGTATCACATCATAGCCTATGCTCAATTACTCTCTCACATAATTTTAATGTATGGCACATTAACTTAATTCCTCTATAATTTGCACACTCTTGTGCATCACCTTTATTCTTAAATATAGGAACCAACAAACTCTTTCTTCATTCATCTGGCATCTTTTTAGTCTTTAAAATGACATTAAAAAGATTTATAAGCCAAGAAATTCCTTGACCTCCCTTGTTATATGTAACTAGCTTCTCCCATATTATATATAATCGGCCTTGTGTTCTACTTTCTACATATACATATATATATATATATTAAATAACTAATTAATCAATTAAAATAAAAATATATAAGTTTAATAATCTTCTCCACTTATATTTTTTCTTACAAATTTAATGATATTATTTTACTAATTATTTATATTTTTTTTCTAAAATGATAAATTTTATAAATTTTATATATTTTTTAATTATTATATTATTTAAAAATTTTGCCCACTGTAAAATAAAGAGTTAGTTCCACCCTTGTACATGTATATATATATTTATAAATAAATATATATATATATACATATATATATATATTTAAAATTTTACTTGATAATAAATGACTGTAAGAGCGACTTACATAATTCCACCATCTATACCCTCAATCTTCAGAGATGATTATCCATGCCATTTGAAGTAACTTTTTTCCTTGATTTCTACATATTTATGTACGTATATAGATCTCTTTATATATTAATGATCAAGATATTATAGCCATCATTTAAGATATTAGACTAAATATTAATAATTATCCTTATTCATGTGGACAAACTTTTGATCTTATGTGTAAATCATTAAAAACATTCTTATTTATAATTGACTCCAGTTTATATATAAATAAATTTGGAATTAAATAAAAAGTCATTTAAATTATATTTTTCTACTAATTAATCAAATACTTGTAAAATATAACATAAAAATATGTTTAAATAATTAAAAACATACATATTTATAAAATTTTCATCAAATGATAGATAATAGTGAAACTTAAATCCAACTAAGTTGGCAAAATATTGAAAAAAAATAGTTACATGTAAGTCACCCGTTTAACGGGCGACTTCCATGTAATACTATAAATCGCCCGTCAAACGGGCGACTAGTGCCATGTCAAATTCGACGTGGCAAGCAAGTCGCCCGTTAAACGGGCGACTATACCTATATCTAAATTTTATTTATAAGATACTTAAATTACTAATTATATTTTAAACCATACTTATTTTAAAAATTAGCCCTAATTTATAATGATCACAACAATATCATCTTATAAATAGATCAGACCCATGGGGGGTAGAAAGTTCATTTATGTAATTGGAATTTTATTTTTAGTTCATTTCCATTTTTCAGCCATGTAGACTTTGCCCTTTGATTCACCCATTAGCTTTCTATATAGAGGTAAGGATACATTTAGCATGTAGAGTTGGTCATTATATTGATTGTATTGAAAGAGTTATATTAATAGAATATAGTATAAATACCTTCGATTGAAAAAGATAGAAGTATAATTATTAGAATTTTATTAATTAAGCTCTGACTACAATGAGAATATATTAATGAGTATCTATATATTTTTAAAATCTTATTGTACCAATTAATTATCATTTATATAAAATATAATCTTTATTAGTACAAATAATTCTATATTACTATACACATATGTGTAGAATGTGATTCCTATAAAGAAAGAGAAAGATAACAATTTATGGAGGTATTGAAAGGAATTAACATTTTCGTGTAAGGCATATTATTACTTCCTGTAATTATTTTTATGAAATGACAATAATTTGTTATTACAGAAAAATAGCATTTCCTTTCATTACCTCAATAAATTGTTATCTTCCTCTTTCAGCATAGGAATATCTCTCTATACAAAGATGCTTAATTTAGAGCCTTTCAAGATATACTAAAACAACTCGTAAGAATTAAAGTCTGATTTACAAAAAAGAAATATTAGCGAGTACATGAATATTTTTCAATAAATATTATTTTTCTGATTTTAATGTAAAAATAAATTCTAAATTTTACAATTTGGCTTGTCCATTTTAGTTGCTTATTTAATGGATTTATTAAGCCTCTAATTATATTTATTTATCTTTTGTGTTATGTATGTTCATAGAAGACATGTAAGATCTAAAATTAAATCTATTAAATAAGAGTAATTAAAATGTTTTTAAAACTTAAATCAAATATGAAATCTAGATTGCAATTTTCAATTTCTACAAGTTTATTTAGAGCCTATTTTTTTCATAGTTTTCAATATAATTTTTCAAAATACTCAGATATTGTTGAGTAGTGATAGTTAAATATTCATCGGTGTTAGTAACTTGGCAAAACCCTAAAACGCTAACGTCAGATGTAGTTTGAAGATTGATGACTCTCCATTCTATCAACAGAAATATATTGATTGGTTTTAAATTCAAGAAAATTTATTTTTAGCTGATACGTATAATATGAGCTAGCCGCAAGTATATATTGAATAGATTTAAAAGTTAATATACAGATAACCAACAATATATGCCCATGAATCTTATCTTCCACCAACGCGTCTACAAGCAAGAAGGGAGTATTTGAACCACAGAAAACAACAAATTGCAACTTGGGGAAGAGCAATCCCTTAGTGCATAAACTCAAAATCCTTTTCTTTCATTATTGCAAGAGTCAATAGAAGAATATCAAGAGCTTCATCAATCTGATCTTTTTTAGCCTTCAAGGATGGTATTAGTGCATAAGCCTCCTCAACAGTCTTCGGACAAATATTTGCTATCATGCAAATCTCCCAATCGGTGGCGCCATTACATTCTTTGAGCCCTACCAAGGAACGTATGACAGTCGTGACATCAACGTATCGCACAACATCTTGCAAGTACTGCAGCGCACTGACTAAGGCCTGAGGTATTTTGAGCCTTGGATCGTTTAATGATCTCAAATATTTCTAAACCCTCTGCAAAATATCTGTTGCTTCCAAATCCATAAGTAATTTAGCGTTTGGAGGGAGTTCAATTCCTAGATTCGATTCCATGTTTGGAGGAACAAAAGGCCAAGATGAAACCGGGGTTGCTTCAATAAAACCTTCATGTTCAGAATCAGGCTTTGTAGTCACCGGTTCCTTGATCTTTAGTTTGCCTTTGTCCTTGGCCCATCTCTCCGCCAAAATCCAGCTCAAATGCTGAAAATTAGAAATAATATGAGAAACTAAAAAGTTAAGTTCCTCATATATTGTATCATTATGGAATGAAATTTGAGTATTTTCATGGAAAATCAGAGTTACTTCAAGATCAGGCTTTGTAGCCCTCAGTTCCTCGATGATCTTTTCTTTGCCTTTGTCCTTGGCTCTTCTCTCAGCCATAATCACGTGATGACTCGAATACTGGAAATACATGCAGTACAAATATTATGAGGCCGACCGAAAAAAATGAAGATCCTCACACATTATATCATTATGTTGATCCATCTATTTCCCCTTTTATAGGAAGATCATTCGCCCAAAACAAAAGAATAAAAAAAATGTTTTCAACATATGTTCAATCTCTAACTTACGCTATTTGTTGACTTTTTAACATTATAAAGATAATAATCATGCTTTAGATGTTTACGATTTAGTTGAGGATTGATATATTATTTGTTTATAAAAATGATATAAGTTAATGTCCCAAACACAATCCTTTGACTAGTCGGTATGCATTCCGTAGTACATTTGATGAAAATTGCAGCATTTATTTATTTCTGTTTATAGTATCAGGAGAGGTATAAGTAGTTTGAAAAGGGCTTAAAAAACTGAATTTATGATACTTAATACCCCCCCTCCCCCGCCCAAAAAAAAAATAATAATCAATTTAAAAATTAAATATATTATTAGATGTATAAATATGATAAAATCTTGAGTCGGTGGGAAGATATAAATTAAACCGTAAATCCATTATACACAAGACATGAAAAAATAACTAAGTGAACAATATCATTTTCATGACAAATATATGCGTATTCAATTTTAATAATAAAATCATGTTTAAATTCTTGCAACCTTAAAGATAAACTCGATAAGAAAATTAATAAATATAATAAAACTTAAGTTTATTCAAACATTCAATTCTTCTATAGCCCTAAAAATATCATATAATAGAGAAGTGCTAGATCCAATACTTATTAGATTGGCTTAAAAATTAGATTGGCTTAAAAACTAGGGAGAGAGATAGAAAAAGAGAGGTGGAGAACTCTATGATTTCTCATTGCCAGAAAGTAATGAACTGTTGTATGTCTTCCAACCACCTATTTATAAATGGAGGTACATAGAGGCAAGGTTTTAGAATCATATAATAAAGGTAAAATATGAATTATAGAATAAGATATAATAATGTTATTTCATGAAATAAAAGATATGATAGTTATGGCTCTTCAGTTATATTAGATAAGCATTTAAGGCTTTTGAAATAGTAGGAAAACCATATGTAGGCATTAACTTAGTTCACATGGGTTGATCTAGTTATGGCGATTGGTCATGTAAGTGAATCTAAATAAGTGTGACTAATTAACTTTTAGGGCCGAGTAGATTGGCAAGATATTCTAAGTAATTTTTTCCATTTCATTCTTAAATCGACATGTACTTGGTGATGCTACAATGGAAGCACATATAAATTTTAATTTGAGTAAGAAATTTTACTTAAAGCTCTATCCCTAAAAATATATATTTGTAAGTTTTTAGAAAAATTAATTTTAATACATACGTACATGTAAATCTTAGCTCAGGTTACAATAGTGGAGTAGGAGCACTCCAACAAACTAGACACAAATTTTAGGTTTCAATGCCAAATTTACTAACTACTTATTTGTAATATTATGGCCTCATGCATGGCCACTTTAACATTTACTTTCAATTTTGTGATTAACTATACCCAATGCCTATTAAATTTGAAAATTAATAATGATACAAATTAAATTTTTATTTCATTTCCCAAAGTAGATCACAATAAAGTATATATGACAAAACATTAACCCCACAAGTAAAAGACATAGAATAAAGTCATATATGGTTATGAATTGTGTTTACATTATACTATGCATGTTAGAAGAAAATAAATTTTATAAATATATCTTTTTTATATGCTATATGTCTCTCATAAGTGAGTGTATGTGTGCATAAAAAAAGCCATAAAATTTTTAAAAATTCATTCAAAGAAATTCAGCATTTGATAGATGATGTCATTTTTCCTCTTAATATTTATTTCTTTATTTACATTTTTTTGTGAATATTGATCTCATGTAATTTTACTTTTTTCAAATATGTTGATCTCTTAGCATTATTATTTTTTTCATTATGGTGTCATGTGATCCTTGAGAAACCTTTATTGTCATGTGATCCTTCAAAAATACAAGATTGACATTGATTTGTTCATAAAATCATATATCATATAATCCTTTTAAACTATGATTACATGGCTTGATGTGGATTCTTTTTAAAATTTTGGATTCCTACTTAGTTGAATTGAACTCTGAGGAGAGCTTTCTAGTTTATAAATATCACTTTAATATGCTTATAACCACTTTAGTAAGAATTAACTACATCAAAATCATACCACCATAGTATTTATTGAATAACTACATCACACTTGTCTATGAAAAGAACATGGTGTGGAATGAATCCAATTAAATAACCTCATTTTCATTTGAGGCTAATGTATACTAGAGAAACTACTACATCACTTTGGCCTCTTTAGCTTTGTTAATGATAGCATAGTCAATAGTCATTTCTAAATAATTTTTAAATTTAAAAACCAAATTATTTTTGGATTTTGGAAGTTTTCTCCCACATCCTTACATTAGAATTTTGTAACTTATCTCTCTATTATGCATAAAAGATGAGAAGTTATTTTTGAACTTTGCTAATGAGATTAATGTTTTTTATATTTCTATTAAAATCATCTTTTAAAAAATATGGAGTGTAGTAAGATTGACAATGATTGAAGAAGTTTAGGAATGATTATAAGGAAATGACATTTTTTTATGATTTTCATTATTAACTAATTATAAACACATACTTATTAAACCTCTTTTTTGTGAAATTTACCTATAATTTCGAGAAGGTTATCTATGGTCATATCTAAATCATGGAGAAAGAACAATGAACAAAAATTATAGAAAGCATGTTTGCTTAGTATATCTATGATGTTGAATCCTTTGCAACTAGCAACAACATACATCAATGACTTGTCTATCAAGAGTAGAGTCATATTATGTATGAAAATTGAATTACAAAAAATTCAAATGAGTTAATGTGTATCTAGAAAACTCCCTGAAAATAATATTGTTGAAATCTTTAAATGTTCAATTCTTGAGCTTGATGATAAGAAGTAGTTGAGAGTCAATTGTTCAATACAAGCTCAAATTAAACATGTATCTAATTAAAGCTGAATACATAGACCTTATTTCTTTCCATTTTTTTTAAACAAATTTTAAGAACAAATTGTTCAATACAAGCTCAAATTCCTTTTCTTTCTCTATCATCTACACAAAATTTCTATGAAAGTGGCAATGGAGCAAGATTTCTATGAAGATGGTGAGCCAGTTGAACCTACAAGCTCTTCATCACACAAATTATTATAAGAATTGTAGTATCGAAATTATAACGTTTAATTTCTTTTAAGATATTTGAAAGGTGGTAAAAAAGCCGATATTGAGCCACAAGATGAAGTAATATTTTTGACAGTAAAAAGAGACTTAATGAAAAGTGAAAAAGGACAAGAAGACACTCTTGTTCTTATAATAGGCCTTAAATGAAGTTAATTCTTAAAAAGTAGCAAACACATCTACATGAAAACATGCAAAAGAAATACTTTAAATGATTTATAAATATGTTAAAAAAGGTATAAAGGGTCTAGCTTTAAGGCCTTCATATTAAATTTAAAGTACTATCAAATAAAAGAGATTGAGAATGTGCAAAACCTAATACACAAGAGTATTAAATGTCATTAATTAGCTATTATAGTAAAGAGAAAAGTCAAAATATGTTTAGGTGATATAAAAATTTTATGCTTTGATGTGAAATTTTAGCATTTTTCCGTAACTATTGAAGAAACAAAATGCTTTAAATTGATCTCTATTGATGATAATATGACTCTTTATTAACATATGAGCAATATAAAGAGAATAAATCGGCATGCTATTATTGAGTTGACACTTGAATCGAAGCTATCATTTAAGATAAATAAGAAAGCCTATAAAATTGAGGAGAACTCAGGTGCATATGTATGCATGATTGTGATCATCAATGTGACTATAGAAGTGATTAAAGATGTGGTTGTAATCTTTGAGGATATGAAAGGAAAAAGTCAAAACTTAGCAATAGATAATTAGAAGAAAGAGATAAAACATTAATTATATAATAATATTTTATTTATTGTTATATTTGTAAGAAGGATGGTCATTGTTCTTTTTGATGTTATTATAATAATGATAATAACTCGAGCAAATTTAAGAACATTTTGGTGTTTTCAATAGGGTCTAAGGCATCTGTTACTTGTCAAAATATTTTGAAGGGCATTTTGGCAACCAACTAGAGGAGATATTTATTTCTCATTTGGGTACGACAAAACCTAAAAGGTAGAAGCTAAAGTATATGCTCTAGGGCTTTCTATTGGATTTGATATGGTCTAATTTAGGAGAGATTAGAGAGCATTTTGTCTACTACTGTTAGAAGGTTCATTTTTATATCAAACAATTTCTAGAAATTAAGTTAAGCAAGACCTCAAGAAGGTTTAAACTATACGTAGATTGACAAGCTATAAAGAATTTTTTTTATTTTATTTTGGAAATCTAAACTTAGTGATTTGATACTATATGTTATAATAACCAAAGGTACAATTATATTTAAGAGTCGACCGCAACACTTTAGAGTGTCTATTTATTTAAATATTTATAAAAGTATATATTTTATTAATACAACACTTTAATATATCTAGTAAAAATATAACTTTGAATAATTTTATAAATAATTTTTTAAGAAATTATAATGAAATACCTTAAAATTTTATAAGTTAAAATTATACGTACAACCTTTAAATAGATTTTTTGAATCCATTATAAGCCTAATTTATAAATCATTTTTACAACATTATAAAACACTATAAAATTTATTCTTCTATTTCAAATAGGTGCTATATATATGAAAATGGAAGGTTAATTGTTTAATAAAATTCCTTAGTACACATTAGTACAAGTGAGTTTTTTTGGTGCTATCTACTATATATATTTTATGCATGGTTCATGCATTTTCGTGAAAGAGATTAATCTAATGAATTCAAAAACTCTTGAAAAAGATTGTTTATCATCATGTAGAATATTAAGTACTAAATGCAATATTAAATACTTTTGTATATAAACTTGAATTATATATATATATAGGGAACCCCATATAGGGGAATTTTATTGCTCATAAGGAATGGTTACAAGATCCTTAAAGAAGGGGTTAAACTCAGTCGCAAAGAGCTACAATTAACCTAAAGGGTAAAACCCCAATCTAAATACAAAACTCACACAATAAAAGCAAATATACTACTACCCAAATACAGAGAAAACCCACCATAGTCCGCCAACGTCTGAATGGGAAGAATATAAGAGATTTTGCATCCCAAGGACAAAGTCTGCTAGAACTTGCAATAAGAGAAAAGAAACCTGCAAACAAACTTGAATGCCAGTTAGTACCCATAAGAAAGAAATTAATTATACTGGGAAACCATAAGACAGAGAAAATGGGGTGCAGCAAACAATCCACACTAGTTTAGGGATGCCACATACATATGCCTCCCGCTAGGGGGTACCGTACATATGTTACAACCATCCAAATTAGAGGAGTAATTTGCCACCCGTCAGAGAAAACAAACCTGAGACCACTGTCTATCCAAAGGAAAATTATATAGCTCAACAACATGATATGACCACTAATCATAAAAATATTAATTTCTACTGAATGGAGTCAAAATCACCTTCCTTTCAAAGAGGCACCGATTATAATTAGATTTAAGAGAGAATAGCATGCATCCTCAAAATCAAAGGGAAACATATACAACACCAAAGAGCCATATAAATTCAACCTCTATCAATAAATAACCCCACCAATCCACCCAGGTTCCATATGAGCATAACCTGAAAACACTGAATATAAGCGAAGAAGGCAAGCATTTTTCAAAAAATAATTCCTACAACAAGCAGCCTCAAATTCCCAATCCAAAGAAAAACCTAAACAACACCAAAGAGGCTTATAAATCCAACCTCTATCAATAAAAAAACCCCCACCAATCCACCCAAGATCCGTATAAGCATAACTGAACGGTGACAAAATGAACGAAAGGAAAGAGCAATCAGTGATCACAAAACTCCAGAGCAGAGGAACCATCCCATTCTCGCGTAGAGTAACGCAACAACCACAACATCACCAAGCAAGAAAATGACAACAAACTGCCACCAAAAATTGAAACGATAGGAGGGAACTTACCATTCTAGTAAAACACAACCAAAATTACCATAACCGCAAAATGTATTAAACATTTTCCCGTAGACAAGGTAAACAGAATACCATGATATTCCAGTCTAAGACGAAAAAAGATATAGTAGTTATCCCTATCTCCCAAAGGAGCTTTAGAAAATACTCCTAACAACTACAAAGGCCAATTTAATACAAGCATAGAAACACAAAGAATGATAAAAATTTCAATCTCCAACCATCCAATTAGCAAAAAAATGTCCAAACCCAAAACACAACAGGCCGCAAACAGAAAAATAGCAAAACCAACAGGGTAAATGGATAAACAGCATGAAAAGAATCGACTTATCAGAAAACCAAAACAATTCTTATCTATGTTGTACCAGTTGAACATTAAAACCCCAAATAGAGATATGGAAAGACAGCCACCAGCAGATGAACAGAGAAGAGATTCAGCCGGAGCTATAAGCCTCTCATATAAAATAAGGAAGCTGCACCAATAAAAGAAGTCTGACTGCTCTTCAAAGTGCAGTAGAAAGACCAAAGAAATAATAAAAACTAATTGTAGCAAAATCATGTAAGCTAAATTCTAATATAAGGAAGCCCAGTCTTATCAAGGTTAACCAAATCTTGCAAACTTTTAGGGAGAGTAAGATAATCAAAAATTATTATTTCATTCAATCTAGCACCTAAATTAGCAAGGTAATCAGCACATGCATTACCTTCCCGCCATACATGAGTGATTTTATAACAAAATTGAGAAAGAAGAGATCTAGTTTGCTTGAGTAAATAGTATAAATCGGAATTTCTAGATTTATTGGAGTTCAAGAGGTCAATTAGCGAGAGCATCCACCTCAATCCAATCGAGCCAACCTTTCGCAAATCTCAAGAGCATTATACACTGCCATAAGTTCAGCAAAGGGGACAGATCAAGTATGAAGAGGATAAGTAAAAGCATAGAGGACATTTCTGGTAGAGTTTCTGAAGATTCCACCACAACCATAGGCATTATGAGATACAGAGCCATCAGTATTGATTTTAATAACATTATCATGAGGTTTGGCCCAATAAACTATCTGGACATGATTACAACTTGCTTGAGCCAATTGAAAACCCAATTTAATAGCCACGATTTACACCCTTTAAAGTGCTTATATTTAATGAGATTGGCATTAAACAAATCACGGATTTTGTATTTAGTTCGCAATTATCTTCATGTGATTCATAGCAATATCTGTGTTTAGCATCATTTCGCCATCCATATAAACCAAATAATAATAATAGCGATACGATTTTAATGTGACCTTTATTATTATTTTCAAAATAGATTTCAAGGAGCGATATATTTATTGAATTTAACAATGTTAAAGAGATCATCATACCAAAGCCAAAGCTTAGAAGCAATGGCCCCGTTAACAAATTGATGATTAACATTTTCAATATGAAAGCAACAATGACATTTTGAAGGTAATTGAAAACCTTTGGCCCACATCAAGGAGTCAATGGGGATAAAGTCTTTCAATATATGCCAAATTAGAGTAGAGTAGGAAATATAAATATTATTATGCCAAAGTTTAGCATACAGATTAGAAAATTCATGTGCTTCTTTAATATGAAGCCAAACATTTTTCAAGTTGAATTCTCCACTATGAGAGAGCTTAAAGAGAATCTGATCCTGTTTGTTAGGAGTAATAGATATATTATTAAGTTTAGAAGAAGGGATATACTCAATGAGCTTAGAGTTGTTCCACATATTATTATGCCAGAAAGATTTGACTTTGATATTATCAGTTGAATGGGAAGAAAGTAATTCATCAATGGACTCACTTCCAATCCAGTTATCTTGCCAGAAAAAAGAGTTACCAGAATTAATGCCCCAAAAAATTAATGATTCGGCCTTCCACTTGATGCTACAAAGTCTTCTCCTAAATATCATCTAGCTAAATTAAATAAAATGATATGCATAATTAAAATTATATAGTTGCAAAACCAATTTGTTTCTTTCATATACTTATAAAAGTATGGTCAGAATCAACTTGGTTCTTAATTGAATGGGCTTCAATTTATTAGAATTTAATTAGTTTTTAGTTTTAACTAAAATTTTGAACCACTATCTTATCGAATTTATTATTTTTTAAAAATCAACAATTAAAATCAATATCTGAATCACTTATTTTAAAACCAAATCAAATCATTTAAGAAAATTTGATTTAAATTTTTTTGTTATAATTAAATAATATGCACACTTAGATTTGATCTTAAACTATATTTATTTTCTATCATTCAAATGATTTGGGCATGATTTTTCCTATTTGTAAAATAGCAAAAAATATGTGTGCTGACATATCCAACATTCTTGACATCCTATTTCTAGTCTCATCCCAACAAACACAATGGCATCCTTTTCCTCTGTTTGATATTATAATATAAATTTATAATTTATATAATTTATAAATTATAAAATAAAATATAATAATCACATAAATTATATAAATATTTCAACAATAAACTTTTGTCCCACTACATAGGTCAGCTACATGAATTCTTTTTCTCTATTGTGACATATTAAGTGTTAAATTCTGGCTAATTAATTGAGATAAGTTTAAATTAGTATGAATTATACATAGTAGAGTCATCTTCCGATCTGATGTTATCGAAAATAAAATAAGAGGTTCATTGAGAAACATACTCAATATGTAGAAGAGAATCAATTTGTGAAGAGGAAATGAGTGGTAGGATAACTTTCAATCGAAAGTTCTCAATCTTAACATGACCCCTTCCTAATATATCTGTTAATGAGTAGAATCCTCCTTTGACACAATTACCATTAAATGTTCCCTAGAAAGCATTGAATCTCCATTACTTTCTTATTTTACATAATGGAGAACATTGTCTTCATTTACAATAGGAGAGGAGTCAGTTTGGAAAACTTCATCATGGAGAGCAAGTAGAGAAATTTGTTGAGTAGTTTGGGGTATTAATACTTCCACATTTTCTAACAACATATGATCAAAACAAGCATGTGGATCAGATTTATTAACAACTTGATCTTCTTCTGAAAGGTTATTTTTATTCAATATATCATTAACATTATGATCACTAATAGGAACAAGTATTAGTTCCTCTGGATTATGACTATTAGTTGGAGTAGCAAGAGGGATGGATTTCTTAGGTCTTAAAAAAGGAAGTAGAATAAAGCAACCAATTGTTAAATGACTTTGAACCCTACAATGATTGCAGAAAGTGAGTACATTCTCTAACTCAATTTTTTGAAATATCTATTTTTTTAAATCCAACCCAAATTTCTTAAGGATATTGTTTTTTGGAAACATCCAACTTAATCAAAACTCTAGCCATTGAAGGATGCGTCCTTGATGCAGTAGCTTGGCTATTTGTAAAATTTAGCTTAGAATTGAAGCAATAGCATGGAAAATTTAATGATTAATCAGATGGAGATGCATATTAGGAAATGGTACCCAAACAAGCAATATAGGAGATTCTTCTTTGATGTAAAAATAAGGAGACTATTTGAGTAAATGCATTTGACAGTTGGTAAAATAATATGATCATAATGCAAAAATTCTATTATAATCAAGAATATTTGACACTGCTCGCTACGTTCAACAGGGCGTACCGAGTAAGCCACCACTAGTTAGATGTCGCTCTCCCTAGACGAAATGCTGCCGAAATTTTGTCTAAATTCTAGACTTAGAAGAAAAAAGGGGGGAGGAATATATATTGCATTATATGTCTTCTTTCAGGTCTGAAGGCCTCATTGTGCTCAATAGGGTATGATGAGATGAAAACTGTCTGTGCTGTCGCATGACACCACTTGCTACACTCAACAGGGCGTACCAAGTAGGTCAAAACACCCCCGATGCAGCCCCTTACACAAGGATGACGCAGGGAGGCTGCCGAAATTGCATCAAATCTTTTGACTTAGAAGAAATGGAAGAGTAAAATAAATTAACTTAAAAACACTAAGTAAAGAAATCTGCAGCTAATTTTAAATTAAAAGCGTCAAACAAGAAAAAAAAGGGGGGAGCCCTTAAAGCAAAATTTTGGAAAGAATAGAATATTCATTTAAAACTTCTTTGAAAATTGGGGGAGGCTAATATTAAACTCACAAACTCTAATAGCTATTCTCTATGGCTTAAATAGAAGTAATGAGTGAGTTCTCTTTTCTTGTAAATTCCTAAAAATTAAGAAAGCTTTAATTGGAATTTGGGGGGGGGGGGGATAATGCTATGCGCATAACAAATTTGCAATTAAACTCAAAATCTAAGGATGAATCCAAATTGAGTTTGATAATTCTTATAGAAATGCGGAAGTGATTGCTATGCTAGCTAATAAGCATAAGTAGGGCTAAAGCAATAAACACTAAAATCATCACACTTATCAAAAGTGATATAAATTGAGCATAATTAAATTGAGAGAATTACAAAAATAAACTCAACAAGTAAACACATTGCAAGTAATGTGTTAAACTACAATCTAAATCAAAATGCCTTCTTCACCACTGAATATGCAACTCTTTGTAGAAGTAGACAGAAGGCGATATTAAATCCAGTTCTATAAAAATCATAAGGCTTTCTTCAGTCAAAAAATCAAGGAATTTCATCCTATTTATGATTTTCAAGATCAATAATTTAATTAATTATATGAAATTAGCTATATAGAGATTTCAAGTGCAAATTTTGATGTCCACAAAGTGGGAATTAAATGAAAATTTTGGTCAATCACACAATTCAAATATAAATTAAAATTACTATACATACATACAATTGGTTCAATTAATTGTACTGTTGTTTCTCGCTTTAGTCTTAGATCGGGTCCGTCAACAAAACCTAAAAACCTATAATAAGAGTTTCAAATCTGTGAAATATCAAAATTAATTATGTCGTGACAATAGATCTAATCCTCTGTTAGTAGCTAAACAGAGTTGACAGGATCTAAAGCTCTTAAACATATTCAAACTAATCAAATTTTCAAATCAATTTTCAAATATCAATCTAAAATTGGTCAAATAAAACTCTATCACTAAAAACTTAAATCAAACTCAGTCCATCCACCTTCCGCAATTGTTTGCCCGGGGTGACAAATTAAGAAAACTCTAGCTCACAAAGGAGCCAATGTCAAATTAAGTATTCTACTATGTTCACTCTCAATCAATCTCACGCCAGTAAGGATGTGACCCGTGTCCTCTAATTGTGTGGCTTGGCGAATATGCTCCGCAGATGAAGCAGTTACGACCAGAGTCCTCTGATTGAGCGGTTTGGCCAGTCCAGCTCCATTATATTATGATCACTATCATAGCCCGTATGCTCCCCAATGGCTCTGCCCTTTGAGCTCTGAATCATAGGGTATACTTAATAGGGAAAACAACCCTCTATCAGCTAGGGTAAACTTAAGATTATCTCCTTAGATAAACACCATCACAGGTCTATAATGATTTCTTGGACTACATAACCCATGTGTTGCTGATGAGGATCTTTCTATCAATTTGGGTCGACTACCTCCTCTGACTAAGTAGACTAGGGACTGCGACTGCCCGGGATGATGGAACCATGGGATCTAGATCAAGCACGTCATCATTCCCCTAACCATCCGGTTTAAGCTAAAATGATGAATTTCATTATCTAAATTCTGAAACTCTATATGTTGCTACTATACGCTATGCTTTCAGTGATCTAACGACTAGCTTTAATCGAAAGTTCTCTCTCACTTACTGAGAGGAGTATTTAACTATAGGGCTTGCGCCTATAGGAAACCTAGAACCAGATCTAAAGTCTTCACCAAAAAAGGATGAAATCTCTAGGTAGTGTCTTATCTACTATCTCATCTACCTTCAAAAAATTACACTGACATTTTAAAATACTCTTTTCATCGAAGAGGTCAGTGGCAAATTTTTGGAGCCCACATTGCACAACTTGATGATCATTCGATCAAGCGATCGAGTCGTCAACGTGCCTGCACGAATTTCTAGGTCAAGATGCGCCGACACAAATCAAATGACCTCCGTTCACGAATTTGATTGTGTCATTAGCTTCGAAATATCAAAATCTATCAAGACTATTCGAACCCAATTTGGATAAGTTTGTGCAAAAATCAAGTGGTCGAAAGTGATGACTATATTTTGAGCTGATATTAAATCAATTTGACGCTGACTTGAACTAATCAACCTCTAATTGTGAAACGAACTGTGCCGTTGCATTCGAAACATCAAAAAAATCTTGAATTGATATATATATATATTGATTATCTAATCATGTCGATGTAAAATTCACATTAAAGTCGATTACTCAATTCAAAACTCAATTTAAAAAAGACCTAAATCCCTAAATTACCCTAAAACTCCATTCGAAGCGGTCCTATTCATGCGTAACCCGAGCCCTGTTCCTCTAAGAGCTGAACCCTTCTTCTAGATGCTCGATTCTCGCTCATCCATCTCCCTTTGCACACGCAAGTCACACTCTATCATACGAAACCGCAAGAAGCTCAACTGCTACGAACTCCCGCTCGTCCGATCCAATCGACCTCCCTCCTTCACGCGCACAACCGTTCCCTCCAAGCTTCATTGGCTCCCTCAAAACCAAAAAGAAAATGCATAATTCAAGTCGGTTATTGCTCCATCATCCGAAACCTCTTTTCTTATTTTCCTCCTTTCAAACCAAAATATAAGGCAAGTTCTTCCTTTTTCTTCCTCTTCCTTCCTCTCTTCCTACATTTCCTTTTCCCTATTTCCTTCCCCACTCCAAAATCAAAAAAAGGCCTTTCTCTTCCACTTCCCTCTCTTCCTGCTTCATCTACTTGAGCAATTGCATGAATTCAGATCCTCCTTCAAGCCCTAAACAAAAATTTCATCTCCCTTTCCCTCACAAAACCAATCCAAAACTTCCTTGCAATTTCCCTCATTTCTTCCCTCTTCTTTTCCTGATTTTCCCTCATTTTCTCAACCCACAAATACCCTCATTTCCCTAATCTGAATTTCCAAATCCGCTTTTCCGCAATCAGAGAAGAACATGTCATTATGTTGGTTCTTCTTCCAGTTTCTGGCATCGCCCCTTTCCACCGCCCTTTCCAATTTCGTTTTGCTGCAACCAAAGAGGAACACCTTCATTAGGCGGGCTCCTCTCTTGGTTTCTGACATTACCCATTTTTGTCCCCTTTCGACCTTTCCTCTTGTCGCAACCACAGAGGAACATCATCATTAGGCGGGTTCCTCTATTGGTCTCCCGCATTTCCAACTCCATCTTTTTGCCGATCATTGCAATGCACAGAAAAATGAGTTAGAACATGTGCGGATATATATATATATATATATATATATATATATATATATATATATATATATATATATATATATATATATATATATATATATATATTTGGGTATATATATATATATGGTGCTCAAGGCATGATCATTAGCGATGATAGGATCGGATGCGGTGTCGCAAGACACCGCTCGCTATGCTCATTAGGTGTACCGAGTAAGCCAACATCCATTAGATGTCGCTCCTCCTAGCTGAAATGCTATTGAAATTTTGTCAAATTTCTAGACTAAAAAAAGGAAAAATGAATATATATATTGCCCTATATTTGTCTTCTTTAAAGTTTAAAGGCCTCGTCAAGCTCATTAGGGTGTGACGAGATGGAAATCAGCTATGGTGTCGCAAGACACTACTCGCTACGCTCATTAGGGTGTACCGAGAAAGCCAAAACACTCATGATGCAGCCCCCTATGCGGGGATGACGCCGGGAGGCTGCCAAAATTATGTCAAACCTTTTGGCTTATAAAAAATTGGAGAATAAAATGAACTAGCTTAATAATGCTAAGCAAGGAAACCTACAGCTAAATTCAAACTAAAAGCATCAAATAAGAAAAAAAAGAGGGGAGGAAAAAGAACATACAACGAGTATAAAAGTAAAACATTAAATCAAAGAAAAAAAGGAGAAAACACATAAATAGTGAAACAATATGAAAGTGCTAAGTCCCAAAATCAAACTTAAGGTGCAAAAACATATCAAATTTGGAATGATATTCATAAAGGATTTAATGATGCTGCCATTTTAAGAATTGGGAATTACTTGAAGAAACTAATCATAACTATAACACACTACAAGATTCATATCAAGAACTGAATAAAATCATCGTGGACATTGAAGGAAGACATGTTCTTTTGAAATAGTCATCAATTATTTGCATAAGCTGTTAAGTGAGCAGGTTCTCTTTTCTTCAAAGTTCATAAAAACTAAACATGCTTTAGTTGAAATCTGGAGAGGCTGATAGCAAACTTATAGGAGAATTATTTGAACAATTGTATATTATAGGATATCGAAAGAAATAGGAATCTTGACCAAATATCAAATGACCAATAATTTTTGATAAATCTGAGTGTCCAATTTCAAATTGAAAATAAAGGTGCGCAAGCAATTTGATAGCTTTTTCACAAGCACAAGTTCGATTAGGCAACTCATGATCACTCATGAATGTAGCCTTTAAAAAAGGATCACTTGAATCCTATATTTGAAGTTATATTTAACGTACATGAGAATCATGATATATCTAAGTGCTTAGTTCTAAGATTAATGGTATTCAAATAAAATTTATAAAAGGATTTACCATGTAATTAATTAGCTTAGCAATGGGTATATACAAACTCCTTCAATAATCACTCAAGTTACACTTTGTGATACATTGGGTGAATCAATAAAAATCGGTATAATTTGAATTAGAGTTATGATGAACTCAATGCTCATTTATTGAAGAAAAAAATAGATTCTTTTAGTTTAGAATAAAAGCTGAATGTGACTAGTTGATAAAAATTTGAAAGTTCTTTAATAACTACATGTCAAATAATATTTGAGAATTAAAAAATTCAACAAGAAATCCAAGTGTGAGTAATATTTTAAAATTTACAACATCTTCTACTTCACGAATTCAAGAACACATCGCATGTTAATGTAGGCGTTTATTAAGGCATTCTTAAATACACTGCATGGACCCACACTATGTTGAATATTCAAGTGTCACGAGGATCTTTGTGTGGGTTGCTTCCCAGTTTTATCTTAGGACTATGCCCAAGTTAACAAAACCTAAAAATTTAATATAGAAATTTTAGCTTAGTAAAATATCTAAGAAGTTAATTCTATCATGTGACAATAGATCTGATCCTCTATTAGGAGCTAAACAGAGTTGACAGGATCTAAAGCCCTCAAATAGATTTAATTCAATCAATTAACTACCCCGATGATGGTTGTGTTGAATGGTGATTTCAACCAATGGGGATACTTCCATCAAAATGTGATTCTAATTTTAAAATAAATATCAATCTAAAAACTGCTTAAATGAAATTCAATGACTAAAAGCTTAAAACAAAATTCTATTTATCCACCTTTCGCAACAGTTTGTCAGAGGTTATAAATTAAGAAAATTTTAGCTCACAAAGGAGCCAATGTCAAATCAAGTGTTCTACTATGTTAACTCACAATCAATCTCTTGCCAGTAAAGACGTGGCCCGTATCCTCTGATTATGTGGCTTGGCGATAGGCTCCACAGATGATGCAATTATTACCAGAGTCCTCTGATCTGGTGGTTTGGCTAGTAAGGCTCCATTATATTACGATCATGATCGTAGCCCATATACTTCCCAATCGCTCTGCCCTTTGATTTGTGAATCATATGGTATACTTGATAGGGCAAACAACCCTCTATCAGCTAAGGTAGACATAAGCCTGTCTCCTTAGATAAATACCACCCAGGTCTACAAGGATTTCTTGGACAACGTAACCCATGTGTTGTTGATAAGGATCCTTCAGTCAGGTTGGGTCAACTACCTCCTCTAACTAAGTAGACTAGGGACCATGACAGCCCAGGATGACGTAGCCATGGGATATAGATTGGGCGAGTCTTCATTCCCCTAGCCATCCAGTTTAAGATGAAATGATGAATTTCATAATCTAAATTTTAAACTCCAAATGCTGCTACTATACGCTACGCATTTAGTGATCTAATGACTAGCCTTAATCGAAAGTTCTCTCTCACTTATTGAGAGGGGTAATTAACTATAAGGGCTTACGCCCATAGGAAACCTGAAACCAGATCTAAAGTCCTCACCAATTGAGGATGAAATGTCTGGGTAGTGTCTTATCTACTATCTCATCTGTCTTCTGAAAATTACACCGACACATTTAAATCATGCTCTCTTCAATTCAATATTTGTCGAGAGGTCGGTGGTGAATTTTCAGAGCCCATAAATTTCTGGCGACTCCACATGGGACAAGATTCTCTTTCCATCTTTGGCTAGTCATATATGTGCTATAATAGCAATAAAATATTTGAAAATTCAAAATAAAAACTGGTGATTTAAATGTTTAATAAATTCAAATTACTAATGTATAAGGCTCTATGTCGAATGAATTATTCTTTAGAGTACATCTTTATTACAATATTATTTTGTTCTATAGTGCCTCTGCATTTTGAAAGTATAGGGTGAAATAATACTTGATAATTATTGATCTCCATCTTTCACTTTTGCGGAATGGATCTACAGAGAACTCCTTTCACCATTCAGCTAGGACGTTGTGCGAACATCTGCCTAGCCAATGCCATCATCAACATAGGATATGTTGGAGCTACCATTCAATTTGGTAGCTTGAATTTCCCAGTTATCGTTGCTGCAATTCCTAAAGTACCCACCCCATGGTATCAGGTCATGCCGAAAGGCCTCAGGTTACTGAAGCTCCTACTAGCCACGTTCGCCAACCAGTTCAACAACCAACTGCTATCAAGGAGTTCTCCCGATAGAGAACTTCAGTTTCTAAAAGGCTAGGAAATCTGAAGCCCCCATGACGAAAAGAATCGTTAGTGGGCAAACTATGTCTTTAATGCTTCGTGGTACAACTGTTCTGCCGATTGAACCTTTTGTATATGGAAAGCATGATCATGAAGCTTCCTCATCCGGAAGCAAATTAAACAGAAGGCGGAGAAGAAGAAGAAATGCTGAGCTGAGGGCTCAGCAGATCTCATTCAAATGACCTAGTGAACAAGCAATATTGTCGCCAGAAGTGAGTATTCCTACCTATAACCACTTTGACAATCTAAATTGGGTAAAAAGGAATAGCTCTACTAGTGAAGTAAGCGGTCTTACGGAACAACGCCAAGCTCCACCACCACGTAAGAGATAGGAAACACACTGCAGAATACACAAAGTTCTCAAAGTGGCTAAATATAGAGGCTTAATGAAAAGAAAATTTCAGAGACTTGTGACAATTGAAATTACTGAAGCTCCACTAAGTAGTTTGTCAACTGACTCCACGATTGTGGTAATTTTTCTATTATCGATGCAACTATAAATACTTTTGTCATGCTTATGCCTTGTTCTTTTATATCATGAATAATATATTGAATTTCATTTACTTAATCTAATACGGTGCAAGAATCACTTATTTTATATTCATTAAATGATTCGACCAAATATTTTCTTGACCCACATCTTCATTTCTATATATCGATTCAAGTGCTTTACAAAACTCAAAAGAAGATGTTGATGTACAAAACATGTCATAAAAATGATCAGAAAGATCACTAAGAATGCATTCAAGACAAAGAAAATCAATCTCTTGTGAAGTTTTTCCTTTTCCTAACCCTTCATCGAAAGAAGAATTATTTTCTCTTTCCGAATTAGGTTAGGATGAAGGAGGATTATATATTATAGAGATTAATCATAAACATGTCAACCAATATATAGTTTGATTTTGCCATCTTTTAAAGTGTATTCCTATAGATTTTTTTCAGCTTAACATCATCATGATGAAGCGATATTTGTGTATACATATATTTTTAATTGATGAAAATAATTAAAATAAAGAAAATATTTTGATCTACTCTAAGATTATTAGAACTATAAGGAAATAAATTTGCAATGTAGAAATAAATTTTAACACAACTATGAAAATAAAAATAAAAGTGATGAGATCGAAATAGCCTGGGAGGAAGGCATGTCGATGACACTATCCTTAGAGTAGATCAAACCTTAGGTACACCAATTTGCGGGTCTCTTTTCTACTCGTCAGATACAGCCCGTCCCCTTGCCTTGATCGCGTGCATCATGATTAATTTTCAAAACTCTGAACTAATCGTGTGTCTCTTGTTGCCCAAAATGAAATGAAGAGAATGACAAGAAAAATAGTGAAAAGAGAAAGGAAAATAGAATATTCAGATTTTGTTCTCTCATTCAAGCTCATATTATCATTTATTTATAGGTGAAAGATGAGAGCTCAATATTAAATCACCTAATTATGATTTATAGCCAATATTTTAAGTTATAAATTAATTTATTTGTATTTACTAAATTTATTTTATAAGTTATAAAATTTAATATTGATATGACACTGAAAATTTCATTAGTCGAAGCACGAATTTAATGTCGAAAGCAATATGATTTTGAGTCAAGACTAACCCAGATCAAGCGCTTATTGAAAACTTTGCGATATCATTCAGTTCTTAAATATGGAGTGTTTATTGTCAAATTGAGCTTCTTGATAAGCTGGATCGCACAAGCCCAAGATCTCCTAATTCTGACTTCATTTGAGCATTCAAATATTTAAAATACATCTGATTATCAAGGGAATTATTTTGAACCGTTCGATTGAGTGGTTTGGATTTTGTATGTATTTACAGAAATGTCACTTTTCTAACCTATAAATAGCTCTTCATTCTTCATATGAGGAGAGGCCAAGCTAAAGAGAAGAGAGAGCTCTGAGGCTTGAAGAACCTCCAAGCATAATCGTGCCTCTAGTCAATGTTCGCCGACCACCACCACCGATCATCATCGCAGATCGCTGGCCGACCATCGCCAGCCTACCACCACCACCGACATCATTATCACCGTTGACGATCGCAATCGGGCCATCATCAGGACCACCACCACCTCACCGGCCATTACCGCGATTTGCGCCATTATCATACCACCGCCACTGTCGGCCACCACCACCAATCCTCGCCACCTTCGACTACCACCATTGGTCACCGTCGACCACCGCCGTTGACCACCACCGTCAGCCACCACCGCCGGTCCTCGCCGCGTCGACCACCACCGTTGGTCACCGCCGCCAACCACCGTCGTCGACCACCGCCAGCTGCCACCGTCGGCCATTATTGTTGGTCACCACCTACCGCCATCACCGGTCACCACCGCCAGCTACCACCACTTGACAGTTATGAAATCATCACCTACAACTGTCATTCACTATCGCCGACTGTCACTAACCACTATTACAGCCCAACTACCGCTGCATAGCTATTGTCACCTGATTCTGAGATTTTTGTTGTTAGGCTTTCTCACAAATAACTTTGTAATCCCATTAATGGGAAAACTTAAATGTTGTACTTCAAAACAAATATATAGTGAAACATTTTTACTGGGCTATGCCCCGTAGTTTTTTCCCCTCTTCTTGGGATTTTTCCACATAAAAATTTTGTAATTTCTTATTCTCTTTTCAACTATCTGTATGTGTGTTGGATTTCCATACAAAGCTAAGACGTGAAAGTGTATTCTACCGCAATTGGGTTTCTAGCATGCAATAAATATTATTTTTTATAATGTTTTAAGAATAAAGTTATATACATATAGTAATGTTATGATATAACGTTATATTAACGTTATAATAAATTTTTTTTAAATTATTTTGTCGTAACAAAGTCCTGACCTCCCTCCGTCTAGCATTGCAGTTGGCACTCTACGTCCCCGCGCTTCGCTCTTTGCCGAATCCATCCCCTACTCTCCAGCTCACTTTTTACGTTTGGAGCAAACACTGGAAGAGCTCTACGATCGCACTAAAAGAATTTGGAAACGGAGGCAAGTAAAACCTTTTATTTTTGGGAATAATGATGTAAAAATTTCATTTTTTCAGCGGATTATAGTTCGAATTTATTCTATTTCTCTTTTCTCTTCCTCTCCCTTTCTCCAATAATTTGGGATTGGCTCTGTTGAAAAAAAAAATATTCTTGTAGTGAATCATGCATAAAATAAGCACCATGTCATAGCGATATTAGGCAATTGCGTCGCTGATTTCAAAGTAGTTTTGGTGTTAGTTTATTGGTGATGAAAATGATTTTTCTCTCAGCTACAGAAGGCATCGTCCTCCTCTTCCGAACAATCGCCCATCAGGTATCATACTTTAATTTTATTAGTATCTTTCTACACCTCATTTATTGTATTTTATTTTCTTCTGAAGGTAACGAAGAATGATTTGTTTGTGATATATTTCAGTTTTATTTGAAATTAGGGTTTTTTTTAATAAACTAATATAATTTGGGCTCTTACATGGTTTTGAATCTGAAGCCATCTTTCATCCTTATTTTAAGGATTTCGAGAAGAGATGCATTCTTCACATATAAACGATTATGTTTCATATAATTCTGGTGATTAGATAAAACGTAAAAAATATTTTAGAAAATATACTGAAATGTAAGAAAATAAAAAATGTTTTTTAAAAATATAAAAAATGATCTTGAGTTTTAAAAATTGTGTTTTTTAGCCTTTAGCATTAGAAAAATGTATTTTCTCATTCCACAAAAGTCTTCTTCAGAAGGAGAGAGATTAAAAAGTTAGCCACATCCAGAGATGATAGAACTAAGTCACTTCGCATTTTTTTTAGAGTAACGTTTCTATTTACACTAGCAGAGACCTTTTTTTAGATCTATTTTAGCGCAAAATATCTCTTAGCATTTTTTTTAGTTTGAATTGATTCGTGATTTCATGAGCAAAAAATATTGTTTGTAATTTTTCTATTGTTTTATGAAAGTTGATTGAGCTAGGTGAATAATATGAGGAAGAACAACTTTAATCTATTAACAATTTTAGAATTGCAATACTTTTGCATGGGGATAAGAGTAATAAGAATGTGTTTAGTATCTCAAAAAAGATGAGCAACCATTAAAAACTATCATCCAATGACGTCCAATGAGTGAATGAAGATTTGAGACATGAAACCACTCAATTAGAGGTTTTGTCAATGTAGATATTATGAAGAGTTTCAATAATTTTATGATTAGTGATTAGTTTGATAAGATCTTTTAATTATAAGGGACTGAAGAATAACTTTAGCACATGAAAGATTATTCTTAGGCTCCAAAGAACAAAGGGGGTTATTATGAAGAGTTTTATAATAATTTATAGGTAATTTTTTTAAAATAAGTATGATTTAAAACATAATTAGTAATTTAAGTATCTTAAAATAAAAATTTAGATATAGGTATAGTCGCCCGTTTAATGGGCGACTTGCTTGCCACGTCGAATCTGACGTGGCGCTAGTCACTGGTTTAAGTTTATAATCTAGTCGCCCGTCAAACGGGCGACTTATAGTGTTACATGGAAGTCGTCTGTTAAACGAGCGATTTTATTCTGATGATTAATAATTTTGATTTGATAATTAGAGTCAGATGTAGAACCAACTTTTTTCTATGACAAATAAATTTTTAAGTTATTATGCAATATAATAATAAAATAATAATATTTACATAAATATATATACGTAAAATTAGTTAAAAAAACGAAAGAAGATAATATCACCACATTTATAAGAGAAATATATAAGTAGGCATAAATGTGAATGTTTTCAGATTTTATTTTCATTAATAAACTATTGCATTGACAAATAACATATTAAGTTGAATATTTTTTATGAGAATTGAGCAAAGTTGTAATTTAAAGGTGAACAAGCTCCTAAAATTTAACATATTCTTAACAATTGAGAGCGGGCAATTGTCTACCTTGGGGCAAACATAGTTTTAGATCTATTATAATATAATTTTGGCTATATTTGAGTGCCAATCTAAATGGAGATGTCTATAATAAAAACAATTTTATAGTGTGATCTTGAAGAAGGTTGTTGTAATATAAGCGAGTTTGTAGCATGATGTCAATTGGAAGATAGTTCTGATTCAAGCAAGATAAGGGTAGTAGTACTAAAATGGATGGAAACACATGCTTGAATATGATGTTAATGGGATTACATTGTATCTTTTTAAGGAGACATGACTACTATACACTGAAGATTATGACTTAAGTCTAGGAAGGATGATTATGGCATAAGTATGTTCGTAATGTATCATTGTTGTTTAACCCAATTCTCTAATGAGAATCATTCTTCAATATATATATAAAGAAAACGGGCTTGAGGATGTTTTATTGTTGCCTCTTAATTTGTTGTTTGCAAACAAATTTTGAATTATTGAAACTAAAGCCCTCATTTGTTTTATAATGTTTACATGATTAAAATCACTTGAAAGTTTGAATACTACATTTGATATTTGATGCACATCTTTCCCTAACCCAACCCACGGTGTGTTTGAATAAGTTTAGTGAAGATAGATATCTTAGTTCAAGAGCCATTGAATGAAGATCTTTGATAGAAACAAATCCTAAAAGAATTGGTTCTCCCATTTGGAATACATGTTCGCTCCATTTACACCAGATATAGATCAAATATTGCATTTCCAAACAAGTTAGCTCTTCTACTTTTCATATGTCATACTCTAAGTAGAGTCATTTAATGTATTTTATCTCTACAATATATTTTCCCTTACACCAATAAACTTGGTTAGAATTTTCTTGGTTAGGATGAATAGCTTATTTCAAAAATTCAATATTGCACAATAATAAAATTATAATAAATGGTAGGCACATCTATGAAACCTTTTAATCAATAATTCCAATTGAATTTATTATTATTATTATCAGAAAAAAAATTGCAAGTACTTTTTTTATGAAAATTCGGCTGATAATTCTTTTTGGCAAAAAAATTATCTAAAATATAAGTATATGTAGTTGATGTTATTTTTTTAATTAAGACCTATTTTCTCCATTCCACCTTTCCTCTTTCTAGTCTATGGTTTTATTACTACTTCATTTTATAGCTACTACAATTTTATTCTTGCTTAATTTCTTTGATTTCTCTATAAATATGATGGTAAGTATCTTTCACTTATAAGCCCTAAAATTTTTATATAAGAATCTCATGTATTATTTCTAAACTTTGCATGAAATAATGATAGGTAGTCGGTTGTTGCGTAAGGTGATGAACCGAGTAGGTATTTGGTGAGAATGTCGCTATTTGATCTTCCGTTGAAATGTGATGGATTTGTATTTCATTGGCTGCTATGTGATCGCGCACAAAGTGGTAGTCGATTTCTATGTGTTTTGTCCTTGCGTGTAGTATGGGATTAGTTGCCATATGGCGAGGTGTTACTTAGAGGCGTCACGGGATCCCGAGTTGAGTGCCAAGCAACGAATCATTATGTCTATTGTAGGCCAAGGCTCGAATTCTCGCTGAGCGAATGAGACGCTTGCTTTTGATTTTCCGGATGAGAGTGGATCCTAGGAAGGTGCGAGTTGGTAGAGCAATGATCGGTCAATTTCGCCCATGAGTCGGAGTAAGAGTGGAGAGTTAGATCTCTAGTGTGATTGGTCGAATTTCTGAAGGTAGCGTAATACTCTTTTTAGGAGTTGGTAGTGCAGATAGAGAGGATTGTGCATGTGTTGGTAGAGATGATTTACTGCCAGAGCGATATCGGGTCGGGTGATTGTGAGGAATTGAAGGGAACCTACTAGTCACCAGACTGCATCGAGGAAGCTTGAGTTTCATGGGTATCTTATTGAAATTGGCGCTGGCGGTGAGGCCATTCGAGGCTGTAAGTTGGTGCAGTGTAGGTTAGGGAGTTTGTTATGACTGATGTATTTGGATGCCGAGGAAGGTGGAGATTTCGAGGTCCTTGTTATCAGTTAAGTTTTGAAGTAAAGATGAGATGAGTTGAGGGTTATTACCAGTGATGAGAATATCATTCACGTAGAGGAGTAGATAAATCCTGTTTCCGTTGGAGATATAGAGAAATAATGCTGGATCGGCTGTACTAGTAGTGAACCCGTGGTTTTTGAGTTGTTCGGTGAATGTGGAATACCATTGCCTTGGAGACTGCTTGAGTCCATATATGGCTTTCCGGAGTAGGCATACGTGTTGTGGAAATTGAGTATCAGAGAAACTTGGAGGTTGGGATATGTAAATGGTGTCGTGGAGGGAACCATGAAGGAATGCATTGGAAACGTCGAGTTGTTGAACTGGCCAATGATGATGAAGTGTCTGTGAGTAGAAGACTGACGGGCATTTTACCGACTGAAGGTTTTAGAATAGTGAATCCCATGTTCTTATTTAAATCCTTGGGCGATGAGACGGGCTTTGTAGCGGGCTATGGCACCATTCGAGTGAAATTTGGTTTTGTATGTCCATTTACAACCAATTATGATTTGATTGTTGGGTGGAGGGACGAGTGTCCAGGTGGCTTGTTGTTGGAGAGCAAGGAATTCCTCGGACATGGCTTTACACCCATGATATTTGAAACTTAAGTATAACTGGTGGGTTCGATTGGAGTGTGGTAATGTTGAAGGTCGAATATTATTTTGGGTTTCCAGTGACATGTTTGAAGTCGTGTTTGCATTGGGTGTTTAGGTGGAGGAGCTTGATGGGTTGGAGTTGTGTTAACCGTGAGGTAAAGAGGTATTGGTTGGAAGTGAGTGAGTTGTAGTTGGGTGGTGGAACGAGCATATATGAGTTAGAGGTGTAATTGGTGTTAGCAGCCATGGTGGGATGGGTGGAGTGATAGGTTGTGGTGGTTGAGTTGATGAGTATGGGAAAAGAGCTTCTTGAAAGATGACGTGGTGAGAGATGGCGTGAGTAAGAGTTGAGCATTTATATCCTGTTGAGAGTAAAGATGAACATGCATGGTGCTTTTGGAGATAATTTGTTAGTGTTTGGTAAATGATAAAGGGAAAGCATGAGGCAAGACTTTAAGGTTATGGTGGGTTTGTAAAACTTGATAGGGTAGTGAGAGAGAGAGGTTTTAGTGGTAGTAGTTGATGAGATGGAAAAATAATATTAGAGATTATTGGAGGAGGATTACTAATATGTATAGTGTTTTCTCACCCCATTTTGTTCGGAAGTGTATGGACAACTGTGTTGATGAATGATGCCTTGATTGATAAGATAGGTTTGGAGTGCGGTGGATAAGTACTCACCTCCATTATCAGATCTAAGTATTTTCACGGGCTTGGAGAAATGGGTTTGCATCATTTTGTGTAATTGTTGAAATTTAGATGATATTTCATGTTTGTATTTCAATGGAAACAACTAAAATGCAGTAGTACAATAAATGTAACATAATATTTATATCCATGTAACGACGGAGTTGAGGATGGTACATCGGAGTGAATTAAATCAAATGGGTGGTTAGTTCTAGTAAATTTTGTAAAAGCTAACTTATGGCTTTTGATAAACAGCGTAGGGAAATAGATTTAATTCGTAGGTGGCTGTTTTGAGTTGAAATAATCCTGAGAGTGTCGTTGTTGGGGTGGCCTAATCGCTGCAGGTTCAAGATGAAGCGAGTAGAGTGCGTGGACTGCTGCTGTGTGAGGAATGATGTATAACCCGTTATTACAGTGACCCGTTAGAAAGAGTTGGTGTGTAGTCCGATCCTTAATATGGAAGCCATCAGAGTCGAAGGTGATAGAGCAATTGTTATCAGCCGCAAGATTAGAAACAGAAATCAGATTGTGAGACAAATGAGGTGCGTGAAAGAGTTGGTTGAGTATGAGCTGGGGTGTGGAGAATTCCCCAGCCCCGATGAAGTATGGGTAATGCCCGTCTGCCAATGCGGATGGATTTGTGACCGTGGTGTTGGATTGTGTAGTTCCTCCGTGTCGGTAAGATGTGAGGAAGCGAAAGGTATCCATTCTCGAAGAGTGATGAGTGGTGTCATGAAGTCTTGAGGATTTTAGAAGGATATTGGTAGTGTCCAGTGATACCAGTGTGCAGAGTGACCCGCCATTGCATATTTGGCAGGGAGAGATTCGGCGATAATTTGGTCGCCCTTTGGTCCGTCGATTGTGGGAAGGAGTTGAGTTGATGTTTTGGCCTTTGTGGTTGGATTTCAGACTTTGCCTCGGTGAGATGGAGGATAAGGGGTTAGTTCTTTTTCATGATCTGTGGTAATGTTGATTTCTTCATTGCATAGGAGAGAGTAGAGATCGTCGATATTAATTGGATCGAACGCCGCATAAATTTTGAATGCATGATAGGTTGATGGTAAGCCATTGAGTATGAGAATAATATCTTGATCCAAAGTGGAGCCAAATTTGGTCATCGAGATTTAATTTCTGCTAGATATCAGTCATCGTCTTGTCATGAGACATATGTGGTGGAGTTCATTCTTAAGTTGGATGACTGAACGGGTTGGATGACCAAGTCTCTTTGTTAGAGTGATCCATGTCAAGCGTTTCTAAGTTGAGAACATAGGGAAGGATAGGTGGTGAAATGGTGGAGAGAAGAGAGGTTTTGGTGATTGCCACATGTTGTAGTTTGGATTAGGTTGAGGTTGTCCATTGATATCTAGGGAATATTTAGAAGGGCATGGAGAGGTACCTTCAAGAAAGTTGATGAATCCATTTACTTGGAATAGTTTATGGATTTGTGAGCTCCATATGGCATAATTGGTAGCTGTGAGGGTAGTATTTGCACAACTTCATGTTTCCTATGAGAAATTTGAGGGAGGGTGGAATGGTTAGTGTGTTGAACCTTTCTTGTCAGATTCCATTGTTCTGTCCGATTGGGAAGAGGATTCGACATTCGCAAGGGTTACACGATACCATGTAAACTTTGCATGAAATAATGATAGAATAGAATGAAGATAAGCTACCTACTCAGATGGTAAGAGAAGGGAATGAAGTACAGTAACAATTCTAATATCATCTCGCATCTTTTAATACAGTGTAAAGGTTTATTTATAGTGTAGTTGTAATACGAAGGAGTATACGATCTGTCGTTGCTTAGAGAGTTGGTTGTAAGCCAGCGGCCATGATGCGATGTTCTTATTTATGTTCCGAGGAAGATCGTGGAGAGGACAAGGGAATCTATAACCGTTTTGTTTGAGTGCCGTAGTGGAGAGGTGATTAAGTTGGTTATCATTATTCTTTTTTCAATTTTGACTTGGTGTAATTTAAGGTTCTAATTTTTATAAAGAAATTAGTAAATTTATATTTTTTCTATAATTAAATGCGTATCTTGAATAAAAAATTATAATGTTATTGGTTACATCTAGTTAGTTTATATGCTTATATCTTTTTGGTAAATCCATAATTTTTGGATAGATCTAATAGATTTTAATAAATTTTAATTTTTCCAAAATTCTATAATTTACTTTGTCGATCTATCTTATATTTGTTAGATTATTTTTATATATATTAAATCAAGATATTTAATGTTTTCATATATTGTGTTTTTTGTAGGTTCGTTTAAATATAAATTTACTTATATTTATGTGCTTAAATTTTTAATATGTTAGCCTTTTGTGGGTCATCAAAGAAATGAATAAAGTGCTTAGTCTCTATACATTATACACTTTATACTGACTATTAGTAATTAACATAAATTTTTAGCCTTATTGTAAGAACTGCTAATATGCATAATATTTAGTGTGCATTTAATATAATTATTTCTATAATAAATATGATAATAAAAGAGTTGCTCATCATTCTTGAGATTCATGCTGATCTTCAAAGCCTTTAGTGTTGTGATTGGCTCATGTGAAATGACAAACTCTTCTTTAAATTTATCATTTTTATCATGAAAGCATGCCTCTTTTAAGTATATATCTATATTAGACAATGTTGATATTCATTTACTTTAAAGCTTAATGTTATTTGTCTATCTAAATTATTATAAAACTTATTAAGATCTTGACTATCATGCTCAAGTTGTAAAGATTAAAATCTTTGATATTTGGTATATATTTATCACATTCTTCCTTTGATGTTTATAATTATTTTTATATATCTTGATAAAATGATCAAATTAATGATATATATTTATGAAGAGCTTTTAACCTAAATATATCATGTGGATATCTCAAGTAAACGCTCACGAATGTATAATAGATTATTTCTTATGTGAAAAAGATTAATCAATGAACTTCTCCCACTTCTTTTTAAAGAAAGTTTAGATGTCCATATTTTAAACACAAAAATTAGGCATACTCACACTAGAAAACTTAGCGTTCATTTGTAGGGGAGAGAATTTTAATCTAATTATTGATTTTGGTTATTACATGAAGAGTGTGAGCCATCAACCAATCATTCCGTTTTTTGACAGGGCGTATTAAATTAGAAATTAATTAGGAAATAGAAATAATTGATATTTAATGCAAATGGCTCTTTGAGCAGTAGTTCTGGAGTGTAATCCCTTTTAAGGATCTTGTAACCTTATTTTTGTGGTAATAAAATACCCCCGTATCATGGGGTTTCCTTATGAAAAAAAAAAAAACGCAAATGACTTGCAATTTATAAATGATAGTAAAGAGACTTTTAACATTAAAGTTTAATAAATTTATGAATTATTCCAAATAGCTCTACAACCATAATAAAATAATTGCCACTCTAAGTTATTTGATGTAGTTAGAATGCTTAGCATCAATATAAGCTAATCTAACAAATATTGTAGTACTAAATGTCATATGTAAGACTAAGAAATTAGTATTCAAATTAAACTTCAATACACAAAAATATTAATACACTAATAATTGTATGTTATAATACAAGAATAATGTATTAAAAATTATATGCAAGAGTTTGGAGCACTTAAATTCAAACTATAAAAAAGAATTATAACATAAACAAAATGATGTCTCTTACAAGATATTATTTTATTTATCTCTTATTTCACATCTATGAGACTATTTTTATATATTATTTCTAAGTAACAAATATGCAAGTCATCCATCAGATATATTCCTCTTTGAAAATGAGTCGATAATTCCTCCTCGGAAGTCCTCTACTATAGAAATAGTAGAAAATTTGGTATGAATATTACTAGCATTTACACTATCGTTTTTAAACTCAGAATAGCAACATGGGCTACATTCAAGAAGTTAGAACAAGAAACAATATTGGCTTGGCATTTAGGAGGATTATCACAAAAGAGATCGGGGACAATTGTTTAAAAAAAATGATATTTTGATCATAAATTTTTAGTATAAATCTACAATTATTTTAAATTATTTTGAGATGAATATGCTATATATAATTAGTTAATATTATATTTATCTCAAAACATATTTACGAGATTTGAGACTATTCCGATTACTTTCTATCATGATATTTTGACGTAAAATTTGATGTATAAGATGAACATGTAAGAATATTGTTAACATTAGCATTACATATAATGTAATTATTACAACATATTAATAATAGGGATTATTTTTAAAATAGGCACATTATTAATCTTAATTAGCCGTTTAGGCATCAAAAAATTTTTTTATGAAAATAGGCCTAGTCGTCGTTATGAGACGACTATGTGTCTTGGCTACGTGCATGGTCGTTTGGCCGTATTTGCTTTAGGGGAGAGAGAGAGAGAGAGAGAGCGGGTGGCGTTTTTTTTTTGTTTTTTTGCTTTTGGTTGGAGAGAGAGAGAGATTATTATTATTTTAATTAATATAATTATATAAAATATTTAAAATATATAATTTAAAAAAAAAATTTATAAAATATTTAATAACTAAATATTTATATATTTAGTTATTAATTAATTAATTTATATATATAATTAAATTTATAATTTAAAAGTATTTTTAATTATATATATAAATTTAGAAATTTATTTAATAATTTTTTTTATTAATATAATTATTTAAAATATATAATTTTATTAATTTTGTTAATATATAATTTAAAAATATTTAAATATATAAATAAATAATTTTTAATAAATAAATAAAGAAAGAAATTATATAAAGGGTAAAAAAGTGTCCAAAACTGCCCAAAACTGCCCAAAATCGCCGAAAACCGTTCAAAACCGCTCAAAACGGCCAAAACGCGTGAAAAAGGACCAAAATGGACGTTTTCTTCCCACAGACACGAGCCAAGCTCTACGCCCTGCCGCCGCGGTCAGCTCGACCGCTGATGCCATCATCCGTTCCGTCGACCAGCCCGCTCCGCCCGTTCAGACGAACCTCCGACCCATACTCATGACCAGCGATCAGCAGCGACCGCGACGTTCGGCCGTTCGTCTCCAGCAGCGACCGTTGATTGCCCGTCTAGCCCTCGCGCGACCCGCGCGACCAGCGTTCGCTCCGCTTCAGCGGTCCTCATGACGCATTTGTTTACTCGTTCATTTGTCGCCATAGCGACCGTCGACCTTTCCAATCCGGTTTATTCGACCCCGTAAGTGACTTTCTTGAAATTGCAACCCAGCAATTTCTTGCACCGTTATCGTAATCCAACCCGAAAACACGTACGCAGCGCGTAAATGTCGCATGGGTCCATAACCCCAAATCTTGTACTGCGTATACATCCGCGGCCCTCCACCCGCTTCATGGTCATAATCTTATGCTCCCGTTAAGATATGTTCTCTCAAAATGTATGGTTAATGGGACAAATTTCATTGAAGAATTTGCTATTTTCAAATATTCGATATATATTTTTGGATGATTGAGATAATATCATCCAAAAATAGGAACTGTGACCGAAAATTTCACTAGTCGAAACAAATCTTGATGTAAAAACTCGATTGTAAATCAAGACTAATCAGCGTTTATTATCAATCGACTCTTAAATATAGAGTGTTTATAGTCAAATCGAGCATCTTGATGAGCCGAATCTAACAAGCCCAAGATATCATAATTCCGACATCATTTGGGCATTCAAATACACAAAATACATCATATGATCAAGGGGATCATTTTGAGTCAGATGAAGTGGAGTGGTACGGGTTTTGCATGTATTTACAGACGCCACTCCTCCAATCTATAAATAGCCTCATTCCTCATGAGGGAAGGCCAACAAGAGAGAGAAGAGAGCTCTAAAGATCCTCCAAGCACAATCGTGCACCACTCGGCGTCAACCACCGACCCGTACCGCCGCCGTTGATCCTTGCGCCATCAATCTCTATCGGTCTCCATCATGATGACCTACGGTAATTGTTCCCGCATTTTGCCATGCTTCTCGCATTTCCCGGTGATTGCTCCACAGTTCACCATCATCTTCTACTTAGCAACTGACGATCGTTGTCACAGCATTGTTCCTTTCCCATATATACAATTCGTAATCCCGATTAGGAAGATCTTGTACTCTGAAACAGATACATAGTGGAAGCTTTTTACTAGGCTAGGCCCCGTGGTTTTTCCCTCTTTCGAGGTTTTCCACATAAAAATTCTGAAGTTTTATTGTTCACACTTTTTATACCTATATTTATTTAGTAATATATGTTTACTTATTAACTCTCATTTTATCTAATTAATTTGTATTCACTAGAAAATAATAAATATTTATGGTTAAATATGATAATATATTTAAATTAATTTTTCCTAATTTATTTCTTATTACTACCTTCAAAATCTTTATAAAAGTTATCTATTCATCTTGTAAATTTTTTAAAATCATATTTATAAAAATTTATCTATTCATCTTTAACACAAAATTTATTAAATAAATATATGTTGTGTTAGAACTATATGGTAATACATTAGAAATTAAGAAATAAATTTTAACAACTACAAATAAAAATAAAACTAATGAGATCAAATAACTAGAGGGAGGCATGCACGATTGGGTTGGAGGAAGGCTTGAGAGGTGGCACAAGGCGACCAGCTTCCGGATCCAATGGATTGAGTAGTGAGGGAAGTGAGTTAACTCACCTCCCTTTGGTCCATGATAGGCCTAGCCCACTTAGGTTGGGCTAGGTGAGTAGTCACCCCATTTTGGGTGTGTGAGGGTTGCCAAGTGGAAAGGATGAGTGGACTTTGCTAATTTTTGCAAAATCCCATGTGTGGAGGAAAATCTAAGGAAGATTTTCCTTGGGTTTGAGTCATTTGGGTTTGAAAGCTTTGGGATCCAAGATGAGTTTGGGTTGGGTTGAATCGATTCCAAGTGATCATGGCTTGGTTCCAAGAGAATTGGCTCAATTTTGCTCTCATGGTTAAGTTGGGTTAGATTGACCAATTAGTCAAATTTCAAACCAAGGCTTAGTTGGTTAAATGATGATTTGAAGTGTTACGGTTCAATTGGTTTCAATCAATTTGACTTAGGTTTGATTTTTTGGCTCATTTGGATTCACATAGGTCAAATGGGTCAAGTTGACCAATTTGACCAAATTGGTCAAATTGGATGTAGATTCATGTTAAATTGGTTAAGAGATTGTAGGCTTTGTTTAGAGTTGATTTAGATTTAATTTAGTTTTAGACCAATTTGACCATTTAGGTGAATTTGGGCTAAGTTTGTCAATTGGGTCTAATTGGTCAAACTGAGCTCAATTATGGTTTTGATTAAGTTCAATAATCAACATGGATTAAACTTGAGCCATTGGTTGCAATCAATTTGGGTTGGATCATGATTTGACCTCTTTTGGTCTTTTAGGTCAATTTTGGTCAACTTGAGTCAAAGGATCAATTGGGTTTGGTTTGGCTCAATTGATGGTCAAGTCATGTTCAATCATTGATCAGGGGTTGGTGTTAAGCCATGGTTTCAATTGCTTTAGTGTATGATAGGTTTTTTTGGCTAATTTGGTTCATATCGGTTAAGGGGGTTGACTTGATCAAATGACAAAGTTGACTTGGTTTGACCTTCCATATTAGATTCCCTTTTATTTCTCTTTGGCCACTTTTTTATCTCATGCAATTTTTTTTATTTTGATTGGTTTATATTTAAATTAATTTCAAATAAGTTTCCCTTCTATTTTTCCTTCACTTGGACGAACCTCATGACCTATTGTCTTATAAATAATGTTTCTTCGACTAGGTTGACTTCTCTTGGAAAAATCTCTCTTAGAAAAATTCTCTCTTGGTCAAATTTTTGCAAAACATTTTGAGATCTTTTCTTGATGAATCAAGTGTTAATTTCTTCATCCTTTTTCCATCCTCCAACCTACAAGTGACTGGCTTGAGGGTTGCACAAAATAACTTGGAGGATTAGTGGATTTTCTTGTGGCCAAAAGCTTAACAAGGTGCTTTCATTTTAGTTTGTGATTTTACATGCTAAGTGACCTTGTTCTACTTCTTGGCTTGAGTTTCTTATACATTTGGTTAATTTATTTTGTGCTGAACTTATCTATTTCTATACTTTCTCAAGTTGGCTGAAAGCTTCATGGTTGATAAATTAAAGTGTATTATTGCGAGTCATTTTCTAATCATTATTCTTGCATGTTCTTTAGAGAGATTATTGTCTTTGTGATTATTTCATATAAATACTTGTGAATAACAAGTTCTATTACTTCTAAATCATCTCATCTTTTGCATAAATAATAATTTCCCGAAAAAGAGATTTCATTTGAGTTTATGTGATTTAAGTTTCATTTTCATTTGATATTTTGGAAAACTCTAAGTCTCTTTCTAACATGTGATTGATTCAAGTTTCAAATCATTATTATGTTATATTTCAAACCATAAATTAAATCATCTTGATTTCAAGTTGTCATATTGACATCAAATATTTTAAAGATTCATTTATATATATATATATATATATATATATATATATATATATATATATATAAGTTTAATTATTTCCTTCAAATTTAAATATCAATTAAAGTGAGCTATCTTTCTTTTCTTTCCTTTGAATTCACTTGCCTTATATTATTGTAGTTGGGTGGTAAGCAAAATAGTTTTGAAATTGAGAGTTAGATCCTTCTTTCTCATTTTCTTATTTTGATGTTGGGTTATACTTGCGTTAAAGAAAGTATGTTGTTGGTTTGTAGTTGTCCATTAAGGAAAGTACGTTCTTGGGTTGTACTTACGATTAAGAAAAGTATGGTATTGGGTTGTACTTGCATGAAGGAGAGTCTGAGATTTTTGTAATTTCATTTTGACTTAGTGAATTCCTAGCTTGGGTTGCGGGATGTGGACATAGGCAAGTTTTTGGAATTTGACCGAACCACGTAAAAATCTCTGTATTCTCTTTCTTTATTTTGTGCACTTTATTTTTATATAGTGTTGTTGGTTGTTGTTTTATTTCTCTATGGTTTTATCATTAAAAATTTAAATTGAATACAAAACTTTAAATTATTGCTATGATTTGTAATTTGATATGCATTAAAAAGCCATAATAATAATTTTTGCTGTAATTGTAGAAGTAATTTTTGAGTAAGTGTTAATTATTAGTTTTTTTTAGAAACCCCATATAGGGGAATTTTATTGCTACAAAAAAGGGGTTACAAGGTCCTTAAGAGGGGGTAAACTCATAAACTCGCTCAAGAGCTACAATCATCCTAGAGTAAATCCCACGACTAAGTACAATCCACACATATAAAAAAAGAAAGAAAATAACCAAAGAAAGAAAAAGATACACATGAGCAAACAGCAAAGCTAGCCAACAATAGTGATTGTTGAGGCTGAAGAAGTTTATACCTCCCGAAAGAAATGACCTACAGGAGATGAACACGTAATTTGCAAACATCTAGAAAAAAAGTTAGCACCGTTAAAGTGATATGAGCTAAATCAAAGGTAGAAACTGAGAGATAAATAGAGAGTTGTGAAAAACGCTTTCCAACGCATGTCCATGTGCATCCAAATCAAAGGAAGGGATACAGACGTACTACCCAAATGGGTGAAATCAACCATCCATCATAGCCTACAAACCGGGAACCAACCCATCCATTGGAAGAGTATTGTGGACCAAAAGCAGTATACAAAAGCCATACAAGAAGCCACATAGATAAAGATAAAGGAAAACAACAACAGGAGAGCCCAAATAGTGCATAGATGTATCAAACATATTCACGGATAAATAAGAGCTTCCAAGTCCAGGCATGCTTGCATGATTGCAGCCAGCTATAAATGGTTCCAAAAGAACACAACATATCAGAAGTAGTGAAAACATCCATACAACAAAGCCATAATATTATGGTAAATAAAAAAATTGGCCGAAACACACCCTCAGGCCAGGCATGAATTTTCACAATAGGGATTCTTAAAAGCAGATACCGTAGTTGACCATCCAGCTGCCAACCGCATAACACCAGTCAACAAATCACCACCATAACTTCCCAGTGACCAACAAACCGAAACCAAAAAAAGAACCCAATAGAAACTGATATAGGGACTATATCATAAGTATGCGACGAAAAGAAAAGAGGAGATATCACCATGCATTGAAGGAAGAGCACTAAAGCCAAACAGAGAACATTTTAACCCATATATTTGGACAATAAATAGTTATCCGATAATTGGAGCTACATAAAGATCCACCATTGGAATATAACCAGAGAAATACTGGGAGATACATAAATAGAACACAAAATACTAAAATGAAAAACAAGAGCACCATAACCCATCAAGATCACCCAAATGCCGGCCGACAAGAGGGGAGAAGCAACAAAGCAGGGCCTAAGATGGGAGGCTAGCCCCACCCAACCAAAAGTTGAAACCACCAGGCAATAAAATTGAATTAGAGGTTTCTAATATAGGGAGAACCCATTTTATCTAAATTCACAAGCCTCCGTTAGAAGGAAGGAATATTATCATTGGAGAAAAATTGTAAGAGGACTTTGCATCCAAATTAGCAAGGAAATCAAGACAGAATTACCATGGGTATGAGAAATATGATAATCAAGGGTGGCAAGAAGCCCCTCAATGGTTAAGTAAATAGAAAACTTCAGCCTTGCCATGAGCTCCTAACTTTAATAATTCCAAGAGGAGGAGAACATCAATTTCAAACCAAATTTTCTGGAATCCTTTACGACGTAGCGAAATCCCATAGTGAAGACCATAAAGCTCGAAAAAGAAACGAGCAGGTCTTAAAGGAATAGCAAAAGTAGAGATCACCTTTTCACTATAATCTCTTAAAATCTCCCCACAACCATAAAAGCCATTAGAAAGCTGTTCGGTGTTGACCTTAATGACATGATAATTAGGCTTAATCCAATATATAATTTTATGAGTATGCTCAAACTCAGTGAGGGAGAATAATTCCAAGGTTAAGGGTCAAATGTTTAAACCCTTTGAAACTAGAGGGTAAGTAAGGAGATCAACTTTAAAAGAGATGTAATTTTACAGCAATAATACGATAATAGTTCATAGGGATACCACGATGCTTAGCATCATTTCTTTCCCACCAGATATACCACAACAGAGTAGTAGCTAACACACCTTTGACATGACCTTTCGGGGTATAAGAAAGAAAAGTTTTAGGAAGTTGCATGATAGAGAGGGATCCATCAAAGAGGAGAGTATTTACATACTTTCATACCAGCTCCAAACCTTAGCAGCAATAGGGCCATTCACGAAGACATGATCCACAGTTTCAATGTGAAAACAACATTAGCATTTGGAGGGAAGATGGAAACCTTTGTTAAGGAGGGTGGTATCCAACAGAATGTAGTGCTTTAGAATACAAGTTGAAATCAAGAAAGAAGTAGGGATCAAATACTTGATTTTAGTGAAAACGATGATTCTTGAGTTTTAAGTCCAAATCATGCCAAACAACCTTGAAAATAAAATCTCCAAAGGAGGAATTTTTAAAGAGGATTTAGTCAGATTTATTAGATGTTGGATTAATATTAAGAATTTTTTTTAACTATCATATTTGGAATGTTTGAAACTAATTGAGCTACATCCCAAGTGTTATGAGTAATGAAATGGCTAACCTTAAGCCTTTCAAGAGAATGAGTATTTAGTAAAGAGTCAATAGAACCTAAGCCCGATTATCTTGCCAAAAGAAGGAGGATCTTGAATTCACACCCCAATAGATCATTCTAGCCCACTTGATATTACAAAGTCTTCTCCACAGAAAAATCTCCATGTTTGTAAGGACAAATGAGGGGTGTTTCTCATACAGATTTGTGAGCATAAATTGTGAGTAGCTATGATTACTTAGATTCCACCACATAATGAGTTTTTATGATCTAAATATATCTGATGTAATAAATAATAAGTGGGATAAATAAAAAAAAATAAAATACAATGGATAGGATAAGTCTAGCGCCAAAGGAAAGTAAATGGAACTCCCAAGAGGAAATTTTCTTATATATTTTTGAATAACATCATCAAATAGGGAGGATCTTTTCATTCCTCGATATAAAGGAGTACCAGTACATAATAAAGAATTTGATGAGCAAAACCCGTAATGTTCTTAATAGCATTGATCCTAGGTTATGAAATCGTGACTAGAAATAAAACGACTTTTGTCGGTTAATCTTCAAGCCACTTTTACCAAACAAAGTAAGGAATTTACATAACTTTTTGGCGGATCCATTGCAAAATATAATAAAATTATCAACAAAGCTAGGTGGGAGATGGAAAACCACCTAGTTTTTGTTAGGCATTTTACAAAACATCTCAAGGCTTCTAGAGAGATATTCCACAATGTGAAAAGGGTTGTAAAGAGGGGATCCCCTTACCTTATCCCATTGGAGGAAGAGAAGAAGTCATGGACCTCGCCATTAATAAGTAAAGAAAATCAAGAGTTCTCAATACCATTCTTAATTAATGTAATAAATTGATTGGAGAATCCAAAAAGAGTTAAAATTTTATAAAGAAAAGTCCAACCAATGTTATCATAAGCTTTGAAAATGTCCAGCTTAAAAATTAGGTTACCACAACGAACCTTAGCATTTAAATCATGAATAATTTCTTGGGCTAGCAGAACATTATCAGAGATAGATCAACCTTTAACAAAACCAGTTTGGTTGGGGGAGATAATTTTAGAGAGCAAACTGCTAAGTCTTTTGGCCATGATCTTAGAGATGAGCTTATTAAAAAAGGTGCAAAGGCTAATTGGTCTAAAGTGGCTCCAAAGTTTAGGGTTATCGATTTTAGGGATTAGGATAATGGAAGTGCTAGAAAAATATTTGGGGATGATATTCCCTTTAAAAAAAATCTAAAATAGCTTTAATCAAATCTTCTTTGATAATATACCAGCACTTTTGAAAAAATAAAGTAGTAAAGCCATCCGGGCCATCCATCGAATCTGTATTCATATTCTGCAAAGTGTAAGCTATTTCAGACTCAGAGGGTAATGAAGTAAGCATATTATTATCTTCATCAGAAATGAGCTTAGGGATAACTTCAGGCCAGGAAAGCTCATCATAGTTCACATTTTTATTAAGGAGCTCTATAAAGAAAGAAACATCAGAATCAACAAGCTCCTTATTATCGAACTAGCTATCATCATTAGTTTTAATTTTTTAAATGTGGTTGAGAGCCTTTTTCTTTTAACCATTGCATGGAAATATTTGGTATTTCTATCTCCATCGATATCCATTTTAAAGAAGGTTTTGCCTCCAATAGGTCTCCTCCATGTCTTGGTAGCCGATAACCTATCTTTGGCTTGGTTTAATAGGAAATTTTGGAAGGATCATTAATGGAAGCGTCTTCTAAAACTATAACCCCATGTTCTAATTCTTTGATGTTGGTTAAAAGATTTTTGAAGTAGTGTTTGTTCCACCATTTGAGACATTATTTAAGCCTTTTTAATTTAAGCCATAATCTCGTCATCCCGACAATAGTATCATCAGGGTGGAGAGGTTCGCCCCAGTTACTAGCAACCACCTCCAGAAATGTATCGTCCATAAGCCACATGTTTTGAAACCGGAATGAAATATGAGAAGAGGGTATATTCGCACTAACCTTTACAGAGATGAGCAAAGGGGAATTGTCGGATAAGGTTCTACTGAGATGTTCAACAGAAGTAATAGGAAAATGATTGATTCATAGATCCAAGTGAAATGAGATCCAATAAATCCAATATCAGTGAGGTGACAATCCAAGATCATGTTATTGAAATCCTCCATGAAGAATAGGTTAGGCGTTACCACCAACCCATTCAAGAGAAAGAGATAATGTTAAAGTCCCCACCCACAAACCGGGGATTGATTGAGGAAAAGAAATTAAGATCTTCCCACGGGATCCTTCTACCATACCTATAGGAGGCATGACAAAGGATCCAAAGCAACATCAAGTATCATAAGTGATTTTAACATTACGACTTGGTGTAAATCCTGCATAACGTGCAAAACAAAAGGACTTCTCCGAAAAATCCAAATTTTATTACTCGAGTTAGCAAAGAAATTATCAAAACCAATCATTCTAGCAACAAAATTAATGTTAGAAGGTAGGATAAAGGGTTCCAAAATGACCAAGAATGAAATATTATGAGACCAAACTAAATTACTAATTACATTTGCGAGCGAGAGGGTATCAATCCCTCTCGCATTCCAAATAATGAAAGAAACCATTTATTTTTGGTAAGAGGAGCAAGATCTAGTAACTCTAGTAAAGCTAGGAAATTTAGATTTAGAGGGTTTGTTTTTCTTTTTTAAAACTGTTTGAAATTTAGAGTGTTAAATATTAGTTATATTTTTCTTTAATTGAAAGTATTTTTTGATTGAAGTTTTTAGGTCCTAAGTAATATTTTAAAATTTTAATTAATATTATTTATGCACTATAAATATATTCGTGACAATTTCAAGAGAGATATGATCATTTAATTATACGACTAACACAAAGATGGAAATGATTGTAAAAATGAAAGAAAAATGTTAATTATTAAAGATGGAAATGTTTAAGATATATGTTTTATGATTTATCATTTATAAGCCTTAGAATATTTGTTTTTATTTTTGGGTTCAAATTTGTTTTTAATTTTTAAGTTTTTAATATTATTTATAAAAATATGTTTGTCCAATATTGGTGAAAATTTTTATTTTTATAAATAAATTACTTTAGTCTTAAAAATACTTAAAATTTATTTTTAGGTGTTTTGAATGTTTTTAATAATTATTATTACTTTTAAATATATTTTATTTTGAATTAAAATATAAATAAAAAAGCCTAGTTGTGAAATGACAAATTGCACTTTAAGTGTGATCTAGTATAATTAATGCTATGAAAATATTAACAAAATAAATTCTCTTGGAATGGTAAGCATAGAAGAATAAAATTAACACATATAGCATCTAATTCTAGATTTCAAGATCTTTTTGTTCCGAATAAAGTTGTGAAAATTGACAAAAATATTAAGTTTATCCTAAATTAATTCCGGATTGCAATGGACTTATATAAAACCCGCTTAATTTAATTTTGATGCAACTATACATATTCTTCATATATATATATATATATATATATATATATATATATATATATATATATATATATATATACATAATATGTGTATTAATCTCAAAATATGTAAATTCAATGATGTCAATGGCTACTTTGACTAAAATTGTAAGTATAATATGTGTGTATCCTAACAAAATTTTGTTGTAAATAAAAACAAAATTTTTTGTAAAGCATTTTTTTATAATATATATATATATATATATATATATATATATATATATATATATATATATATATATATATATATATATATATATATTTATATATTGATATGACTAAAATTTCACTAGTGAAACAGCAATCTTGGCGAGAAAGCAATGATCGTGAATCAAGACTAGAGATCAGCGTTTATTATCGACTCTTAAACATGGAGTGTTTATTGTCAAATCGGCGTCTTGACGAGCGAATCTAACAAGCCCAAGATATCATAATTTCGACATTATTTGAGCATTCAAATACACAAATACATCATATGAAAGGGGATCATTTTGAGCCATCCGTGAAGTGGAGTGGTACGGGTTTTGCATGTCTTTACAGAGATGCCACTTCTTCAATCTATAAATAGCCTCTCATTCCCATATAAGAGAGAGAGAGAGCTCTAAAGACAATCCTCCATTACTCGGTCGCGTCAACCCCACGCATCCATCCGCCGTTGATCCTTGCCAACCTCAATCTTTATCGGTCTCCATCATGATGACTTCTACCGATTGTTTCTGCATTTACGTAATTGTTCCCGCACTTCCACCGGTGATTGCTCCCTTCACCATCATCAACTACTTAGCAAGCTGACAACGTGCTATTGTTCCTTTCTCATACAATTTTGTAATCCCGGTATGGAAGATCTTGTACTCAAATAGATATGGAAGCTTTTCGGGCTAGGCCAGTGGTTTTTTGTCTTTTTTTGAGTTTTCCACGTAAATTTTTTGTTACACCCACTGAACAATGAAGCTAAAACTTTACCATAGCGGTTTTGCATAGTTTAATAGGAAGTTGATTCCATTATTTCATCATGGCTTTCCAACAAGATCAAAACCACCATCGGTGGAGCATTTCAAGATTTTTTAAGGAGGAAAGACAAACTTAGTCTTCCTTGATTTTGTCGGAGGGCAACTCTTAATCTCGAAGATCACCCATGTTAAGCATCTAATTCCCATCCCAAGTTTAACAAGTCAAATAGAATATTTGCAAATTATGTTTTCCACTCATACTCATTTAAGGAGCAATTTTGGCTACAAAAACAAACAGATGTTTTAATTCGACCTGTTTCATATAGGTAAATGTCATTGGGTAACACCTTGACAAACAACCTCGGATAAGTCAAAAATTCTCAGTGGATTCAATTCGACCTCTTCCACACAGGTTAACGTCATCGCGTAACACTCTGACAAACAACCTCGGATAGGTCAAAAATCCTTAGCGGATTCAATTCAACCTCTTCCATACAGGTTAACATCATCGAGTCACACTATGACAAACAACCTAGGATAGGTCAAAAGATCCTTGGTGGACTTCCCACAACCTCTTCCATACAGGTTAATGTCATCAGGTAGCACCCTGACAAACAACCTCAGATAGGTCAAAAATCTTCAGCGGATTCAATTCGACCTCTTCCATACAGGTTAACGTCACCGGGTAACACTCTGACAAACAACCTCGGATGGGTCAAAATCCTCAGCGGATTCAATTCAACCTCTTCCAAACAACCTCGGATGGGTCAAAATCCTCAGCGGATTCAATTCAACCTCTTCCATACAGGTTAACGTCATCGGGTAACACTTTGACAAACAACCTCGGATGGGTCAAAATCCTCAGCGGATTCAATTCAACCTCTTCCATACAGGTTAACATCATTGAGCAAAGACTCTGACAAACAACCTAGGATAGGCCAAAAGATCCTTGGTGGACTTCCCACGACCTCTTCCACACAGGTTAACATCATCAAGTAATACTTTGACAAACAACCTCGGATGGGTCAAAAATCCTCAGCGGATTCAATTCAACCTCTTCCATGTAGGTTAACGTCATTGAGCAAAGACTCTAACAAATAACCTTGGATGAGTCAAAGTCCTCGCCAGTATTCAATTCAACCTCTTCCATACGTTAACGACATTGAGCAAAGAATCGACAAACAACAATAGGGCCAAAGGTCCTTGGTGAACTTCCCCTCTTCCACAGTTAACGCGTCATCAAGTAATACTTTAACAAATAACCTCGGATGGTCAAAATCCTGATTCAATTCAACCTCTTCCATATAGTTAACGCGTGGGTAACACTCGATAAACAACCTCGGATGGGTCAAAATCTCGATTGATTCAATTCCACACAGTTAATGTCGCCGGAACACTCTAACAAACATCCTCAGATATGTCAAAAGTCCTCATCGTCGCATTGCTGACTACCGACGCCAGTTGCCACCATCGACTACCTTCGCCGTTCTGCGTCCACCCCGTCGGCCAACCACCATTGCGGTCTTATATCGCCGGTAATATTCGATCATCCTGCGACTACGACGCCGCCACCGTCGAATTCCATCGCTAGGTTGCCTTCTGCGACCACCCTCATCGGGCCACTAGCGGTCACGCCCGGCCGACTACCGTGCGGTCGCTGTATCGACCATCCGCCGGCATTCTTCGCGGTCACCACCATTGTCACCGGTCATCTCCCTGATGCTGTATACCTGCTGTCTCGTCTGCGGTTGCCGACCACCCCGTCACGCCATCGTCATCGACAATTTGCATCACCACCGCACCATACCATCATCCTTCACGCACCGGTCACCCGCGTATTATCGTCATTTTTATTTGCCACCGCTGGCCATATCATCGCGGTCCGTAGCGTATTGTTATCGATCCGCCCATCGTCGGTCACCACCGACCATCGCTGCATCTTGCCGGTCATCCCGATTACCACCGATGATCGCATCATCACCATCGCCGGGTTACCGACCCGTCGGTAGCCAACCACCATTTGGTCCGCCATTACCATCGCCGGTCAATGCCTCCAACCTTCGCCGGTCATCACCATCATCGCCGGTCATTCCCGCCGACTACCGACTCGGTCGCGTCATTCGTATCGATTCTTCTTTGCGACCACCTGCCTCCAACCACACCATCGCCGCCACCGAATACCATTGTCGACCGCACCATCTCATCTCTCGGTCATCACCATCATCGCTGATTCTCCTTGCCAATCACCGTCGCAGGTCACCGCCATTGAACACTATCGCGACCAATGAGCATCGCCATCAACCCGTCTCCGATTATCGCGTGATCGCCTCCGGCGGTGACGAGGCGGTTGATGCCTCTTTCGAGGGAAAACGGAACGGCGTAAATACCGTGAGCCTTGATCGCTCTAAACCGACGGTCCGAGGCCGGTTGATGCCTCTTTCAAGGAAAACAGAACAACGAGGTAAGTGCATGATCGCCTCAAACCCGGACGGTCCCGATGAGGCGGTTGGCGCCTCTTTGAGAAAACCGAACAACGGCGTAAATCAGCGGGCGATGCCTCAAAACGACGGTCGGCCTTGATGCCTCTTCGAGGGAAAACTCGATGTACGCACGCGGGCCTTGATCTCCAAACCCGGAAGGTTCGAGGCGGTTGATGCCTCTTCGAGGAGGAACAACGACGTATCACGGGCCTTGATCGCCTCAAATCCGACGATCCGGAGGCGGTTGACACCTCCTTGAGGGAAAACTGGAACAACGATGTAAAATGTCTTGATCGCTCGCCTCGGATGGTCCCATGAGGCAGTTGATGCCTCTTTCGAAAATTGAAACAACGAGGTAGTACCGCCTTGATCTCCTCCAAACTCGGCGGTCCGATGAGTTGGGTTCTTCGAGGGAAAAGCAAGGAAAAAGTACCTTGGATCACCTCCAACGACCTTCTCTCAAAGGAAGAGAAGGTGCCTTCTCCCTTAGCCCTAGGGGGGTTTTTATAGACCCTTTATAGGGGAAAAAGGATAAAAGTGTCCAAAACCAAACCGCCAAAATCGCCCAAAACCATTCAAAACAGCTCAAAACGGGCCAAAGCGTGAAAAGGACCAAAATGGATGTTTTCTTCCCAGGCATCGAGACCCGCAGCCGTGGGTACGCGATGTGTATGGCTGTGCCGCTTTCGACCACGCCCATATCCGCTTTCCGCACTCCCGTTCGCTCGAACCCTCAGACCGCTAGCGACTCGATCTGACCTCGACCGACTCCCCGTTCAGCACCGGTGACATTGCATGCCCTGACCCATCTTGCCCCGCGACCCGCGCGTTACTCTGCGGCCCGTTGCGGTCCACCGACCCCATTTTTCCCTGCCGTTCTATTTGTCCTAAAGCTGGCCGTCCGGTCTTTCCAACATCCGTCTATTCGACCATGAAAGCACATCACCTTTCAGACCCATTGCGCCAAATTTCTTGCGAGTTATCGTAATCTAACTGAAAACTCGCAGTAAATGTCGCATGGGTCCATAAATCTTACACATACCACATACATCCGATACGCCCGCTTCATGGTCATAATCTTATGCTCCGTTAAGATATGTTCTCTCAAAATGTATGGTTAACGCCCAAATTTCATTGAAGAATTTTATTTTCAAATATTCGGCATATATATTTTTGGATGATTGAGATAATATCATCCAAAAAGAAACGATATGACCACGAAAATTTTACTAGTCGAAGCACAAATCTTGATGTAGAAAGCAATCTGATTGTAAATCAAGACTAACCAAGATCAAGCATTTATTATCAATCGACTCTTAAACATAGAGTGTTTATAGTCAAATCGAGCGTCTTGATGAGCCGAATCTAACAAGCCCAAGATATCATAATTCGACATCATTTGAGCATTCAAATACACAAAATACATCATATGATCAAGGGGATCATTTTGAGCCGTCCGATGAAGTGGAGTGGTACGGGTTTTGCATGTATTTACAGAGACGCCACTCCTCCAATCTATAAATAGCCCCTCATTCCTCATATGAGGGAAGGCCAAGCAAGAGAGAGAAGAGAGCTCTAAAGATCCTCCAAGCACAATCGTGCGGCCACTCGACGGTCGTCAACCACCGCCGCCGGCAGCCGCATTGATCCTTGCCATCATCAATCTCTATCGGTCTCCATCATGATGACTTCTACCAGTGATTGTTCCCTGCATTTTTGCCAGTAATTGTTCCCGCACTTCCACCGGTGATTGCTCCGCACAGTTCACCATCATCTTCTACTACTAACAACCTGATCGTTGTCACATAGCTGTTGTTCCTTTCTCATATACAATTCTGTAATCCCGATCGGAAGATCTTGCTCAGATACATAGTGGAAGCTTTTCTTGGCTAGGCCGTGGTTTTCCTCTTTTGAGGTTTTCCACGTAAAATTGAGTTTTATTGTTCACACTTTTATACTGTGTTTGTCTTTGGATTTCACAAACTATATATATATATATATATATATATATATATATATATATATAGAGAGAGAGAGAGAGAGAGAGAGAGAGATCTCAACGTGATGGTAATTACCGATGATGAAGCTTCAAGCCTTCAAACCACCGCCGATCGGAGAATGAGATCAACGTTGCCATCTTTGGTATACTCACCGATGGCTGCCTCGTCGGTCCTCTACGTAGCCATGGCTTAGGTGTGTGGGTGTACAGTGTTAGGCCATATTGTATATTATGCATAAAATAACTTTTTAATATATATATATATATATATATATATATATATATATATATATATATATATATACTATTATTAAAAATTAGCTTGTGTTTCTTCTAATCTTAGTCTTTAAATTTATATTCAAATTGATTTGATGATTTCAATCCTAGTGATATAATATATAACTAAATTCTAAAATAAATTAATAAACTTAATTATAAATAATTAATGAGTTTACATAAATTATTTTAAAATTCACTTGTGATTTCCAATTATATAAATAATTATTGAACGCTTATATTAATCTACGTTTATGTTATTTTCAATTAATTTAATTATATAAAAGTTTTAATTCGATATTTTCTCCTAGAGTGGAGCAGAGAAACAACTTTAGAGAAGAAGGCTATTTTAAAACAACGTTATTTTCTCCTGTGCTATGTGTAAATTTCCCAAAGAGTGGGAGAGAGAGGAAACGTTAGAGGAAGACGTCAGTGCGTAATTTTGAGAAAGCTTTATGATCGAGGTTAGTATGAATTTTAGGATATATGATTTCCATTTTAGTTTTTTAACATACTTACTGAACTTTTTTCTTTTTTTTTCATGAATATTTTCTACCTAATTTATTTTTTACATCAAACAGATATGCATTTTACTTTTGTTTTTATATTTCCTCGGTTTACAAATAAAAGATCTAATTTAAAACTACTTCTTTTATTGTTTCTATCAATTAATCTTAATGAGTCACATAGTTCATAATTCTCATTTAGTAGTCCACTTCACGAAAATGTCTCTACATAGTTTGTTTTTATAGAATTTCAACAATAATGAACTTTACAATAGAACATAACAACATTAAATAAATTATAACACAACTTTATATATATTTGTTATTGTTTATAATGTTTAAATTTAAATTTATCTTTTAATTTTTTTTTATTTATGAATTCAGCAAATATTATCACTAAATTATCGATGCATCAACGTTACTTGAGCATAAAAGTTTTAGTTCTTGAAAAGAGAACATAAAAATTTTAAATCGGAACAAGGAAAGATCTAAAAGGTTATTTTGATGGATGTGCGTAATTAATTATCGTAATTAAATATTTTAGTTCTTATTATATTATTATATACAATTTTGTTAGTAATGATTTATATTTTATTCTTTATAATTAGTACTTTTAAAAATAATTAACTTTAATTTCAATGATTTCTCTTATCTTGTGAATAGAGTTTAAAGATATATACAATAATGTTCAATGATATTATCAATAAGTTTCGACATTTTAAATATTGGCAAGATATATATGATATCAAACGAGCAAATTAAAAATATAAATAAAAATTTTATAATGTGAATGATAAATTTAAGATTATATTAAATAATTTCATAGAAATATGTGAAGTTGTTGATAATAATTTCTCATCATCTACTAAATTATCAGTAATAACATATAAAAAGTCAAATCCAAATTCACCTTTAGGTACATATTTTCTTAGTTTTATTCTATTATCTTTCTTATTATATTTGAAACATGTATTCTTCTATTTGTTATGAAAGTTAATGATGTTAGAATGATATATAGACAGAGGGATAAAAAAAATATCAAGAGAGACCTGCCAGTTTTTGGATTAAGATATGACATTTATATTACAAACTTAAGAAATAAAAATCATTTTGTAATATATATATATATTTTTTTTTTTCAGTCTGAGTTATTTACATTCACGCGTTGTGGTAAGCATTAGCTATAGTACAATGCCAACAATTAAAAGAAATAAAAGATGAGTTTCTAGAAATATTAGCAAAATCAATTGTTGGGAAATATTATAATGGCATAATATTCTTAAATATATTTTAATATTTTGTAATGAAGAATTTTAATGGTTACAACAATTTATACATGTATTGCACATTAATTTTTAATTTTTTTTTATAATTATTATATATCTAAAATTATAGGTTTCACATTATCAACAACATGATCAAAAAGTTTAGAAATTAATCCAGATTTGATAGAATCAAAAGAAATAAAGGATTGGTGTGTAATATTTTTTTTAAAAAATGATTGATTAGTTTATTATAATTATTACTTCTACTTAACTTGGAATTTAAATTATAAGTTTAATGAAAATCAATACTCTCTGGGTCAATCAAATAATGAAAGATATGCACTTCTTATCTTTTTTGATCAATACATCTGCATTTATCGAGAGGTATGTATATATACTAAGGTATTTTTATAATAATAATTATTACTAATTTATTATTATTGTACTAGGTCAAGTACTATAATACATGGGTGTCTATAAAAGGAATAAAAGAAGGAAACCTTTGATATAATGCATTTAATACTTGTAAATCAAAGGTAATTATAAAAAGAAGATTAGAATGTACTAAGTGCTCAAATAACAATGTAGAATATAATTTGAGGTAAATAGTTTATGAAATTAAAATAATTTATATTTAATATTTATTATGCTTCTTATATTGATTTTTTTTTTTGGAACCCCATATAGCGGAATTTTATTGCCACAAAAAAGGGGTTACAAGATCCTTAAAAGGGGGTAAACTCAGAAGTTCTCGCTCAAAGAGCTACAATCATCCTAGAGAGTAAATCCCGACTGTACAATCCACACATATAAAAGAGAAAGAAAATAACCAAAGAAAGAAAAGATACACATGAGCAAATAGCAAAGCTAGCCAACAATAGCGATTGTTAAAAGAAGTTTATACCTCCGAAAGAAATGACTTGCGAGAAGAACACGTGTCTGCAAACATCTAGAAAAAGTTAGGACCATTAAAGTGATATGAGCTAAATCAAGGTAGAAACAAACACCGAGAGATAAATAGAGTTGTGGAAAAGCTCGACGATCACACCAACTTGGGGCGCCGCAACCATGTGCATCAAATCCAAAGGAAGGGATACAAGACGTGCTTCTACCAAAGAAATGGGTGAAATCAACCATCCATCATAGCCTACAAACGGGGAACCAACCCATCCATTGGAAGAGAGTCTGTGGACTGAAAGAGCGGACACCAAAGTATAGCAAAAATCACATACACATGGGAGAGAAAGCCACCGATACAAAAGATAAAGGGAAAAAACACTCCTTTAACAGAGAGCCCAAATAGTGCCACAGAACTCGATGCCAACCCATCAACAACCAGGGTCATTCCACAGTATAAATCGAGTTCAACAGATAAATGAGCATCCAAGTCCAGCCAGCTTGCATGATTGTAGCGCTATAAACGCTTATATTGATTTTTTCATATAGATATCTTATTAAATTAGATGTTGAAGATACAACCTTAAATTCTACATTTACACTATTTGATGATTAATGAAGTTATTATTAGTATGCCAATTATACAAAAAATAAAGGTAATCAATTAACATATATTTTTTAATTTCTAAATAATATATTATATTTTTGTAATTTATTTATTTTATTTTTTTCCTCACAGGAATCGAATCTTGAGGAGTATAAAAAATTATCACAAACTTTATTTGTTCCACAAAGACTTTCTCAATTAAGGGACAAGATAAAATGTATGTGAATAGATCTCTACGTACATTTACTATTCAATCAATAAATGACTTTGATAGAAAATAAAAAATAAAAAATAAAAAATAAAAAAATTGGAGAAAGATTAATAATTATTTATTGAAATAGTATATTTATTCTACAAGACAATTTCATCAAGCCATAATACTTTATTTTTATTATCATTTTCTTAATTAGATAATTTTTTGCATTACTAAATTTTTTAATTAACCATTTAATCTTTTATTTATGTTTACATTATGATTAGTTGTGACATGTGCCATAATTAAATAACATTTCTATCAATTATAAAGTTTATCATTTATACATTTTATTATTTATTAATTCTTCATTTATTTTGATAAACAATCTATCTTTAACACAAAAACTATTAAATAAATAAATGAGCGTTGTTCATGTTCAACTATATAATAATTTAAAATATATTAACCTTGATTATATTTTAAATTAACATTCATATTGATCATTTAAGAAATTAATTATATTTATTTAGTAATATATGTTTACTTATTAACTCTCATTTTATCTAATTAATTTGTATTCACTAGAAAATAATAAATATTTATGGTTAAATATGATAATAAATTTAAATTAATTTTTCCTAATTTATTTCTTATTACTACCTACAATTTATCAAAAATCTTTATAAAATGTTATCTATTCATCTTGTAAATTTTAAAAAAATCATATTTATAAAAATTTATCTATACATCTTTAACACAAAAATTATTAAATAAATATTTGTTGTGTTAGAACTATAAGGTAATACATTAGAAATTAAGAAATAAATTTAACACAACTATGCAAATAAAAATAAAACTAATGAGATCGAAATAGCCTAGGAGGGAGGCATGCACGATTGGGTTGGAGGAAGGCTTGAGAGGTGGCACAAGGCGACTTGGCTTCCCCGATCCAATGGATTCGAGTAGTGAGGGATGTGAGTTAACTCACCTCCCTTTGGTCCATGATAGGCCTAGCCCACTTAGGTTGGGCTAGGTGAGTAGGTCAGACCCCATTTTGGGTGTGTGAGGGTTGCCAAGTGGAAAGGATGAGTGGACTTTGCTAATTTTTGCAAAATCCCATGTGTGGAGGAAAATCTAAGGAAGATTTTCCTTGGGTTTGAGTCATTTGGGTTTGAGCTGGCTTTGGGCTGATCCAAGATGAGTTTGGGTTGGGTTGAATCAGATTCCAAGTGATCATGGCTTGGTTCCAAGAGAATTGGCTCAATTTTGCTCTCATGGGTCAAATTAGGTTAAGTTGGGTTAGATTGACCAATTAGTCAAATTGGGTCAAACCAAGGCTTGGGTTAGGGATGATTTGAAGTGTTCAATTGGTTTCAATCAATTTGGCTTAGGTTTGATTTTTGGCTCATTTGGATTCACATAGGTCAAATGGGTCAAGTTGACCAATTTGACCAAATTGGTCAAATTGGCTTGGATTAGATGTAGATTCATGTTCAATTGGTTAATTGAAGATGATTGTAGGCTTTGTTTAGAGTTGATTTAGATTTAATTTAGTTTTAGACCAATTTGACCATTTAGGTAAATTTGGGCTAAGTTTGTCAATTGGATCTAATTGGTCAAACTGAGCTCAATTATGGTTTTGATTAAGTTCAATAATCAACATGGATTAAACTTGAGCCATTGGTTGCAATTAATTTGGGTTGGATCATGATTTGACCTCTTTTGGTCTTTTAGGTCAATTTTGGTCAACTTGAGTCAAAGGATCAATTGGGTTTGGTTTGGCTCAATTGATGGTCAAGTCATGTTCAATCATTGATCAGGGGTTGGTGTTAAGCCATGGTTTCAATTGCTTTAGTGTATGATAGGTTTTTTTTGGCTAATTTGGTTCATATAGGTTAAGGGGGTTGACTTGATCAAATGACAAAGTTGACTTGGTTTGACCTAATTTGTGATAATTGATGATCCTAGGGTGGTCAACAATCATGGTGAAAGGTTTTGATGAGATTGGTTCAATCAAATTTGGGTTAGATTGGAACTTGGCTCAAATGGTTCTTTAGGTCACTTTGGATCAAGTGAACCTAAATGGGTCAATTGTCTTGATTTTGGTTTGATTTAGGACTAGTTGAATTTATATATGAGTTTAGGATTAAAATATAAATTTAGCTGTAATCAATTTAGATTTTAACAGGTTTTGGTTCATTTAAAAATTTCAAGTCAAAAGGGCTAAGTTGATTTTGACTTGGGTTGATCTTAGTTTGGTTTGATAATTGCATGTTTCACTTATATTTTGATAGGTGGTTGGAGGAATGATTGACTCAAGAAAAATTCTATTAGTTTTGACTTGATTTGGATGGGATTTTAAGTCTAAAGAATTGGCTGAAAGGTTTGATTAGGTTTTGATTTGATTTTGGATTTAGTTTTGGTCATTTAAATGTAAGTTTCATTTATATTTGGGAAGATATTCAAAGGAATAATTGATTTATAAGAAAATCAAATGAGTTTGGAGTGATTTGAAATCAAATGAGGTAGGTCCAAAGGGCTTATAAGAGAATTTGATTTAGTTTGATTGAATTTTGATCATTCGAGTGTAGATTTCATTTATATTTGTGAAGATGATTGAATATATGATTCTCTCAAGAAGAAATCAATTGAATTTGGACTGAATTGGGTGGAGATTTCGCTAAGTTTGTAGAATCATATTACATGGCTTATGAGGGGTTTAGAGATTGGATTTGATCATGGGTTTCAATCATTTAGAGTTGGGTTTGATTGAATTTTATTTGGGTAGGGCTAAATCCATGGGATTCAATCATAAGGCTTAGGAAGGATTTTGAGCTTGGATTTGAGGTTGAGATTGATTGTAAATTTTGGAATTTTGAATTTGAATTCAAATTTTAATTTGGGGTTTGATTTGAGAAAGTGAACATTGATTAGTAGGTGTCTCCTAAGTCCCTTAGGCATAGCCAACTCCTATGACTAACCCTTCTAAGCCTCTAGGCTTAGGTTAAGTGTTCACCAAATCACTAGAAGTATCTTAAGACTAAGAAGCTCTTAGGGTCTAGAAGAGTCCTAGATCTATGATGAGGAGATTGAGAACTCATTCCAAAAGTAAGGTCAACATAATGATAAAATATCAATTTTAATTTCACAGCAATGTAGAGAGAAAATTTTGATGAGATTCAACTGTATTAAGATGGAAGATGGGTATCAACCCGTAAGCATTATGGAGAATATTTGAATTTGATTTAAATGAGATGTATCCATCGATGTGTAATTTATTGCTACATTTAGAAGACATGCATGCTATATATTATAAAAAAAATTTAGAATTTATTAACATTTAGTAATATCAAAAAAAACTATGTTGTCATAGTTTTTTGAGTTAATAAAAGAGATTCGAGGCAAAACAATATCTATATAGTGAAATTCTAGAAAAATATGTCTCGGATAAGACAAAATTTTTTGGAAAAGATGACAAAAGTTTGAGAAAATTGGTCGCATAAATCCATCAAGGGTGAAAGATATTATTTAAGAATGTTATTAAATCATGCTTATGGACCAACATCATTTTTTGATTTATGAAAAGTACAAAAAAATATTTCACATTTAAAGAAAGCATACAAAGCATGGTTTGTTGGAAACCGGTGACTATATTTCAGAATATTTAAACAATGCATCCAATTTTCAAATGCCATTTGAATTACGACTATTTTTTTGCTAATTATTTAATTTTCTTAGCCTACAAATATAAATCAACTATGAAATAATTATTATAATTATTCTCAAGATTATCAAAATAATGGTAGTCTTTTGAAGAATTATGTGAGAAAAACATTAAAAAAACATCAAAGTATTTATTGAGAGAATGGGTAAGAGTATATCTGAATTTGATCTACCTAAATTGCCCTGAGAAAATATTACTTCATTTGAGAAAGATGAAGAATTTCAAAAGCGGGAGCTAATGGAAGAATTAAATGTAACGACACCAAGTGAAGATATTAACATAATCCAGAGACTTAATGTAGATCAGAAAAAGGCATATGTAGAAATTATAAACCGTGTATATCATAAGAAGAATGACATATGTTTTATAGATGGTCATGGTGGTACATAAAAGATATTTTATATCGAGCATTACTTGCAATCTTAAGAATGGACGGTCACATAGCAATAGTAATAGCAACATGTGGGGTAGCAGCATCAATCTTGCCAGGAGGTCAAACAACACATTCAACATTTAAAATACCAATAAATGCAACATAATCAAGTAGATGTGCAATACCAAATCAAAGTGGTCTTGCATTATTACTTAAGAAATCAAGTATTATAATTTGGGATGAAGCAATGGTAAAAACATCAATAGGGTCTTTGGACAGAACATTAAGAGATATTATGAATAACTCTATTTATTTTTGTGGCAAAATGATTGTATTTGAAGGTGACTTTTGATAAGTTGTACCAGTAGTATGACTTGCATCAAAAAATGAAATTATTAAGCATAGGTTAGTTAAGTCATATTTATGGTCAGATATAGAAGTTTTTAAATTAAAAAAGAATATGAGAGCAAAAATGATTCATTATTTTTAATTCATACTTAGAATTGGAAATCTAAATGCATTCTTGGGTTTTATTTTGGTTGGTTACAATTGGCTTCATCTCATTATACCTTGCTGCCTTTTGTCACTTCGAACGGTTACTGGGTTGCGTTTGGCTTTGATTTCATTGTTGGTTATGTCTTCTTCTCTCGGTTGGAAAAAATATTGTAATAATTCCTCACCGCTTTCTTGTGGTTGATGTTCCCTGGTACTTATCCTTCTTGGATTACTAAGCATTCTCTGGTTCATTTATGACTGAATTATCTAAATGGCACCTAATGTTTAATCTGCTCTAAATGCAATATCTCGGGTGCTTATTTTGATGTTGGCATTTCATTCCCACGTGTTGAGATATGATGCTTTCCTTTACTCTTGCTCTCCCAAGGACATTTATAAAAGGGTTTCCGACGTTTTACGATATATTCTATTGGGATGGTGTTAATTATAAGCTCATTGACTATATTAACAGCTTCTTGTCTCTGCGATCTAATCTCTTTCCGAATACTCATGTGATCGACTAAGTTGGCTCACTCTCTTAGGTTTATGTATTCTCATGTCAAGAAGGCTATTTTGATGATAATTTTCTTGAATGAGACTCCCCACTTTTCTACCACTATATATAATTTTGATATGATTTTGACTAGGTTTGCGTTATAAAGCTCACAATACTATCAACAAGGATGTTTCCCTCTAAGGTTTGTTGGCTATGATGGCGGTGATGACCTCACTTTCTATTGGTTCGATAGTAGCTCATGTGATGTAACCCTTCTGCTGAAGTTTGGATGCTCATATTTTCATCTGGCCAGGATGTGATTGTGCCTGAGCCTTCTCTATCACATTTCCTTACTATCATTTTCACTCTATGTTGTTTTCCTCTATTTGTTGTCTATATTACCTTAATTGCTATATCTTTTTGCTGCTCTCTCCCTCTTTTACAGGTTTGCTCCAATTAATCACGTACTCCTATGTCCTCCAGAGCATTGGCTTTAGTACTTTTTTACCTTATTATGTAAATCATCATGTACCCTTTGATAGTTTTAATGCTTTCTTATGATTTTGGATGTACTTAGATTGGGGTTTTACTCCTTAGGCTGATTGTAGCTCTTTGAGCTAGTTGATTTTAACCTTTTAAGGATTTTGTAATCTTCTTTTGTGGGAATAAAATACCCCCGTAACATGGGGTTTCCCTAAAAAAAAATAAAAAAAAGAAAAAAAAAAAGAAAAAAAATACTTAGAATTGGAAATGGAGATGAGCGCGAAGATAGATTACTAAAGATTCTAAATGAGATGATAATAAACTATGTGAGTGGTGAAGATTGAAGATTTATTGATAAATGATATATATTCATGTTTGCATGAAAATGCTATATCAACTACATTAATGAAAAGAGCTATCTTAGCAACAAAAATATATGCTCATAAGATAAATCAAAAGCTTAAAAATATTTTCCAGAAATTAGATAAATTACTTCAATTTAGATATAGTGTTATTGATGGCAAATCTAATCTCTATTATGTGAAATTTTGAACTCGTTGGCTCTAATGGACTTCCTCCACATCGACTTGTTCTAAAAAAATTGTCCAATAATGTTATTAAGAAATTTAGATCTTTCAAATGGATTATGCAATAAAACAAGAATGATTTGCAAATTATTTAAAGAGAATGTTATTCTTGCGTAAATATCAAGCTCAATTCTCTAGCAAATTATTTTTGATCCCAAGAATACCTTTATGTCCATGTGATGATGAAACTCTACCATTTGAATTTAAACGAAAACAATTTCCAATGCATCTATGTTTTGCAATGACAATCATAAAGTCGCAAGGTCAATACCTAATTTTGGAATATATCTTCCTGATGTATTCTCATATGAATAATTATATGTTGCATTATCTAGAGGAATTTCAATGAACAACACAAAAGTGCTTATCATCCATAAATATGCATCAAGGCAAGGTCATTATACAAGAAATATTATATACAAAAATATACTAATATCTTCTTAATAATCTTTAGGTATATAAAAAATCTTTAATCTTTATTGATATGAATAAATTTTATTTATTCTTTTATTGAAATATTATAATACATTTTTTCACTTCTTAAGCATTTGCTAACAACTCTAAATATTTTTAAAAAAATTATAATAGGTCAATATTTATGGATTCATCAAATATTATCACTCAATTGCATCAATGTTACTAGAGCATAAAAGTTTTAGTTCAAAAGAGAATATAAAAGATTTTAAATCGTGACAAGGAAAGGTCCAAAAAGTTACTTTGATGGATGTGAATGTAAATAATTATTACAATTAAATATTTTTGGATTTTATTATATTATTATATACAATTTTGTTAGTAATGATTTTGTATTATATTCTTTATAATCAATATTTTTTTAAAATAATTAACTTTAATTTCAATGATTTTCTTCTCTTATGAACATTGTTCAAAGATATATATGCAATAATGTACAATGATATTATCGATAACTTTACTAAAAAATTAAATATTGGCAAGATATATATGATATCAAATGGACAAATTTAAAATATAAAAAAAATTATAATGTGAATGATAAATTTTAGATTATATAAAATAATCTCACAAAATATGAAGAAGTTGATGATAATAATTTCTCATCATCTACTAAATTATCAACAATATCGATATGAAGTCAAATCCAAATTCACCTTCATGTACAAATTTTCTTAGTTTTATTATATTTTTCTTTCTTATTATATGAAATTCTTAATATTAATAATATTTATTTATATTTGAAACATATATTCTTCTATTGGTTATGAAAGTTAATGGTTAGATTGGTGTATAGACAGATGGATAAAAAAAATTATCAAGGGAGACCCCAAGTTTTGGATTAAGGTATATATGCTTATATATATATATATATACTTTCACATGGAAGCATTAGCTATACAAGAATAATTAGAAAAAATAAAAGATGAGTTTTAAATAATATTATCAAAATTAATTATTGGAAAATATTATAATGATATAATATTCTTAAATATATTTTAATATTTTGTAATGCAGAATTTTAATAGTTACAACAATTTATACATTGTATTGATTTTTAATTTTTTTATAATCATTATATATTTAAAATTACAGGTTTTGCATTGTCAACAACATCATCAACAAGTTTAGAAATTAATCTAGATTTGATAGAATAAAAAAAAAATAAAGGATTTGTATGTAAGTTTTTTTTAAATATGCTTGATTAGTTTATTATAATAATTACTTTCGCTTAACTTGAAATTTAAATTATAGGTTTAATGAAATTCTATACTCCCTGTCAATTAACTAATGAAAGATATGTACTAATTGATTTTTTTAAGATCCATACATGCATTTATCGAGAGGTATGTATATAAAATTATGTATTTTAAAATAATATTTTATAATAATAATTATTATTTTACTAGATCAAGTACTATACAAAATGTCTACAAAAGGAATAAAAGAAGAAGGAAACCTTTAGTATAATGCATATAGTACATGTAAATCAAAGGTAATTATAAAGAAGATTCAATAGAATGTACCAAGTGCTCAAATAAAATGTAGAATATAGTTTGAGGTAAATAATTTATGAAATTAAAATGATTTATATTTAATGGTTATTATGTTTCTATATTGATTTTTTCATATAGATATCTCATTAAATTAGATGTTGCAACCTCAAATTCTACATTTATATTATTTGATGATGAGGTAAGCTATTATTGGTATGCGATTAGATCTACAGAAAAATAAAGGTAATCAATTAATAGATTTTTTTAAATTTCTAAATAATATATTATATTTTTCAAATTTATTTAATTTATTTATTTTCCTCATAGGAATTAGATAGTGAGTATAAAGATAATATCACAAACTTCATTGGTTCCCCCAAGACTTTCTCAATTAAGGCACAACATAAAATTTATGTGCATCGATCTCTACTTACATTCATTGTTCAATTAATAAATGGCTTTGATAGAAGTTTGAAAAAAATAAAATTAGAGAATGGTTAAAATCATATAATGAAATAGTATATTTGTTCTACAAGACAATTTCATCAAGTCATAATACTTCATTTTCATTATTATTTTCTTATTTATATAATTTTTTGATTTACTGAATTTTTTAATTATCCATTTAATCTTTTATTTATGTCTTTACATTATGATTAGTTGTGTTGACATGTGCCATAATTAAATAGCATTTCTATCAATTATAAAGTTTATGATTTATATATTTTCATTATTTATTAATACTTCGTATATTTTGATAAACAATCTATGTCTTTAACACAAAAATTATTAAATAAATGTATGTTGTTCATGTTCAACTATATAATAATTTAAAATATATTAACCTTTACTTGATTATATTTTAAAGTAACATTCATATTGATCATTTAAAAATTTTATTATATTTATTTAGTAATATATGTTCACTTATTAACTCTCATTTTATCTAATTAATTATTTGTATCCAATACAAAAATAAATATTTTTGGTTAAATATGATAATATATTTAAAATAATTTTCATAATTTATCTCTTATGACTACCTACAATTTATCAAAAATCTTTATAAAAAATTAATTATTCATCTTCTAAATTTTTAAAATCATATTTATAAAAAGTTATCTAGTCATTCTTAACACAAAATAATTAAATAAATGTATGTTGTTCATGTTCAACTATATAATAATTTAAAATATATTAACCTTCACTTGATTATATTTTAACTTAACATTCATATTGATCATTTAAGAATTTTATTATATTTATTTAGTAATATATGCTTACTTATTAACTCTCATTTTATCAAATTAATTATTTTTATTCAATAGAAAATAATAAATATTTTTGGTTAAATATGATAATATATTTAAATTAAAATTTCATAATTTATTTCTTATGACTACCTACAATTTATCAAAAATCTTATAAAAGTTATCTATTTATTTTTTAAAATTTTTAAACATAATATTCAATCATTAATAAATCTTACTTAAATTAATGTAAAATATTCATAAATCAAAGCTTTAAGATCATGTTAAATTAAGTAGTTAATTTGAGTTGATCATTCTTTGAAAGGGACTTTGCTCCTTAAGGTTATATACATTCTAAGATATATCTAAGTGGCACTCTTGATATTGATGATATGTTTATACTTTAATTTATCAAAATCAACATAAAAAAACTATACTTGAGATACTATTATCCTAATATGATAGTCTATATCTTAATATTAGTTAGTAGAAGACATATATTGAACCATCATAACTAATAGGCCTATTAAGATCATCCTTACGTGAGGCCAATCAATTTCATTAGAGTGAGATGAGCAAAATCTTATCAAGGCTTTGTATGGTGTAAATATTGTTGATTAAAATCAGACTCCATGATCGATTCATAATTAGGAAAATTATGTGAGGCATGCTATCTAAAAATGGGACATCAACTATAAAGAATTGTTTGAGGAATCAAAGTGAAACAAAATGGAGGTATAATTTTTTTTGTTGATTATAAATTTATAATTATCAATTTTACAAACTCAATCTTATGAACAATTAGCCATTTTCATGACATATTGGTTTGCCGACAATTTATTACTCTCTTTCTCTTTGCCAACAATCTAACTAAAACAAATAAATAAATAAGTATATATATGTATATATATATACATATATATATATGAAAGATTTACATTCACACACAATTTCTATATATTTATAAATCTAATACCTAAAGTTACATATTTACTTATATAATATTTTTTATGCTTAAAATGTACATTTTACATTTAATAAGTAAGTGATGATGATATTTTTCATATGATTTTTAAGATTGGGGTGTTATATATATGTAAAATTTGAAGTTTATGTATTAAATATATAAATACATAAGAATGTATTTTGCGTGTATATATATATATATATATATATATATATTATGTAATAATTATTAACTAACAAAAAAAAACAATGTAGTAAAAACATAATTTGTATCCAACATTGAGAACTATAATCAATCAAAATATTAGATTCTAATTAACAAAATTAATTCAATGTTGTCATGAAGAAAAACTATAAAATCAAAATGCACTTATATATAAAATAAGATAATAAAACCCTCCAAAATTCATCTATAACTTAAACTAAAACCAAAATCTCATAAAAAATAGGCCTATAATTTATTTATTATTATTATTATTATTATTATTATTATTATTATTATTATTATTATTATTATTATTATTATTATTGTAAGCCCACACACAAACCCTTATATTTTCTTGTGTGTGTGTGTGTGACATCATCCAACATTTCCAACAATCTTTCACTTCAGTCTCATACATTATTAATATCTTAAGAGCTTTATATTTGCTATCTTCACAAAAAAATATCTTTAGACTCTCTGGGTCATTAACAAACTTGATATATAATCAAAGTGATATTTGTTATAATTTTTTTATAACAAGACTCATCAATGATCACTAAATCAATATGATTAACAATATAGATCAAGTATGGATGTGTAGCATGAAAATTTTATGTGATCATATACATATTTCCAACTGGTCGTATTTAATAACTTAAAAAAAGTTATAAATATAGTTACATAAGTTTATTTTAGAGTTTTAAATAATAATGTAATAATAATACTTTAGTGTGATCGAAAAACATGTTTACAATTATTAAATATCATAAAATAACTCATACTATTCTAGCATATTATCAAAGTAAATAACTCTCATACGAGTCACATATTTATGAAATAATTTAGGTGGTGAATCTTTTGTAAGTAAATCTACAATCAAAAGATTTGTGGTCCATAGATACTTGAGAACTCAGAACCTTTTTTTTTTACAATAAAAAATTTTATGTTAATATGATTTGATTTTGACGAACTTCTCTTATTCTTTGAATACAACTTAGCGGCTCATATCATAATTTATTTTAATGATCTCTCTATTACATCAAATATATTTATCCCGATAATAAAATTTCACACTCATATTCCTTAATTTGATGCCTCATAACAAGCTATAAATTATGCTTTCATAGTGAAAAAAACTATGATTGATTATTTAACACTCTTCTAAGATATAGCTCCCAGCTAATATGAAAATAATGTATAAAGTGGATCTTCTACAATCGAGGCAATCAAAAATCAAAATTAGAGTACCCCATCTCTAAATGATCGATCTATATGTGAGCATAAAATATATTAATCTTATTTAGAGATAACCCATTTTATTATTTTTTTGATTCATTTTGGGTTACTTAAATATCTATCAATCATTCCAATAATATATGTAATATTTGAAAGTATACAAACTTGAACATAGACAAGACTCTATACTAGCATAAGGGATCTTTTCTATCTCTTTCTTTTTAATTCATTTCTTAGACAATGAAGTAAACCGAACTTATCACCTTCAGCGATGTGTGTATCTTTTTTTGCACAATCTTTCATTCCAAATCTACTAAGCTCTTTATCGATATATGTTGTTTGTGATAAACTAAGTATACCAAAAGAATGATCTTGATGAATTTGTATACCCAATATAAAAGACGCATTCCCAAGATCTTTCATTTTAAATTTATTTAAAAGAAATCTCTTATTTTCATGTAAAAGGCCATATTGCTACTTGCCATTAGAATATTATCAACATATAGCATTAAATATTGAATTTTACTCACTAATCTTGTGATAAATATATTGATTAATAGTATGTGGTATTTATTTTTATTTCTCAAACTCTTTGGGGGACTTTGAAAAATAAAATTTTTATGTTGTTGTTGGACGCCATGTAGATCCGCAGATGTTCTTATTAGAGTGATCGGGTACGACATTGAGGAATGATGTACTATCTCACGAGAGAGAAGTCACCATCCTACCATAGACCTAATCACCTATTAAGGACTCCTAAGGACAATGGGTCTTCGAATGTACTAGAGATTCTTCTCCTACTTTACATAAAAAAGTAAAGCAGGGTTTATTTTAAACCAGTTCGTTAAGTTCCCTATGGAGGCAAGCCCCATTGTTAATTACATCATAAAGAATGAGATTCCTTAAAAATACTCTCGATTAAGGTAAATGATCATTATCTCCAAAGATTTCAAAGATAGACTATCAACAAATTGGTTATTTTTGGAAGATCAAGTGAGATTGATCAAAAGGATGGAGTTATTATCAGATGGAGATGAGTAGAGGATGCTCACAATGCTAGGAAACCTAGTGAGTATCCTAAACTATCCTATGGTTGGGCTTCATATTTTTAAAATTTGAAGAGATTTAATTTTTATGTTGAATTTTATTAGAAATCTAGGCTTACAACCCCATAACACAAGATCATGGAAATGCCTAAGAGGTGAGGATTTATGCTTATAGCCAGAAAACATCGACCTCAAAACCTAAATCTAGGGAGATTTGGCGAGAGCCAAAGCATGACCTAAATCTAAGGCAAAAATGTGTATATTGTTTACCTCCACAAGAGAGGATAAATCACCCGACTATTGGCCTAACAACTGTCGGGGGGTGGCTGCGAACTAACTCCTCCTATGATTTTAAATACAGGTAGACAAATCTTATGCTTTGCAAGATAGCTAGGCTATTATTTATTTAGAAAGATATTAAGTCCTTAAACATACTCCCTAAAAGACTAGATCATGAAGGACATGAATAAATTGACATAATCTAATGCTAATTTTGTTAAGTTTTATTATAATTTTGGATAATTTATTTGACACAGGCTATGAGATTTCATATGCTTAATGAATAAGAAGTTTTATTATAGGCTAAAATCAGTAAGAAGGAGGCATTTTCACCATGGGTCTCAAAGGTCAAGCCATTTTCTCATGCAAAGGTGGAAGCCCTCCATTAACAAGAGTGAAGCAATATATTTTATGCATGATGTGAGACATACAGCATCCAGGTAAGGGATTGCTAAATCTTTTATTATCTTGATTTATGTCCTAGGCTTTAGGAGAGGTTATGAGTTGTTAATTTTAATTTTGAGTTGATTAATTGGATAGAAAATTTATTTTTTCCTAAAGCCTAATCATATCCAGGCCATTCATCAATCAATGAAGAAACTAGAAAAATCATGTCATCTTAATGCACAAGCTAAACAAACACCAAATAATTTTATAAAACTAGTGCAAAAGAATAAGAGGCTGATGTGGGCTCCACTGCATAAACCTGAAAAGAAAAGTGGGTAGCTGAGCTCTACCCTTATACAACCTAGATTACAAAAGAATAGTTACAATTTAGAAAAAATTCATGTTATGGGGGTAGCCGAGCTCTTCATTTCTTTCTTTCTTTCTTTCTTTCTTTCTTCTTTCTTCATTTGGACTTGGGATATAGTTTGCTCCAAGGTTTCACATGGTACATAAGAGTCTTATGACCAATGTTCACCTTCATCCCCCATAACATTCATTCTTAATCTTAAATACAAAAATTACATTAAAATGGGAAAGATAAATCTAACTAAACTTGCAAAACAGAGATTAGCTAAACATACCATACAACCCAAGAAGTTATAGGAATAATTTTGGACTTAGTACTCACACATGGGTAATCAAGTCCACCTATCCTAGTTTGGATCATGCTTAGGGATATAAGCAACGCACAAAATTATTTATATATATATTTTATTATAGTGCCCCTTAAGCACAATCCCCTGTAGATGACATGATTAGACTAAGATCATCCTACCCTCCATTTTACACACATGCATCATAATATCCAATCTAAAATATTACATCACAAAATAAAATCGCATTAAACTATGCCTACTAGAGCTAGAAATAGTGACTTAGCCTAATGTGTGTGTGATTTAAGACTCATGTGACATGTCTTAGCTAGGCTTTAAGGTTGGAATTTTCTAAGTGTGGAGGATTCAACTTAGATGGTGGTTTTTTTAAGTGATTTAGTTGATTTGTTAATTTTATTTGATGATTTGATTTGATTTTAATGAACTTATTTACTAAAATTATAAAGAGAAGAAAGAAGAGAACTTCTCTTTCATCTCCACCTTAAGTAACTTCTAAGGTAGATTCATTAATGATTTTTTTAGTGAATATTTTATTATATGTTTTAATTAACCCTAAGTTTAGATTTTCTCTTTGATTTATAAGAAGAGAACTTCTCTTTGATTTATAAGTTTTGAAAATAATTTTTGGTTTAATAATGATAATAGCCACTCATATTCTTACTTGAGCCAAACATGTAATTTGACATAAAGGAAATATTTCATTTATTTGATTTTTCAAAAGATATGAATGCATGATTTTATATGGCACACAATATTTATCATGCTTAGAAAGAAATAAAGTGATGTAAGAATATGACTTCATTCACCCTAATTAATTCCTAAGGACAATCCTATAAGATAAGATTATTCAAAGTAAATCAAAATTCTTTAAAGATATTTTATTTTTAGATTTGATTTGAGTTAGAAAATGTGAAAAGAGTTTGCTGGTCTTAACCTATTTCCCCCATGTATGAATTGGTTTAGTTTAATTTTAGAACAATTAGATTGATTTTATATTTTGTTTAGGTTAAGGTGAATTAAATCCATTAATTACCTACCTACACTTTAACATAATTAACCAAACAATTATAAGCCAACATATGATATGCAACCACATGGAATTTAAATCAATGCACCTAATAAATGAAGGAATGTAATTGGCTCATAATTATTGATTAATTAAATAAAGGGTTTAATTAAGTACTTTCCATCCCATGCAGATTGGATATAATTTCCTTTGAAGCCTCTTATGTTATTGAACACCTAAGAATCTACCCAAGAATTAAGATGCTTAAATTCTATAATGATTTGATTTGAATTTTGATTAATTGAATTTATTGAAGTGATTAAGCCATTAATTACAACTTGATTAAATGTTTTCCAAATGGAGTGAACTTAGGAGAAGAGATTGAAAATGGAATCCTAATCTCATTTTCTAATTAACGATTAGAAAACTTAATTAATGGATTCATCACTATTTAATAGTTTAATTAATCACTTAATTAATTAAGAGAGTGAGTAGGGGTGAATCAAGCAATTCTCCTAATTAATCCAACAATAAATTTCAAGAAAATAATGGAGACAGAGGTCATCCCACTAATCAACTCTAGGAAGTTTGAAATTAATTAATAATAATTGAGTAAATATAATTACATTCTCAATAAAACCTAAATTGAGTGAAATCTACTTCAAAATTAGTTTATCTTAATTTTATATTATTTCCCTTTGAATTATCTTTAAAATGAACTCAAGTTTGTATTTCTTGGATTTTTTTATATTTAGTTATGAATTTATGAAATTTTTGTGATTAAAGGATAATAAGAATACCTTAATTAATTAACTAATCCCGTCAGTGCCATGTGGACTGCTGACGCGGCGTGCTTTCCATGTGGTGCGATGGGATTAGTTATTTATGTTATTACATATCGCGCTCGGTGGGAACGTGCATTCCTAGGCCATCTAATCAAAGATCGGATGGCTAGGATTAATCCCATTGTTATTAAGGGTTTAAATTAGAGATCTAGCGAGATTTAATCATGGTCATCCATCACACGGATGGGCCCATGATTCATCCACCTAAGTTGTGCGGAGATGGAGGTCCATTCTCCATGGCTTGATTCGAGCTCACCTTCCATTCATCAACCATCTTAAGAACATCCTAGATTTACAATTCCCTTCACAAAAGACCAAGAAATTTTCAACTTAGTCAATTTTGAGTCATACTTCACGAGGCTATCACCTGGTTTAAAATGAGAAACACTGTTGAAGATTTGAAGTGGATGTATGGGTTGCTTGCTTGCCTCCTTCTTTGGAAATTCTGAGCTTGCAAGTGGATTTGGAGGGTTTGAATTTTCTCTGAAAAGAAGGAGAAATTCAATAGAACTTGGAATGCTTAGAAAACTTGGAGAAGATTTCTTAGAGTTCTAAGGCTCTCGAGTGAGTGTGTGCATTGAGTGGGAATGAGAGTACTTGACTTATTGAGAATTCTTCAATTGCTTGAATTTAATGGGTTGTTTTTTTAGGGACTCCATGTGCTTCCATTTTGGTAGAGAGTGGAGGAGGAAGTGCACTGTGTAGGAGGTGATCCAAGTGGAGAATTTCCATTGGAGGGGTTGGTTTGGCTTTGGGTTGGGTGGCTGACCCAAAACCCATTGGTTCATGTTGACACCCTTCTTGGTGTCCATGTGGTCCACTAGGAGGATGCCAAGTAGCCATGAGAAGTAATTGGCCTTCCAAATGAATTTGGCCATAGTTCTATGACCCAAGAGTAAAATGGTCATTTGGCCTTGATTTTTATTTAGGAAGATTTGAGATGTATAAAAAATAGGTTGGGCCAAATTTCAAAGAATTTGGAGTTGATTTGATAAGATTTGGCTTAAGTTGACCCATTTAGGTCAAAATGGGTCAACTTGGGTCAATTTGGTCAAATTGGGTCAAACCATGGGTTAGGTCAAGTTCAAATAAGCATTTGTAACTTATGGATGTCATTGGTTTGTTTCAATTTGATTTAGAATTGACTTTGGTTCATTGAGTTCATTTAGGTTAAATGGGTCAAGTTGACCAATTTGACCCATTTGATCCAATTGGATTTGGTCATGGGTTGACTTAGATTATTTGAAATATTTTGCAAGTTTTGATTTCAATCAATTTTGTCTGTTTAGTATCAAGATGATTTGACCTTTTAAGTCAAGTTGGGTTCATTATCAATTGGGCTAGGTTGGATTTAGTTGGCCAATTGAAGCTTTGGTAAGTTCAACAAGTGATTTAGAATGAATTTGACCCATTGGTTGCAATAAATTTGGCTTAGATCAAGATTTGATCAATTTTGACTTTAGGTCAACTTGGGTCAACTTAGGTCAAGTGGCCAATTAGGCTAGGTTTAGCTCAATTTATGGCATGGTCATGTTTCATTGATTATGAATTGGTTTAGATCGGTGGTTTCAATCAATTTAGTTTGTGGTGGATTTGTAGTTGAGGTTTCATTTAGGCTAAGTGTTGACTTGGTCAAAGGCTAAGTTTGACTTGGTTTGACCTAATTTGAGTGATTGATCATCCTAGGATGATTTTGCTTATAATGTGAGGCTTAGATGGGCTTAGTTAAATCCAATTTGGGTTGAAGGTGCTTTAGGTCACTTTGGGTCAAGTGAGCCTAAGTCAATTCTTGATCAAGGCTTGATTCAAGTTTGGTTGAACTCACATATGGACTTATGATTGAAATATAAATCCATTTGAAGTGATTTGGAGTCAAATGGGTTTTGATTCATTTGACAATTTCAAGTTAAAATGGTGAACAAGGGTTTGACTTGGGTTAGTTTGATTTTGATTTGATGATTGAAGTTTATGTTTATATTTAGTTTGTGATTGAAGGAATGATTGTTTGAAGAGGGAATCCAAAGGTTTGGATTGATTTGAGAATGATTTTGTTAAGTTCAAGAATTTGACTTGAAAGAGCATAAGTTAGATTTTGGTTAGATTTGGATTTGAGTTTTGAATTTAGTTTTGTTATTTGAATTTATATTTCATTTATATTTAAGAATATAAATGAGAATATAAATGGGTTATGAAAATATCTTTTGAGTTTGGAGTGATTTGGATTTGATTTGAGCTAAGTCCCAAGATGAAATCAAAGGCTTAGGAAAGATTTTGGATTTAAAATTGATCATGGATTTCAATCATTTGGAATTGATTCATGATTTGGATTTTGAATTTGATTTCAATTTGAAAAAAAAATCAACTGAGTTGGAATTAATTTGAGTTTGAAGTTGATTTGAATTTGAAGTTGATTTGAATTTGAAGTTGATTTGAAAGAAGGAATTGAGTATTTGGTTTGGCTGGTAGGAATATTTTTCTAACCCAAGGCATAACATATTCCTATGTCTAACTCTTCTAAATCTCTAGGATTAGGTTAAGTGTTCACCTAATCACTAGAAGTATCTTAAGACTAAGGAACTCTTCTAGATGAGTCCTATCAAGATGAAGAAGTTGAAAGCTCACTCCAAAAGTGAGGCCAACATAGTATTTTTTAAAATCAAAAGATGTAATCATTTGATTAAATTTCTTATACCATTGACAGGATGCTTTCTTTAAATCATGGATTTTTTTTAATTTGCATGAGATATTTTAAATTAGAAGATTAAAATTTTCTAGTTACACCATATATATAATTTTTAAAATGACATCATTGAAAAATGCGGTTTACATTCATTTAATGTAATTCTAAATCATAATGAGCTAATAGTGACAAAATAATTCTAAAAGAATCTTTAAAAAAATTTGAAGAAAAATCTTTTATAATCAATGCCATTTTTTGAGTGAAACTTTTGATGACTAGGCGTGATTTATATCTTTTAACTTTGTCTTTTGAATATTGTTTAATTTTAAAAACCCATTTACAACCCATCAATTTTGTTGATTTAGATAATTTGATAAGGTCCTAAACATCATTATCTTTCATTGATTTCATCTCATTCTCTATAGCTTCTATCCTTTTATAGGAGTTGAACTTTGTTGGACTTGACTAAAGAGATTATATCATTTTCCAATCTAATGTTAAACTCATGTTCTTGGAGATACACAACATAATCATGAAATTGTTGATCTCCCTCTATAGAGGATTTTCTTAATGACACTTCAATTTGAGGTTGTTGTGACTCCTCTGAGTGGGAGTTAACTCAAATATATTTTGATTATCTATATTTACAACATGAATAATATCAAGTAAAATTTTCTAATTGTTTAATCATTTCCTATTGTGTATTTAGAGTCGCATATCGTTCTTCAAATATAAAATTCTTAAGTTTATTGATCATATTCAACAAAATTTAGCATTGTTTATCTTAAAAGGATTTATTTAAAATCATAAAACTTAAAATCATTCACTTTTTTTATCCATCAAAATAATAGCTAACTTTCTTGAGTCTAATTTTCTCTCATTAAGCTTATATGACTTAGCATCTAGACAAACCTAGATGTGAAGATGATTAATACCAAGCCTAAACCATAATTCATATGAGGTTTTAGCTACTACTTAGAACTCTATTAAGGATGTAAACTATAATATTTTAGACTTCTTTTCAAAGTGATTATAAAAAAGAATGATTTATCATATTTCTAACCATATCCAATATGGTCGATTTCACCTCTTAGTTATACCATTTTGACCTAGAGTTCCTATGGTATATTAAAGAATGATGAGACATTCTAAATATTTTAAAGGGTTTGAACATTGTTCATCGATTCATTATATCTACCATAGTATTCACTATGGTAAGATTTGATAGTTTTATTTTCCTACTTCGATTTTCAAATGTAGCCTTAAAACTTTAAATACATCCAATGATTGTTACTTCTCATATATCAAGTTTAAATACATAAAATGAGAATAATAATCTATGGAAATAAAATATTATTGACCATTCAGTAGTTGTAAGGAAGGACCATAAATATATTAGTATGAATTAATTCTAAGACGCTTAAACTTCTATTGCCACCAATTTTTTAATATTTATTTATTTTCCCTCGATGGGTTCAATATAGACTTTATCATCTAAAAAAGAGAATCAAGAATTCTATCAGACATAAATATTTTAATTCTTTGTTTAGAAATATATCCTAAACGCTTAAGCCATAACATATATGAATTTTTATTCATTACTTTTTTCTTTATACTAAAATAACTTGCATGCAATTTTTCATTAATCTGTGGAGCAGAAATATTTAATTTATATAGATTATCAACTAAGGAACCCGTATAATAATATTTAAATACTGAAAAAGATTAATTTTTTTATTTTTAAATGAACTAAAATAACCATCTTTTTTTTAAATAAAAATTAGATGTTGTCTAAATAATGATACATAAAATGTCTCATTTTAAATAAATTTAAATTCTAAACATAATCTATATAAGAATATCGCTTTAAGAGTAGCATTATTTTCATTTTTTTATATAAATAAATCCCTTCAAATATATGTAAATATATTTGCCAAGTGTGATGTGCTCCAGACATCGAATAAGCAAAGTTAGTTTACCGAGAGCAGCATTTCACATGATCAGCCTTTTGCAAATAAATAAGTGATAGTGTTATCTTATTTATGTTGTACCTTAAGCTTTAAAGTCCCTTTATCTGTAACTCCTTTACTTTTATAAATTCTTTTCTTTTAGCAATAATGCCATAAAAAATAACTAAATGAGCACTTTCTATCTTATATTGTTTCAATCTTTTTTTTCTCTTGAACACACACAACAATAAACTCATTGAGAGTCTATTTTTTCTTTTCAGTATTATAAAAGATTAAATTCTAAATAGAGATTAAAATTAAGTGCATAAGAACGTCATCAAACATCTCTAATTTTAGTGCTCTCAATTTAATAACAAAATTAGACATCTCTATAATATACTTCATTGCATTTTCATTGCCTTTATAATGCATTGAAATATGCTTATTAAGAACTACTCATCCTTTTAGAACTAACGAAATGATCTCTTATTTAGTTTAGAAACTTTTTAACACATTTATCATCAAACATTTCACTTCTTATGATTTCTTAAATATAATCCTTCATGATCATAGAATTCATGCGTTGAACGCTCTCATTTTTAAAAAATTAGCTATTTGTTCAATAGTACTTTTGCAATTATGGCGGATGGATGTTTAGTCCGATAACATAGTCATGATCTATATACCCAAGAATTATGGTAATATATTTTTCTATTTCTTAAAGTTTGTGTCATTAAGTATTGAAATGTTATTCAAATTGATACACATTGAAGAAACATTAACTAAAATAACAAAAAATATTCACAATTAATAACATTATCATTTTCTTATGCATATATAATATAAATAAAATATCAATTATATATATGCTTGAAATGACATTTAATAAGATGGATTCATATAAGATACCTAATATAACATTACAATTTAGTCATTCGATAGAAATAATAATTTGTACATGATACTTAAAATTAGAGTCAATAGATATTGATAATAATCGCTAATAATATGTATTTATTTGGATCGACATATTACATACATGATTAATATAAAATTATCATATATTTATTACTTAGAATCCAACTAAAAATATTTTTCCTTAGATAATATTCATATATTTTAAAATTAAATAAATTAATATAATAGAGGTGACTTTAGTGACATATTATTTCAATTTCAATTATTTTGGAATAATGAATATCAATAGAAATAGAAAAATAATTAAACTTAGATCTCTAGAGACAAATTTCACATCATATATGCATATACTGTTCATATATAGAATGTTATAATCACATATTTTTTAATCAATTATGAATATCATTATTTTTATGAATTGCTTTAATATGATAAATTTTTTTTTTAACAAGCCATTGGAACTAATTGCATATAAAGCAAACCATGTAAGGTTGAAATTAATATTTAAGTCAATTGTTTTTAGATGAATATGTGACCATTAATATTTATTAGATGAAATGGTGATCATCTTCATTTTGAGTAAATAATTGCGATTAAAAATAAATATTAGGAGGATAATGATACTATTTATTGCATTTCATTTTATTTATTATAAAAATAAAATAAAATATTTAGTCTATTATAAAAATAAAATATTCCATACAAATTTAATAAGTGTGTCAAAAACCTAAAAAAAATTAATATTTTTATTAATCATAAATTAATAGGTTTAAGAATAAGATAATATTTAATATATATATATATATATAGCTCATATCTAAAATTTCCAACAATATGAAAATTAAATCAGAAATGAAAAAAAAAATTAGGGCTTAGCCCAAATAAAATAATTTACTACATTAATTAAGTTTACAAAATTCTTTTCTTTCCATAATTAGAAGGCGGTGTTACAATGCACAAATCTTTCTTCAATAAATGCTCAAGAAAATACCTATCAAAACACATCAACTACTGAGATAATAAATATTTTATTGCATAGGTGAATGTTGCAATACAACCTAACAAATATTTAGTATATTTTAAAGTGAAGTGATTAGAATCAAATGTGACACATAAATGATACCACAACTATTAAATATATATCATTTAACTGCCAAGCATATCATCAAAATAATAATAATAATAATAATAATAATAATAATAATAATAATAATAATAATAATAATAATAAATAATAATAATAGTATCCATGTTGCAATTCTGTCGCAATAAACCCCTATAAGTAAACACTTAAATGTTATTTTATACTTTGTTTAAAGGCATTTTAATGTTACTCATTCAGTGAAAATTTTATTAAAAAAAGTATTTATTGGAAGAATATATGATACTACATTTACACTTATGTAGAAAAATCCGGATCATGAAGCTTTTAAATATTCTTTTATTTCTTTTTTGATGTGATTCATTTAACAATTATTGTATATATCTTGATTTCAAATGAATTAGAATTAATCTTTATAATAATTAATAATAAAAATATACATAATCACTCTTTCATATGAAAAACTTTTTTAAGTTTCGAACATTTTTCACAAAATAGAATTACTTTTTTGTGTCAATAAAGTACAATTTTATTATATAAATAATAATTATAATGGTTGAATCTTTCAATATCTAAAGAAGACTACATCTAGATTAGTATGCACTTAATCAATAATGAATTAAGAATATTTCTAAATGTAATGTTTTAAGAAAATAAAATGTACTTAGAGAGTTGCACAATTATGAAGAGAGAGAGAGAGAGAGAGAGAGAGAGAATTATAAGTTATAAGAAAGTAGAGTTGAATTTTAGCTTATACTAAGGATGCTTTGCTAAGGAAGCTTCATGTTGGTAGATGATGTGCGTTTGTTAGTAAGTCTTTTTTTGGTTTGCATTTGGAATCAGTGTTAAAGGAATGCGGTAAAATGAATTCAAATGTAAAATGATTACTTTATAATTATTTGGTTGAGAGCTTTACAAATTCATGACTATGTTTTTTGGTTTGGTTGACAAAATGTAATGTAAAGTAAATTGAAGGTTTTGACATCGGTGGCGGCAATGACGGCGGCTGGCCATGCCGCCGCATCACTTTACATTGGTCTGTGTATTTGGAATTCGCCCAAATCAGAATTACAAATACATAAACTAGTTTTGGTGTATTTAAAATGCATTATATTACTGAATTTTACTTTACACCAAATAAAATGTTCAAAAGCTGCATTTGAATGTCGAGGAATAAGCATCGCTAACTAGCGGCTGTAAGACAGAGGATGCAAGCGTTATCCGAATGATTAAAGCGTCATGGCAAAGTCTGTCAAATCCTCAACTGATAAACCTGGTACATAATTTTTTGGAGCGGTGAAATGTATCGGAAAGAACACCAATGGCTTTAAACGAAAATGAGAATAAATGGGATTAGCAAATCTGCAAAACCAAACAGATGCTCTCTTACATAAATACTTTTTTTTTGGAACCCCATATAGGGAATTTTATTGCTCAAAAAAAATGTTACAAGATCCTTAAAGGGGTTAAACTCACGCTCAAAGAGCTACAATCAACCTAAAGAGTAAAACCCTATCTAAGTACAAAACTCTCACAACAAGCAAATACAAACCCCAATAACAAAGAAACAAAACCTTTACGCAAATATCCGCTACCATCCGCGAGGAGTAAAAGAGCTTTGATCCAACAAAATTTGAGAACCGCAAAGAAGACACCCAAATATCTTGAATGCCGCCAGTACCCATAAGAGAGGAAATAATTATATTTGAAAACCATAATGCGAGAAAGAAGCTTGAATCAATCCACTAGTTTGGGACAACCACAAACATATGCATCCTAGTACCACACATATGCTACTACCATCCAAATCGAGATTTAATTGACACCCGTGAGAGAAACAAACCGAGAGGACCGTCCATTCAAGAAAATTATAAAGCTCACAACCTTGATATAAGCAAGAATAAAAAAGTAGTTGCTATCCACTGGATGAAACCAAATCACCTTACAACTCAGAGCCATCAAAATATGTTTATAGAACATAGCATAACCAACATGAGAGAAAGTAAGGAGAGGTAATAATAGACAGCCGACAACCTCCATGTAATAAACCCTGGACAGGCATAAGAAATCTCGATGAATATACAGTTTGAAATTTTATTATCAGTCCTCTATACCGAAATTGCAACATGCAAGGCAACCTCACAGTCCCCAACCAAAGGGAGACAACCAACACCAAAGAAATAAACATTTCCTCTTTATCAATAAAAAACCACCAACCAATCCAGAGAATATATATACTAAGACCAGCAACAACCAAAAGAAACAAAATAGAAAAAAGAAAAGAAAGACAAAGGTTAAAAGGCAAGCGCTTCTTGGACCAAGAAAATAATTCCCGATGGAATAAAACACCACCTCATCACTAAGTAACCAATGATATCCATATTCCATCTAATAAAGAAAAAGATAACATCATACAAACTTTTTCCCCAGCAGAGAAAATCGATTCTATACTTGGGCTGCTGTAGCATTTTCTTATGTCGCCCAAAGGAGTCTTAGGTAGCATTCCGCGACAATGGATGATATAAACGACCACCCGACATGGAGGAGGAAATTTCCTCTCCAACCATCAAAACCATCTTATTAAAACATCAAGGGACAAGTTCCTCAAAAAATCAAGTAAAAAAATATAGAGTGAATTTAGTATTATAAAATTGCAAAAAGAGATGGAAAAAGATGGGAAATCTCCACCAATCAGCACAATATCAAGTTCCAAACATAGAAGCTTACATTTTCCTAACATAGGGGAGACCATATC